>WEIV01023921.1:482975-583424 GCA_013390005.1 Calyptomena viridis
CCCGGGCGGGACGGCCGGGAGGAGCGCGGGGGAGGAATGCGGGGATAGAGGCTGGGGGGGGGCCTGGGGGCGGTGGAAGGACAGAACGTGTGTCCTCCCGCCTCGCCGCAACTTCGGGGCTGGCCGCCAGCCCCGGGGGAAGGCGGGGGGACGGGGGACGGGCAGCCCTCCCTCCCGTAACCGGCCCGCCTCCCCTGGCACCGGGGCCGGCCCCAGCGCTGGGGAGAGCAGGGAATAAAAGACCCTCTTCCTTCGCCCTCTTCCTCCTTCTCCAGGAGGGAAAACCCATGGCAAAATGACACAGTCCCCCTTGCCGGGAGCAGCCCGTCCCCAGACCCAGGGAGGGCTGGAGGAGCGCTATTGGACTCATTTCCCTCCCGCCAATATCTTCCTTCCATCTCTTTGCTGACTGAAGTGGTGGGCACTGGCCAGGTGCCCACCTTGGCGCCCCCCAGCCAATGCAGGGCAGCTCCAGGGTCCCCATCGGTCATAGAGAGGGGGGTTGACACAGAGCAAAGCCCCCGCAGGCAGCAGCATCCTCCAGCTGTCGCCAGGGCCAGTATTAAAGCATCAGCTGATCTCACAGCACTGGTTTAGAGCAAGCCGGACTGGGGGGGAGGGAAAGGGGGGAAATCCAGCAAAGGAAGCATGGAGACAGGCAGGGGCCCTGCTGGGGTCCCCTTGTCCCTGGCTGGGTGCCCACTCTGCCCCAAAACGAGCCAGTGGCTGCAGGCAGAGGGACCAATGGCTCTGTCAGGACCTGGCAGGGATTAGAGCCCAAGTCAGGCCCCACCAGGGGGACAGCTGCTCCAAAACCTCCCTCTGTCCCGGCTCAGAGCCACTAAAATTTTGGGCACCACCCCAAGAGCATCTGTCCACTCTGACAGAGCCGGGCACCAGCAGTGCCCGTGCCCAGGTGCTGCCCTCCTGCCTTCCCTGGGGGCAGAGGCCTGGCTTGAGGACAGGACCACCCAAAAGGGCTCTTGGGTGGATGCCACCCAACCTGGCACCACAGCCATGTGCAACAGCATCCATGCTGGGCCTGGAAAAGTCATTTCCAGAGAGGTTTCAGCCTGCCTAAAAACCTCCCCACACCATGCCTGGTCCCCAAGGCAGCCCAGCCACCTGCTGACCAGATGCAGTGGGTGCCCTTGGGGCACCTCAGGAACAGAAGAGATGCCAAAAAAAAAAAAAACCAAAACCCAAAAAAACGAAGAACAGGAAAAATGCTTTTAGGGCACTTTATTTCCTGTAAAAGTAGCATCCACTCTCTCTCCAAGAGAGTTCAGCCAAATCTCTGCGTCTACTGCAGTGCTGGATCTTGGGGCAATGGGGGATGCAGGATCTTGTACCCCTGTCTTGGATACCTGCTGGCCATGTGCTGCTCCCCCAGCTGCCCACCAGTGCCTGATTTTACCAGCACTGCCTCTCTTTTGCCCAAGGAGAGATTTAAGGGTTTGCAACAGGTCCTCAATGCCTCAAATCCTTCTCCCAGGACAACAAAAGGGCCAGTCTTGTGTTTAACATTGCAAGTGGCAATGATTGCATTTACCCACTTCTGTTTCCTTCATGGTGCTTTGTGACAGCTTTCCAGGGACCTGCTCTGCTGGCACAGAAACACTCAGCTGGGTCTATGCCCGTATGACTCCCACTGCAGCTCAGGGGCCTCATTTCTCCCTCCCAGCACTGGCTGCTCCCCCAGCTGGATCCCTCGGAGAGTCTTGATTCACAACCATTTCAGCTCCCATGATGTTCCATGGGGGAAATATTTCCCAGCAGAGGACAAGATGGGCAACAGCAACCCCCAACCTGGGAAAATATGCAGCTCCCCCANAAAATATTTCCCAGCAGAGTTTTCAGGCAGGACAAGGTGGGCAACAGCAACCCCCAGTCTGGGAAAATATGCAGCTCCCCCATCACACCCATGACCCCCCTGCATCTCCACCCTATGGGAACACTTAATCCCCATCACAGCCCAAACCACACCTGTGAGACAGAGACAAAGCTGGGTCTGGTGCACAGGTGGAGGGTGTCTGAAGTGGGGATAAGCAGTGGAGGGCAAGGCCTGGTGGTGACATGCATGCCAGGCTCCCCCAGCCACATCTCCTGTCCTCTGGGAGTCAAGCACAGCTAAAGCCCTGGTCAGTGGCTCACAGTGAGCAAGCTGCTGCACTGAGAGTCTGACTCCAGGTTTGCAGTTTTACTGGCAAAGCCCTTCAGTGTTTTAAAAAACAAAACTCACAGTATTTTTCTGGGTGAAA
The DNA here is from genome assembly GCA_013390005.1 of Calyptomena viridis. Taxonomy (NCBI): domain Eukaryota; kingdom Metazoa; phylum Chordata; class Aves; order Passeriformes; family Eurylaimidae; genus Calyptomena; species Calyptomena viridis. The sequence goes on from WEIV01023921.1 coordinate 485,237, forward strand.
ATGCAGCAAATCTCCAAATCCAACCTGCAGCTGGGTCTGGCCTCCAGACATGATGCATCTTATGGGGGCTGTTCTACAGCCATCAAAACACTTTATTTGTGCATTTAAACATCTAAAGTCCTTTAACATTTAAAAAAAGTGCCCTGCTGTCTACAAAGGTACCAACGGCACCCCAAGATGAAGCCCACAATCCCAGGAGATGCAACTGGACTTTTCCTCTGTCTTCCCCAGCCTCTCAGTGTCATCCTCTCTTTGCCTGGCTTTCTGGGCTGGGTGGAGATAAAACGGGCACAAAATTGCCTTTCCCACCTTCATCTTCCTCCTTCCCACTGTTGCAGTGGTGCCCCAGTGTGAGACCCTCAGCATCCCAGCTGGTCCCCCAAACACAGCACAGCCCCAACAAAAGGGAGCTCAGCCAGCTTCTCCATCGCCTCGTTACCTTTCCCTGGCATCTTCTCTTGCAGGAGGCTCTGTAAGCAGGTTGATAAATGCAAGGCACCCCACTCCGACAGCTCCTGGTGTGTAGCCACCTCCTGCAGGGAAGAGCCCGTTGGCAGCCAGGTCAGGGGAGTGAGGGGGATGTGGAAAGATTGTGTTGGGAGGCTGATGTTAGTCCAGCTTTGCATTAACCCATTGGAGCCAACACCAGCTCTGCAGGGAGAGCCCTAACATCAGCCTCTTCTTTTTAGGAGAAAATCAGCTGAAGGTTTTTAACCCTTGTGCATCCTAAACCAGGACTTTGGGAAGGAGAGGACCTGGGTCTGTGCACTGCCAGCACAAAGCCAGAGCTGTCCCTGGAAAGGCAGGGTGGCATCTGGGTGACACAGCCTGCTTGGGCTGCCCCCACGGGCACCTGCATCCTGATAACAGCCTCCAATATCAGACAGGACAAACACAGCACCAGGTCCTCAGGTCCCTCTGCACAAGTTGAGTCTTACAGGTGACACTTGTGACTCCCGAGATTTGGCCTACACCCGTTCTTCATCCTGCACTTGTCACAGTCCTGCATCCATCCCCATCCTGCCAACCTCTCCTTCCCCAGAAGTCTGGCCAAAAATTAGGAAGGTCTGAGCCCCACTGCTCCTACTCCTGGGCACCCATCTGTCCCCGTCCCTCTGGGTGTCACTTAGGAAGTAAACACAGGTGTAGGTCACCTTCTCCCACCCTGTGCTGCCTTCAGCTCCCAGGGCCACCCCCTCATCCCACCTTCCCTGTCTGCACCGTCCCATAGAGAATTCAGGCCTTTGGTGCTTAAACAACCACACAGAGCTGGCTGTTATCTTGGATCCCAGTAGACTTAAAAGCAATCGAGGCAGAGAGAAGAGTGAAGAGAAAAGTGGGACAGAGACCAAGGCCACAAGGATGGTGATGTGCATGGTGCATGCCTGGCACAGATCTGACACAACTCCAATTTGGCACAGCTCCGCTCTGCTGCCACCGTGTCCTACCCTCAGAGTAATTAAGGAACAAAAATAAACAGGGATGGTTTCATCCCTGTAGGGATAATTCCTCCCCATGGGGTGGTGTGTGCCTGCAGGGCTGCCCCAGAGGTTGGGAATGAGGCAGACAAAGCTGCTGGAAATGGAAATTTCCCAAGCAAGGAAGAAGTCACTTCTTTCTGGGGCGTAACCAGCCATTGCCCTCCAACAACTTTATTTGTTGCTGTTGTATCCCTAAATAACTCCTGGAAGCAGCTGCTGAGAGTTTACATCTCCTTCACTTCTGCTCCCTCTTGACCTTGGGCTCATGCAGCCCCATTTCCAAAGTAATCCCAAGCAGAGGGAAAACCTAAGGACTTGCAGCACCACTTCCTTCCCCAGCACAACCCTTCAGCCACAAGCAAGACTTTGGCAAGTTCAGAACCCCGGGAAGGTTGGATCTCTAAGACTGAGGAAACCATGAGCCTCTGGTGGATCTTGAGCCAAGGATATATTTGAGGCAAAGGGGTGATACTGTGCCAGGAGGGAAGTGGCTCCCTGGGCACAGTGCTCCAGTGTCCCAGACGTTGGTAGCCCAACATGTTCATCCCTGCCTGGGGCTGGGGATGGATCTGAAGGGAAGAACACATGAACTACGAGAAGACAAGCTCGGGAGAGCAAGCGGCGAGGGTGGGCAGAGTCAGGGGCCGATGCCGTTTCAGCCAACGCGCTGAAGTCAGCACTCTCCGGAGCCATCTGTTCCCGGCGAAGCCCCAGCGCAGACGGACTCGCCCAGGCTCCCGGCAGCGGGTGCCGCAATTCGGTGATTCATGCGGAGAGGGGACGGCGTAAAGCCGGACGCCGCCTCTGCGCCGCGCTACCTCCGGGGACCGGGCTGGGAAATTGTGTATTAGCCACGCTGTGGAAAAGCCTTTTCAACCATTTTTCTGGTCGCGTGAGCTGGCTTTTAAAGAGCAACACAGCTCCTCGCTGCCGGGCCAGAGATCCGACTCAAGCTGGTTTTTTCTCCTGATTCCAGAGCACAGGAAACCTCCCGCTTCGTCGGCTTTAAACGTTCTTTGGAAAAGGCCAAGTTCAGCAAGCAGCCTACTAGCAAAGCCAGCGGGAGCTCTGCACTTGTCTTCTGGGAGTAATTGAAATGCAGCATCAACGAGAGCTTCTGGGATGTCTCAAATCTGCTACTTCCCTGGATGACTCCAAGGCAGGAGCACCAGGGCAGAGGAGAGGTTGCCTGCAGTCTTCAGACTGGGGAAACTGAGGCACAGCATCACAAAGCAGCAAGAGGAGTTTGTGAAGACCCAGCTGAAACTGTTCCACCACCCCACGGCATGATGAGCTCTCTGACCCATATCCAGCCTGGCTGCCTTGAAGAGCAGCAAGGAGAATGTGGGGCAGGGAGCCACAGAATAGAACTGTGCAGCTGGGGCCAGCCACTCTTGAGGCCATCGCTCACCAGATGCTGACCTACACCAGCTTTGTGCAGCCTCATTAAAGCTAAGCTGAGCCATAACTCATCCAAGCAGGGCAATCCACATGAAGAGCTGGCAGCGACGACTTTCAGCGTTTCAGGCCTCTTTCCAACAGGAGCTGGGTGTCACTCACAGCATCACCATCCCGGCTCCTTATCTGCGTTGGAAAACAGCCTTGGAGCTGCTCCTCTGGCAGCTCAGGAGAGCGAAGGGCGAGGGGGTGACTGCTCGGCAGGGCTGCCCCCTCTCCTCTCAAACCACTGCCGTGGGGACATACCTGGAGCAACCACGAGATTATTTGTGCCTAAAAGCAGAACCCGAATGTGAGCGGGAGGCTGCGAGGGCCCCCCCACGCTGCCCAGAGCGGCTGCAGGCAGCAGGAGAGCCGGGACCCCCCCAGCCCCGGGGTGCCAGGTCACCCCTCCATCCCCGCTCAGCCTCTCCGCTCCCCGGAACGGCCTCCCAGCGCCACCTAACGACACGGGCCGGGGACAAGGACCTTCCCGGGAAAACCCGACGCATCCCGGTACCTCGAGAGAAGGATGGAGAGCAGGGACAGCGATGGGGAGGCAGGAGGCAGCGGGACACCTGGCTGGGGCTCAGGGGCGCAGGCAGCAGAGAAAGGGGGAGCTGGAGGTTTTGCATAAGGACGTGTATGATTGTAACCATCCTTCCTCTGCCCATGAGGCTCAGTCCCCCATTCCTGCCCTTCGCTGACCTTCATCATCCCATGGCTTTCCCAAAGACCAGCATTAACCCCAGGGCCTTGACCAAGTTCAGGGCTGAGCAAGGTCGCTGGGCTCGGCAAGGACAGACACTCTCCTTAATCTGTTATCACAGCCCAAAAACTATCCTGAAGTATCCTCGGTTTGGGAACAGCTGTTTGACGTGCTCAGTGCAAGCACAGTGACCTTTATCACAGCTACAAAAGCACCCTGACATCAACATTCAAGGTGACATGGAAGAAAATCATGGGGAAAAGCCGGCTCATCTCTTCCCAAAACCTTCAGATTTGATTCAGCCACAACGACCCCCTTACCATCACGTTTCTGGCTGGGTTGTCACTCCAAATGGCTGCTCCCCATGATGGGTGTGGCCCCCTTGCCTCCACACTCCCTTCCCAAAGCTCTGATTCACCTCAAAACCCAGAGCTGATGTAATCTCCCACTCCAGAGTTCAGCATTAAGGCTGCATCAGCCATGAGATGTAACAAGAGCCACATCACACAAGCAGCTGTTCCACAAAAGCTTTATTGGTCGTTTGTGTACGAGTTCCCAGTATCACATTCACTGAGTTTCTTAATGAGCTTGCAAATGAGATTTAAATAGAAAAGGATGGGAGAAAAAAAGGAAAAAAAGAGAAGTCAGAGATCTCCCTTCCTTAAGGTTGGGACAGAGATGGGGTACAGTGTCCTGTGGGCAAGTCCTCTGCTGTGGGAGAGGGCTGGGCTGAGATGGAGGTTGAGTGTGGAAAAACCACTGTTGGCTGCCCTGGCTCAATTTACCCTCTGCCTGCATCATGGAGCCGTTGCCACCATTTACACTGGTCAGACAGGAGGGATTGCAATCCTGCAGCACTCTGGGGGGAGCACAGGGGGGTGGGGGACAGCCAGGGAGGGGGCCCAGCTGACGCTGCCCCTGCGCCACAGATAAAGAGGAGATTACAGCTCACGGCTTGTAATCTGGCTTAAAACCTGACACCATCACCATAGTCAATCTGGGCTAAGAGAAGCATTTAATAAGCTTCAAAACACACAGGCCAAAAAAATAACCCCATCAGTGAAAAGAGCGAAAGGGCTCAAGGCACTGCTTGCACCAGTTAGTGCTGACAGGTACTGAGGGACACAGGATCCCTCATGATCCGGAATAAGGCAATTACATGCTTGTTATCCCAATCCCCCCCATAACATAGATCCCAGGCTCTGTCAGGGTTTAACCATGGGAGACAGAAAGTAAATTAATGCCCTTTTCTGCCTGCACAGAGCTCACAAGAAGCAGAGAGTGCCCAATGCCTCCCTGCCTTGCCTTGGGACATGTCACAGCAGCCACAACACTTGGCTGGCTGCTCCCAGGTTAAGGCAGTCACAGACAAAGAAGCTAAACACAAACAGAAGGTCCAATCTGCCTTCCCTGGAAGGGTTTATTTAAAAAACAATTATTATTAAAAGATGTCTGTTCTGGCACAAATTACAAGGCAATGAAGCCATTTGGCTTGTGGCTTAAAGAGAAGGCAGCAAGACAGAGGGAAGCTTCTCCATGTGACTTGCCCTGGTGAAAGTGGCTGGCAGGACTCCTCCAGGTGCACACACACACACCTCCCCTCCCCTGCACTGCATGATTATTAATGCTCCAAGGACACAAAGAACAAAAGTCACCCCCAGGGATGGCAGCTGGCTGCAGAGATGTGGGGCCAGCCAGCAGCCTCATGTCTTGAGACATTCACTTTGGGAAACGCAGGGTTCATCGTAGCAGAGAAGCCTGAGTGTCACACACCTCTCCAGAGCAGCCCCCAGCCCTGGGCACAAGCCCTGTGCTCCCAGGCTCTGCTCATGAGCCACTGGTGTTGCCCCAGGACGGTCCTGCTGGAGCAGTGCCACATTCCCAGCACTGCTGCCCTAGTGACCGATCAGCCTCAGCATCTCTGCAGGATCCACAATCTTCTCTCGGGGTTTGCCAGCAACTTTGCCTCTTGCTACTTCAGCAGCATCTATCTTCTCCCAGTCCGAGAAGGAAACAGGACGAACCCCTGGGGTGACGGCAAGAGATGGGAGAGAAATTAACCAGGTGAAAACAAGTTCAGCCTCACCTCCCCGTTGGCAGGGACCTGATGTGCCAGCAAACCTGCCCTTTTCCAACCTCAACCTCACAAAGGAGAAATAATTTCTAACGCCGCGAGGAGAGGGGTGGCAGGTTCCAGTCGACTTGGATCAGTCAGACCTTTGCGAGCTGTAACAACGGCGAGCATGGAACCACCTCAGGGGACACAATGCTTCCAGTTCACTGTTAAACCTCAGCCAGTTTAAGAGGCAAAACACACACGCACACTTTAATTGAATGTCTTTAAATACAGCTACAGCAAATTACTCTCCTGGGCATTTTAATCTTTACCCTAACTTGCTTGGAAGGATTACTAGGAAAACCACTCAAATGCAATAGCTCACTGTCTCGGCAGCTGACAGTGACATTTTACCCAAGGTCTGTGCTGCTTTTATTGGCCCTTCCCAGAAAGTGGTCATTAACCTTAGCAATGACACAGTTTGAGGGAATTCAAGTCCTGCTCTCCCTGGGCTTTGGAACATTAAAACAGCAGCAAAACACATTCCCATGGTTCAGACTCTGCTCCTGTAAGTGGCTCACAGGACTCGCTGCCACAGGATACCCAGATCCAAGAAGAGTTTGGCTGCATTGTAGCTTCGTGCTGGCTGCTACAGCAGTTCACCCACCCCGCACTGACCTCGGCTGCGCAGGATGCTCTCCACGGCCCCAAAGCCTTCTCTGGAGGGGGACATGTCCAGCACACCCCCCTGGAGATCCTCCAGCACAGACTGGGCAGTGTCAAAGCTGTCGTTCATGGTGGTGATGATCACACCCGTGGGTCCTCTCTTCACCCACCCGCTGCAGTACAGACCTGCACAGGCACACACAGCAGCCAGGATCAGGTCAGCACATGGTTGTGGACCCTCCTGGCTACAAGTCCTTGGCAGTGGGACCAGACCCTTGGACAATGCTGTCACAGGAATTTGTGTACCTGCAGACAGGCACTAAGCAGCTATACAGGCTGTGTCACTCTAGTAACAGGATCCAAGGCCCAGTAAAATCCTCCTGTGCTAAACCAGACACACCTAACACAAGCTGGGGATGGGCCAGCTCTTAACCCCTGATAGAGACAGCTCTTTTCCTCAGTTTCCACTCTCCAAGATGTGCAACCGCCTTGTGTCCATACCCTTGGCAAACTGAGCTTCCCAATCCAAAATCCCCAGTCCCCCAGCTGCGTCTGACATGGCCCACACAAATCCCTGTGGATACAGACCTGGGACACCCTCCACTCTGCCTGAGCTGTTAGGGATGACACCGTGCTTGGTGTCGAAGGGCACGGCCGGGTCCAGTGGCAGGCTCCGGTAGCCAATGCTGCTGAGCACCAGCCCACACTCCAGCTCCTCCACATCTCCAGTAGGGATGGCTTTGGCAGAGTCACCTGAACCCTGAGAGAGGGAGGAAGAGGCTGCTGACCATCACAGTCACCACTGCAGAGCAGCAGCCTCCTCCAGTCCCCTTTGGCATCTTTGATCCCTGGGTATTTGCTAAAGGTTTTTCTGCAACGGCCTTTGGAAGAGGAAAGGCTCTCGGTGGTATCAGATTCCCTGAGAGGCTGCCAGCAGCTACTCCAACCAGAGAGGAACACAAAGCTGTTTCCGGAGAGATTCCTGAGGGATGCAACAGTCCTTCTCCATCCCTGCAGCCTCCCAGGGCCATACCAGCCCCCTTGAGCTCGTACCTCCAGGCGGGTCAGGGCCATGCGGATGCCCCTCGCCCTCCTCCCATCAGGGGTGGGCAGCACTTCCTGAGGGCTGCGCTGGAACTTCAGCCCCCACTCCCGGCGGGCTGCTGTCTGTGCTGCTCCTGCCTGCACCTCCACTGGCTTCTCCCCAGGCTTCTCCAGGGCTGTTTTGATCATCAGCTCAGTCAGTCGCTTCCTGGGCCTGGGAGCATCTAGGAAAAGAGAGAGATTTTCACAACAGGAATCAGCAAAAGCCCCTCGGGACACAACACGGAGCCAAGGCCACATCAAGGCAGTGTTAGTATGTGAGTCTGTCATGTCAATGGGAGGCCAACACTTTTGAGATGACAAACTGCAAGTCAAAGTGACCAGGAGAACTCCTGAGGCTTGAGGCCAGTGGGACACACAAATCAAAGCCAGCAATTTTTCTGTCTTGCTGGTGCTTGGAGGCAGCAGTCTGTGGAGAAGAGCAGGTCTCTGGACACCCTTGAACTCGGTGTTTTCTTTTTAGCTGTACAGGAAGCTCTTAAATCAACAGCCTTGGGATCTCCCCTGCAAGGTTCCCTCAGCCCTTCTGAACCTCCTGTCTTCATCACTCAGAGGGTAAGTTCCACTCCCACGCAGCAAAGCAGTGGCACAAAAGAGAAACAGGCTGTTCCCTTGTTTTGGTGCCTCCTTGAGAACTCTCAGAACGAGACACACCATGGTCACTGAGCTTTCATGCACCAGACATTAAGCACAGGACAAGAGTTTCTCTGATTGAAAGCTTCTTCCAAGCATCTCCAGGTCACTCTTGGGTGCTCACCTGCCAAGGTGAGTCCCTGTCTGGAGGAGCATGGCACACTTCCCTCACCTTTAACAGCATTTTCAAGGCCTGTGAAGTCAGCAGGGTTCAGGACAGCTCTGGTACCAGGCAGGTTTATCATCTCCCGCAGCTCCTGGGAATTGCAGGCAGGAAGACATTACCTCCAGCACAGAGAGGTCACCTATCAGCCCCAGGCCTCCTTCCCCAGCAGTCTGGGCTAGGAAATGGGTGCAGGAAGGAGGATGCCTGGGTTCCACACCCACCCCCAAACCACCTCCCTCCACCTGGGATGGGCAGCCTGGGGCTCAGCAGTGGGAAACAGCTGCCCTGCAGCACCCCCAGCCTCACCTTGATAGTGAAAGCGACTTGGAGAGGTCCCCTCCTCCCAACCAGCCAGACACGCTTCACCTTGCTGCAGGCAAGAGCTGCCAGGGAGCTGTCAGTGATGTCTGTCTTCTGCAAAACAGATTCGGGAGAGTGGGACGAGGGCAGATCTGGAGGGAGCTGAGGGGAAGGCACAGCCTCTGAAGGTGAAAAATCAGCAGAAGAGCTGGCTGTGCATGCAGAGAGCCTGGGAGAGGACAGAAAACAAGTCATCTCCCTTTGCACAGAGCTATTTGCACAGCTGGTCCCTCATCACTGAATGTTCTTTCTAAAGCCATAATGCACCAGAGGTAACGAGCCAGCACCCTGTGAGTGCCTCGGGGGATCCACCCAGGCAGGGTAACCTTGGGGCTAACAGAGCAAAGCCTTCCAGTGATCTCAATTCTGAGGTGCCTGCAGATGCTGTTGGGTGACTTCCCAGCTCAGAATATACAGGCTGTGGATGAATTCTGCTGCAAACCACAGCTCAAATCATCACCTGCCTGCCCCAGGCATCTCCAGCACAAGCACGGCCAGAGCTCCCTGGCATTGGCACCTTGCAGCAACCCTGTGCTTTGTTTCAATCATGTGTGTGTATCTCTAGACTGTAAGATCTTTTCCAGAGGAAATATGATGGAAGAGACAACATGTAACCAGGATAAACCACTCCAGACCAATATTCTTATCAGTAAACTCCCTGCCCACGCTGGCACTCATTTCTAGTGCCATGTCCTTTGCAACATTCCTCCCAGCTGGCTTTAGCCACTGGTTCCAGTGCCTCCAAGTTTGGGGTTTTTGCATTTCATTTAAATATTAATTAAGGAAATTGTTGCACAGCTGTAACAAACCTAGCATTTCTCCAGGAGGAAAAGGCTTTGCTGCCAACATCTGGGGCAGCAGCTGTATGGAGCAGCTGGTGCACATCAGCTCCAGCTCTCCACAGGGGACAGGTCCACCAGCTTGGACCAGCCACCAGTCCCACCAGGAGAAACCAGACTGCTGCCTTCAGCTACAGTAGTAAAAAAACAAATCCCAAGGGAAGCTTCTAGTTTGTTGGTGGAAGAAGGCAAGCAGCTCTTCTTTTGCTTCTCATAGAAAAGGGAGGAAGCTCAATTTCCAGCATTCTGGATATCAGCAGATCAATCCAGAGAGCTCTGCAGCATTATCCAAGGCACCTGTGAATCCATGGATGCACATGAGAGGCAACAACCTTCCCTGGGAAAGATCCCAAAGACAGAGGAGTCTGAGGTTTTGCTGAGATGGATGGGAACTCCAGCAGGGAGGGAATTTGGGCCCTGGGCACCTGTCACTCACCCTGAGGAGTTGCAGTGGGGACAGGAGGATCCGGGCAATGTCCAGTGCCACGTTGCCATGACCCAGAATCAGTGCAGTCTCACAGCTCAGGTCAGGCTTCAGCTGTGGGGAGAGAATGACCCAGCTGTGAGCAAATCCACATGGCCTCCACGATGTCCAGACCTGCTCTCATCATCCAAATTCCCTTGCCCCAAAAAGAGGTGATACAGATGGGGAAAACTCCACACAAGCCTCTTCTCCTCAAGCAGACAGGGCATCCCAGCAGATCCCTCTCCCTGCTCTTCCTGCAATGGCATCTCTGGGAGCAAGAGCTGTTTTGGAGCCTCCCCAGGAAGCAGAGCATCACCTCTCCAGGTTCCCATCTGGTCCAGCCAAAATGTGCTGCCAACGTACAGAGCCAGCTAATCCGCTCTCACTGATGTGCAAATTGTTCACATTTCTACCCTCTAAGAAGGATTTAACATGGTTCCTGCTAATCTTTTCCAATTGCAGGCCTTTCAGGACTTAATCTGGAGCTGAATATCTGCATTGGGGTGGGAGGAAGGATGGGAGGAAGGACATGAGAGCTCTTGGCTGTACTCACATCCCGGTTCTCGGGCAGCCCGTTGTACCAGCCCACGAACTCTCGGGCTGAGTAAACACCAGAGAGATTCTCCCCTGGGATCCCCAGAACCCGGTTGTCTTCAGCACCATAACTCTGAGGAGGGAACAGACACAGTCAGAGATGTCACTGTGTGCAGTGATACCAAAACAGAAATTTCCCCTTTCAGCTCCTGCCAGGGACACTGCACAGCTGCTGACCCTTCCCCAGGGCTGGGACACTCAATGGAGGCGCGAAACACAGCTCAAGCACAGTGGCTTCATCCATCCCATCACCCTGGGCTCCAGAGCCAAACAACCTCCTTGGGCCAAGGCAGAGCATGACAAGCTGAGGACTGAGCAGGGGGGACAAATCCATTCGGGGCTGAAAAAAGCATTGGCCAGCACTGATAAGAGGTTCCCCAAACACTGCACAGACCTGCACTTGAAGCACATCCTCCCTGCAAGGCTTCAAACAAGCCTTGGAGCATCTGAGCCGTCCCGAGACTGGGCAGAGTTTCTTGTGGTAATAAGGCACCCAGAAACCCAAACCCTCTTCCCAAGATCCCAGTGGGGAATAGCCCTGCAGACCCTTCCCCTGACTCCTGGGGCGCTAAGGCAGCCCAGGTACCCACCAGCACCACGGCGTGGTACGCCTGCTGCAGCTCTGGCACCGTGACATCCCTGCCCACGGTGACATTCCCGTAGTAGGCACAGCGCTCCGAGCGCGCCGTCTGCGTGAAGGTGTTGATCACATTCTGCAGAGATCAGAGGCCTGGAGTTACGTCCCAGCCACAGCCCAGGCCAAGGCCTGCTGCTGACAGGAGAGCCCCGTTCCCATCCCCTCTAGCCTTGAGCTGCTTCAACCCCTCAGCCGGTTGGTTATTCCGAGACTCTTATCTACCAACAGCTAAAGATAACTCACAGGGAGATAAGCACGGCTGTGACTTGGCACTCTCTCCCTTTGTGGAAAGGAAAATCCATTTTTTGCACCTGCCTGGGGAGGACAGGACCTTTTCAGTACCTTCAGCCCCTTGGATAAACCTCACTGCAGAGGAAAACTTCCCAAAGGTGAGGTTTGCAAGGGAGCTCCACCAACACCCCCTTCCATGAGGGTGCAGAGGAGGGGGAAACAGCAACAGCAATGAGCAGGGAAGATCCTGCTGGCATAAAATTTCCTGACACAAAGAAACCCATCCATGCTCCTTGGCCTTGCTCTAGGCCAGGCTGACCAGCACCAGGAGCATAATTTCCCATCACAAGCCCTTGTTTTTGATCCCCTGTCCAGAGCCCTAATGCCAGGTGTCCCTTGTCACCTGGCCATGCCCTCAGCACAGACCAGGAGGAGATCTGGACCTCTCCAGTGTGACAGCTTCATGTCACAGTGAGCCTGAGGCACCACCAAGGACAGTGACCACCTTGCCTGCACCTGCCACCATCATTGTGTTCAACCACACGGGCAAGGGGAAGGAGTCAACACCAACCTTCACTTCAGGGTGATCTGGGGCCACCCCAAAACGGACGAGCCCAAAGGGAACAGGCAGCTTCTCATAAATGTCCACTTGGGCCCCGCCATGGTGCTGTGGGAGAAGAGTCAGGGTTAAGGGATGACAGAAAGGTCACAGGAGCTCAGCAGCACTCTGCTGCTGCTGGGGGAAAAACGGGGCAGGAGGAAGGGCTGCACCAAGATCCCATAGCCAGAAACAGCCTCTCCCAGACTTTTCCATGCACAGGATGATGCTGTATCTGTCACTGCCAGCTCAGATCACAAGGTGTAGCAGAGAGTGACCCCAGCCTCCATCAAGTACATCTCGTGAGAGCTCCATTGTCCTGCCCACCCCTCAGCTCCTCTTCCACACTAACCTGGTGCCTATCCAGTACCCGGGGGGCTGATCAAAAGAGGTCCCACATCATCTGGGAAGCACCCAGTACAGCACCCTGGGTGTTGGTAGACCTTCCAGACACCAACCATCCCCCAGCAGAGATGCCATGCACTGAGATGCCCTGGGCTGAGTCACCTCAGGGTCGGAGCTTGAGACAGATGTTTGTCTGCAAGGCTTTTGTTATCTTGTATTTTGAGTCAGCCTCTTCCTGGAGATTAAGCAGCCCTGAAATTTGTCCCTGAGGCTTAGTAACAGCTATTTTCCAACACATACCAGAGACAAGACAGCACGGTTTAATGACAGGGTTAAGCTGCTGCATCTCTGGTGGGTGCCAGCAGCTCAGTTCTGTGCTCAGGTCTCATTTCCCAACTGAGACCTGACCGCCCAGAGCACTGACGTTTGCAGACACCAGATAAAGCGTCCACCCATGTGTCTTAATTCAGCGGGGGGAGGAGGAGGGAGGAGAGCAGGTCCCACACATTCACTTTAACAAACGGTTGATGTCATTCCTGCTGGGTGACAACACCTCGGAGCGAGGCAGATCCCTGCTGCTTATCTGATTCTAGAAAAATCACTTGGGATGAACTCACAGCAACCAAAGTGGGTCTGGTGTGGATGACCCCGGGGTCAGGGCAGCCAAAGGGGCCCAGGAGGACCCCGTGGGATCTGGGCTGCCCCAAGCAGCCCCCCAATAACACAGACCTGGGTGGAGCAGGGCTGGGACCCCAGCAAACCACCCCCCAGCCCCCTGGCAGCCAGGCAGCACTGAGATGCCTCCCTCAGGTGCAGGTCTCTGCCCCACCCGCGGCCAAACCCCACGCCGGTACCTTGAGGATGTGCTGAGCCGTGTAGAACCCGGCGGGGCCGCTGCCCACCACGCAGACCCGCGGAGCCGGGGCAAGCGAGGACAGCCACCGCCGCAGACCTGGAGGGGAGGATGGGGAAGGCGTGAGGCCACACGACCTGCCACCTGCCAGGGGCGACCACAGCTCTTCCCTAGAATCCAGCACCCACCGAGCGGGGCTCGTCCCGCAGCCATCGCTGCAGCCGAGCGGGGCCGGGGTTTATGCACCGACCCCGGGGAGGCGGAAACACCTCGAGATCAGGGCCAGCGGCCTTGGCGCTTACGGCCGGGCAGGGTTCGGTGGGGCCGGAGCGGGTCGGGGGGTGTCAACTGCCCCAGAGTGCCAGCACAGAGATCTCCGACCCCGCGCACAGGAGGGGCTCCGGTCCCAGCCCCGGGGGGCCCAGCGCCCCTCACTCGTCCAAGGCTGGAGCAATGGCCTGCGAATCACAGTTCTCGCAGCCGCTCGGGCCTCCGTTCCCCCGGTCTCGGTGCCCCCCGACCCCCAGACACGTGTCCCCCCAGACCGGCTGCGGGTGGGGGCGCCAGGCCCCGCCCCTCACCGTCCAGGTCCCGCCCCTCCTCCTCGCTGGCCAATCGCGAGGCGGGATAGGTCCCTACTTAATATATCCCCGCCCCTCCGCCACCGCGTGGCCCCGCCCCCCGCGCCCCCAGCCAATGGCGGCACGCCGTTGCCACCGCGGCTGTCCGGAAACGAGTGATACCATAGAGAGGTGGGGAAGGAGCGACCCTGTGGCGGCCATTCGCGCCTCCGCTCTCTATGGTGAGACCTCCGCGCTACCCGGCCCGTTCCCGCAGCATCATCATCATCATCCCCGCGGGTCTTAATTGCCTGCGTCCCTTCATCGCCCAAAGAGATCAGCTGCCGAGGCCTACCGGGAGAAACCGAAGCTCAGACTGATTTTAACCATCCACCTGCACAGCTTCCTGCCGCCTGCTGGGAGAAACCCACAGCATCCCCTCATAAAGGATAAAACACTAGTGCCAGAGGCAGCAGCCCCAGCGTCCCCATGGTCCCAGCTTTATTTCCTCCTTAATCCCCATCACTCAGCTCATTTCAAACGCTACTACTCCCACCTCCCATGCAGGAGCATCACCCCGTCGTGGTTCAGGGCCTGCACAATACACCAGTCAGGAAAATCGTCTCAGCAGATCCAGGAGATGTTTAACAGCTGGACAGATGCCAGGGCATGCAGGCGAGCATTGACAGGGCTTTTTAAATGCAATTAAGAACAAGAGGAGTTTGCAGCTAGAAGCTGGTTGTAATATGGGTCATAAAACCCACACGTTTTCTCTCACGGTCTTGGAAATTGGTTGATGGCTTTCTGCAAAGACAAGCTGAGAATGGCAGCTGGCTGTGTGCCTCCATCTGCTCCTGCTCCTTCAGGGGGTTTGTGGTGAGGACAAGGATTTCCAACAGTTCCAAGCCCCTGTCCCCAACTCAGCTCAGCAATCACCAACCCCCTGCCCAGAGAAGGGAGTCTGGAGGCTCCAAATATCACCATGGATGTCATCCACAAAAAGAGCTGAATTTAAATTTGGGAGGTTCTGAGCAGAATTCTCCTTCTTCCCAGAATTCTCCTGTTCCCCCAATAACTTCTGTATCCCTTCTGACAGGGAAAAATTCACATATTTCCTAAACCACAAGTCACCTCCCGCTGGCTGAAGGACCTGCGAACATTTGCCTTTAGATGGCACTGCGTTAAACAACATCCGTGAAACCCAGCTGGAAAAAGGGCTCTTGCTCTGGCCAAGGCTTGGAAACATTTTGAGACCGATCTCTTTGCAGCAGGAGAGTGGAAACAGCATTTTGTGCCCACAAGAGGGAACATGTGAGGCTGAGATTACCCCACCTGAACGGAAAGCACCCCTCGCTGGAGCCAGGAACACCATTAATTTGGCACATTGAGCTCTGATGTTCAATTGAGAGATTAATCCTGGGGGCAGAAGCTCTGGGGAGGGTCTCCGCCACCCCTGAGTGACCCCCAGGAGCACTTGGGCCATTCGATCCAGCCAACCCCCCCTAACTTCTCCCCCAGCCTAAGCCCTGCCTAAATAAGAATTTGCCCTTTGGATGTTTCACAATGTCCTGGATCGATGAACTCACATGAGGCTGGATAGAGGTGGCACCAGCCAGCCCAGGGCATGGTCATCCCTAGGGCCCCAGCCCAGGATAATTCAGTAATTCCCCTTTTCTGATGCCAAAGGGGTCACACTGGATGGATCCAGACCAGTTTTCTCCACCCTATGTCTGGATCTGTTACACAAGGACACACCAAGGTCATCCCAGCTTTGTCTCCATGTTACAGTGGCCACACAGGGACACTTCTCCAGTGGTTCTGAGGATGTCTCTGCATTTGGTGGAAGAGAACAGGATATGTGATGCCCACAGAGAGGAAAACACCACAGGCTGCTTGCTGCAACCATCACACTGCCATGGGCTGGGTCCAGGGCAGAGCATCCCTGTTCCTTTGGGATATATTTGCAATGGGAAGCCTTATAGATCCTGGTTGTGGGGCTCTGGGTGTCCAGCCCAGATGTGAGGACAGTCCAAATCAGGGAGCAAAGCCCTAGGTTCACAGCAAAGCCACACTGGTTCCAGTTTGGCCAGCTGACCTTTCTGTTGCCAGCTCCTCACCATGACACTGGGCTGGACTTTTGTCATCAGTTTTGCAGATCTGGGACAGCAGAGAACCCTGGTAAAGCCAGGGACAGCATCCCAGAGGGGATTAGAGCCAGCCACGTGAGCATCCCAACCCCTGGAAGCAGTTCAGTGGGCAGAGTTCAGCCTCCCTAAACAGGGAAAGTCTCCCAAGCCCTGGACACCTGCCTGCATCCGACAGGTTATTCCCCTCCAATAGCAATGACCAGGTCTGGGGTCATCTCTGATACCCCAATAGAGACACACCCACCATAGGGTGAGGGCCCTTCCTCCTGCTCTGACCCAGGTGCCATGGGATACCCATATGACTTGCTGAAGCAACAAAACATAATAAAGAAAATCCACCTCAAAGTGTTAAGGCTGATTTTGCCAAACCATTGTTCCTAAAAGTGACTGATTTAGCCCAAAGTCAGGCAAAGCACAAGCAGCAGTGACACAACCCCCTCCCCACCATCCACCCATTTCCTGAGGATCCCATAACACAGTTGAAGCTCCATCCTGGTGGTTACAGATCCTGGTGGTTTTGGTGTCTGGATGTCCCCTACACGGGACAGCATCCCCCACAGATGGGAGGTTTCCTCTCCCCGGGCGTGAAAGCAGAGTGGATAAAACTAAGATCTGGCTGGGAATAACTGCAGGGAACCGTGATTCTTCTGTCCCCGATGTGGCACCAACTGGCTCTCCTCCTGCAGTGTCTCTGTGCACTGTTTTCTAGCTAAAAGCAAGACAGCAGGGAGGGATATTTCCCATGTGATGGCTTTATGGAGGCGTTGGTCTGTGTAACCTCAATCCTGCTAAAACCATCCCTGCTGCAAGTCCCTGGGGGAAACAGCCCTCCGAGTCCTGCAGCTCTGTCCTCACTGGATGCCCACCAGCTCCGTTATGGGGGGAGCGTGGACCATCAGCTCCTCATATCTCTTGAGGAAGAGCCGGAGCCTGGAGCCGTAGGTGTCCTCATTGTAGGGCAGCTTCTTCTGCTTCAGGTACTGGGAGACAATGGGCTTGATCTGCAAAGGCAAAAGCAATGTTATCTCTTTGCAGGACGCCCTGGTGTTTGTACAACATTCCCAGCCTGAGGCATCCCCGAAAGGTGCCCATAAAACTTGTCCCACATGCCCAAGACCAGGCTGGAGAAGGCAGCACCAGACATAAAATCCTTGCTGTGAAAATTAAGAGGAAGGTGGTTTCCAATTGCAGCAACACAGGGAGTTCACCCTGGCAAAATGCCTTTGTAGGGCTCTGAATCAGGAGAGATGCCCTAATGAGGCTCCTAATGAGAGGCAGCCACGCATGCTCAGCACTCACACCCATAGTTCTCCCCACTTGCCCACACAGCCGGCTCAGCAGCGGGGCTGGGAGGTGCCACCAATGTAATTATCCCCTTCCCTGCAACATGTCCTTGTGGGAGACAGGTCCTGCCAGCCCCATGAGCTCGAGCAAAGGGCAATGAAAACAAGGGCACAGCATTAAATGAGAGGCGATCCTGTGTCGAAGGGCAGCGCACGGACCTGCCCTGGCATCCCCTCAAGCTGGAGCAGTGCTCAGAGCCCATGTTTTTAACACACTCCACACCTCAGAGCAACAAGTAAGGGCATGACCAAAATTCCAGGAGGTTGGCCTGGATGCTGGCTGAACCAAAAAACCAGACTGCGCAATACTTGGGATACTTTCCCAAGGGAAGAGCTGGGAGGATCCCAGACCTCCAGAAGGCTGCTTCAGGATGGAATTTGGAGCAGAAGAAGGAGCGGGGAGTGGAAATCCAGAAGAAAACAGGAATGGGATGGAGGGAGGTGTGTTAGGAGATATTGCAAAGAAGCAAGAGGTTTCTGACATGGAGGGGAGCAACACAGAGAGGTCCAGCAGCAGGGAGAGGAGGTGGTGGGGACATGGATGGTCACCCCATGTCACCTCCCAACATTCTCAGCCACCCTGCAGGACTGTCTCACCTTCAGGCACATGTTGTCAGAGAGGCTGGGGAAGAGGTGATGCTCCACATGGCAGCTGATGAGCGAGTGGCCAAAGGACCAGTCGAGGAGGGCGTTGCGGGGCAGGTTGAGGACCCCCAGGCTCATGAGGTGGATCCGCTTGGGTTTCCGATCAGCCGCAAACATGGGGAGGCCAATGTGCTGCGTGAGAGGCAGGAGGGCACCCGTCACCTCCCCAGTCTCTTCCCAGAAGAGCCAATGGCAGCTCTGGCTGTGCATGGGCATGAAGGGGCCAGGCAGACTGAGCCACATTTGGGGGTTTCTCTGCCAAGCCCAGAGTGGGGTTTGTCCCTAAAGTCACTCCATCCTGCACTTGTCTGCCCACGGAGCCACTGGTGTCTCACCTGATACTGAAGGTTTGGCCATGTCCTCTTAACACCTAATGCATCCACACTTTGAGCCACAGGCCTCTCCCCATCCCAGGACCTGCAATATCACCTACACCAAGACCTGCAAACACACCAACCCTGCCAGTCCTCCAAGCCACTGCAGAGGACATCATCCTCATGCCCTTAGCACCCATGTGCCCTGACATTCTCCCAGGGCCAGCACTTTCCACCCAGCACCACAAGCCTGATCCTCCTGGTGATGACACTGGCACAAGGGAGGTGACAACTGAGCCTGCTTGCCTTAAGGTGACACAAGCTCCAGCCAGCAGAGTCAGGGCTATGTCTCCAGCACTCTTGGAACATCTTGGAGCTTCAAGTCTCTACCTGGAATATGTTGACGTGGATGTAGGGATGGGCCAAGAGGGAGCGGGTGAGCAGCATGCAGACCAGGGCAGACCATGGAGACTGGAAGCCTGAGACGTGGAGCAGCAACCAGTAATGGCAGTAAAAACCCAGGAACATGCAGCAGAGGGTCCGGAGAGCTGCTTTCCACTCCACATTCCTCAATAAATCTGCACAAGGAAGAAGAGGCAGCACATGGGAGAGGTGTTGATGCTTCCCTGCCACCTCTGGTGCTCCAGCAGCCAGGCTGCCCAGTGTGACAATAACCCTACAGCCCATCCCATCACCTCCTTTTCCCCACCCTTCAGCTTGGCCCAAACCCCATAAACCTGCTGTCTTTTGGGTCCCAGAGCCTCCCCAGAGCAGCTGATAAACTGTGCATCACCGCAGAGGGGATTCAGATAATCTTCATTTTTTACAAGTTGCCAAGTCATTGTCCATGCTTTTGGCACTGCCCAGAGATGGGCTGTGCAGCCCAGAGGGCTGGGCTTCCTCAGTCTCTCACTGCTTTCTGGGCTCTTCTGCCTGATGGTTTCCTGGCACCATTATTTCCCCAGAGACACCACTTTGCCTTCCCAAGCTCTTTGCATCCAGCCCCCACAGCCCACCACACCTCCACTCCATAACAGCAGCCATAAAACACACGTGCAATGCTCTGACAGGCCTGAGACCCACATGTGACACTGAAAACCACTGTGGCCAGGGGTCTGAGTTGAAGGGGAGCAAATTTGGAGTGCTTCAGGCTCATGATGGCTTTTGCCAGAGCTTTCAACATCCAACATAGGAAAAGGTGAAGTGTTTTTTGAGCCCCAGCAAAAAGGATATGCATCAGATGCCATCCCCAGGGCAAGTGCAGCATCTCCTGCCTTTCCTGCAGCCCAATGTCCTGCCATGGACTGGTGTAGTTAATGTGATGCCTCCAAACAAATCAGGACCCTTCAGGGGGGTGAGGCCTGGACAGTCACAAGCTCCCTGCCCCCAGCATCCTGTCCCAAGGTGGCTGGGACACGTACTTAGTGCAACCAGAGGGGTTAAGACGGGCACTGCGAGAGGCGCGATGAACATGTAAACGTAGCGGTTCAGGAAAGGAAGTTTCCAGGTGCTGGAGTCCCCCAGGCCGATGACGTTGGTGTAGCCATGGTGGATCTTCACGTGGTTGTAGGTGGCCTGCTCGACTGTGAAAGCTGAGCAGAGCTGGGAGAGAAGAAGAAGGAGAGGTGATGTTTACAGTCATGGTGCCAGGGTTGGGCACTGCCTGGCTTGGGCCTGTGGGAGAGGAACCCGGGGAGATGCTGCTCTGGAACCAGAAACAAGCACCCAGGGAAGATGCTCTTGCATTCCACAGATGCCAAACTAGTCTGGAAGTGGACATTTTAAGAGTTAAACACTGGAAACCATTCCCACCATTCCCCACCATGAGAAGGTGCTGATGGGGTGTTTTGAGGGGCTGCCACCCACACCCTGCAGCCTCACTCACCTCAATGAAGAAGATGGCCCACACTTTGCCCCAGGACTTGGACTCAGTCAAGGCGTTGTGACTGGCCAGGTGGCTGCCCTTGACGGTCAGGGTGTGATGCACCACGCCGAGGGTGAGGACACCCGCCAGGAAAGGGACGGCCTGGGCTGACCGCAGGCACAGGAACCCTGTGGAGAAACCAGCCAGGCAGGAGCTCGGCCGTGGACATGTGCTGCAGCCCTTTGAGCTGGCCTGGAGGTGTTGCTACACTCAAACACGGCACTGCCCTAAACCTGTTTTTCAGCCATAGTTGTAGGCATTTAAACCACCCAAGCCAGAAAGTTTGCCTCCTCACTGCCCTCAGGGCTGACCAGCCTTGCACTGAAGGTTTGGCCATGTCCAGCCTCGATGGCATCAGGTGCTGCTGGTGTCAGATCCCACCTCACAGCTCTGGCTGGGATCTCACTGGTGACAAGACTCTGGCAGGATTTCAGCATTCCCAAGAGTTCAAAAGCAAGGGAAGGTCCCACCTTTCCAACCAT
This sequence comes from Calyptomena viridis, assembly GCA_013390005.1. Taxonomy (NCBI): domain Eukaryota; kingdom Metazoa; phylum Chordata; class Aves; order Passeriformes; family Eurylaimidae; genus Calyptomena; species Calyptomena viridis. Next base: position 505,827 of record WEIV01023921.1, read on the forward strand.
GCCACTGGAGACCCACACTCAACTGCATCCCCCTACACTCACCCCAGCCAGGGCTATGACCATCAAAACCACCAGGGTTTCCCTGTCCCATGGTGGGGCATGGAAGGGGCACAAATCACTCTCTATGCTGCCCTGTGCCCATCCACGCAGATATCAACCCCTCTGTACCCAGGGCGTCATCATCCCCTCACCTCAGCCTGTACCCCAGGTGTCACCATCACCCACTGGGAGTTTCTGGTGGGATCAGGGTGCTCCATATCACGGGATGAAGGGGCTATGGTGGCTTTGTTACAGCCTTAATAGGTGCTAACAGGCTCTCAGCAATGCAACAGTCATGAGGAGGCAGAGAGACCCCTCAGGACGCCCCTGGCTGTGATTTGGGGGGGCTGAGCCGAGTTACCTGCCGGGAGCAGGAGGAAGCTGCAGGCAAGGATGCTGATGTCCACGCCGTGCCGTTCCCACCAGCTGCTGCTCTTCACCACCTTCTGCACCAGTTCTGAGAGCTCAGTCATCAGGGCTTCCTCGTGCCGTGGGCCCTCGCCGGGGGTCACATCCTCGACACCCAGAGCTGGTCCCGGCTCCCTGCCCGCTGTCATCCCCTCTGTCCTGCTGCTGTCAGGTGCTGTCGTGCCCCGGAGCGGGGGGTCCCACACGCCCCTGAGCCGGGGGGTACCGTTGACCTCACCATTGACCTGCTGTCCCCTGTGCCTCGCTGTGTCCTCGTTCTCCAGCGGCATCTCCCTCCTAAACAGAGGTCACGCAGGGTATCACCCACAGAAGATCAATCCCAGCACCCCGACCCACCGCAGACGGGCTTCCAGCTCCCGCTGCCACCGAAGGACGCAGGAAGGGCAAGGATGGAAAAAGATAAACAATGCAAGGAGGACGCAGCCAGCGGAGATGGCCGGAGAGCCACCCATCCTCCCACCACAGGGACACCCCGGCCACCTCTCGGCCACCACAGCCCCCTACTCACGTCAGTCCCGGCTCGGTGGCAGTCCCGGCGTTGGCCATTCCAGGGTGGCCGGTCAGCCCGTGCGGCCCCGCACACCGGTGCTGTACAGCAGCGATTTGGAGAAGGGAGGAGCAGGGGAGGACTGGGAGGAGGGCGAATGCAGATTAGCGATGGCAATAATCCGCCTTGGTGGCCCATTTCGGGGAGCAGCCGTGGCGGCGGGGCCGTGGGGAGCACACTCGGCGAGGGCACGGGGAGGCGACGGGGAGGAGGGAAGGAGCGGAAAAAAAGATGGAGAGAGGCAGTGGAAGCGCTGGAGGCAAAGGAGCCAAGTGCCAGAAATAGCCCTGAGAAACCCAGGCGGAGCACCGAGGACGGGGATAGGGTTTCGCTTCTGCCGGAAAGAGGGAGCAAATATGTCCACGAGGGAGCCGTTTTGGGGAGAAAAACGGCCTTTTCCACAGCAAGGAGCCGGCTGTGGGAAGGAGGGGCAGCGCACGGCTGCCTGTGCCTGCCCAAACCGCTGCTGCGGGGCCGCTCGGCTCCCTCCTCTGTGCTGGGGCATACACCGAGCCCAGGGACACCTGACAGGGACCAGGTCATCCCAAATCTGTCCCTAGCAGCTCTGGCAGCCAGCCACAGGGTCCCTTTTCTCTTCTGAACTTTTTCCATGATTTCTGTAAGAATTTCCTCCCTTTTCCATCACTGCCTCCTGGCTAATCACCCAGACACAACACAGACATCTGAAAGCCTTGGGGATGCCCGTGCACGGACCGGGACCCCCTGAGCCCCATTTCTTTATGAAGGAAGGCTAAAAACTCCTCACTGTGGCATTGGATTTCTCCTTGCTTTGTTATTTCTCCTTACCAAAGCCCAGATCAGCTCAACTGATCCACAAAAACTTTAATGCACATTGACATCTAGCAAATCCTCATGGATTAGCAACAAAGTTGGTTTTCTATATCCATAGCTGGGGTATCCCAGCCCTAGACTGGGATGGGCTCAACACCTCCAAATCACATCACATCGCTGCAGTGACATGCAGGGAAGCAAACATCACATCCAAGTTGCATCAAGCCTCAGGGAATTGTCATCATATTCTGGAAAAAAAAAATAACAATTTTAAAAAATGTCAGCTGCTGCAAAAGGGGCAGAGCTGAGGGTGCAGCAGAGACCTGCTGAGGTTTCATTTCCCCTGTAAGAGCTTGTATTAGGAAAGACTGTTTTGAGGTACTAAGGAATCACAGCAGCGTGTGAAACCCAGCCAGTGATTCATTCTGATAAGCAGGTTGGCTTTTGTCACCCATGGGTGCTGTCAGGCCAGGGTAGGTGGGTGTCAGACCCAAAGGTGCATCGGGTGGGGCTGCTCCTGAATGATGCCTTCATTACCTCTGTCACACCTCAGATGTCACCACAAGGGACAGTGGCAGCACAGTGACAGCCCTGCTCCGAGGCTGCCAGGATGCTGTTTGGCAGGGCCAAAAAGTGAGTGGTGGTGGAGCTGCCATTGCACAATGGGGCAGAACTGGTTGTGTAGTGGAAGTGAGGAGAAGGAGGAGGTGGGGATCAGCCACACATCCATGACCAACACAATCCACTGCAGCCAGCAGCAAGCATGTCAGTGTGCACAGGCAGAGGCAGGTGCATGGCATCACTTAGTCCTGTGCTGCCACCAGGACCAGAGACCACCTCGGAGAAGAGAACAAATAGCGGGTTGAAAACTATGTGGGAGAGGCTGAGTTCTGGCTTCTTGGGAAAATATTGAACCCATAAGAGCTTATTCCTTTAAGGTACAGCCAAGGTGGGAATCACGATGCTGACAAGAGAGCAGAAGCCATAAGAAAAATCTGCAAAGCCATAAGGACAGCCAGCAGGTTGAGGATTGTAGCCCTAAATGGGCAGCCTTGCACAGCTCCATTTTCAAAAGAAACTTTCAAACCCAAATTTGCATCTGATTTTCCACCACACACAGGACAATTCATACAATCCCCCCTGACCCGGCTGAGATTTTACGGATCAAAGCAAACACTGACTTGGCCCTTGCCCTGTGGACACAAACACCTCCAATTTAGCAGGGAAAACATGTTTAAAACTCAGAAATCGTTCAGCACACGGCAGGGCAGCTGGAGGGGATCAGTGTAATCCCTGGAGCAACAAGCTCTTGCCAACAGCTGTTGACCCCACAGCCACCCCTCATCGTGGGCAGCATGGGGGTCCCACAGGCAGACTCCATTGAGGATCAGGCCCCCACCACTGTCCTCATCTTACCCCTCTGCCCCCAGAGCTGAACCCAGCCCCTGGAAAAGACAAATTTGGCCCCTAGCAGGGTCCTCCCATGTTCCTGCTCCCAAACAAGGTGAAAATAGGCCATTTAACCTAGCACAAGGGCACACATGCCAGACTAGCAGGACTCAGTGGCTGCACATGCTCCCTGCTGACCCCTTCCAGGGTTCTCCCAGCTGCTGCAGCCCCCCCAAATGCTATTTCCAGCCCCAAATGCAAAAGTTATCAAAAGTTGCGGTATTTGCACATCAGGGTTATGGGGGAAAGGTGGGGGATAGAGTCCCCACAGCACTCACTCCATCCCTACAGCCACCCACCTTGCTCACCCTCCTCCTCCTCCTTCCTGGGAGAGGAAGGAGCAGGCTGCAGGGTCTGGCAATGGGGCATCATCAGTTCCCCTGGCTGCTACACCCAGACTCCCCAAAACACCATCCCTCCCCCTTACCCTGACATCACTGGGGTTGCAGACATTCACTTTTATAATACCTGGTGTGATTCCTCACCACCACCTCTTTCAGTCCAAGCACATTTGGGTAATTAACTAAATGAGGGATTAATTACGACCATTCCCTGACTTAATCACCGTCCTCTTTGCCTTTTGGGGTCTGGCAGAGTCACGGGGTCCTCAAGAAGGAGAAATTCTCCGGATTCATCGCCTCATCTCACCCCTCTCCCTGAGCCCAGCGGCCGAGGGAGGAGCTCCATCTGCAGGCAAAGCTCTGCCTCCATCCCCCCGAAAGCAGCTGCCTCCCGGCAAATTTAGACCCTGGCACACGGGTGTTTGGCACATCCCGAGTGCAGGTCCCACAGCTGCTGCCAAGGTGGGAGGCTAGCTTAGATCTCCACTCACCCACCCACCGTAAGGCTGCCCCCGGGCCAGCTGGGACACCCTGTGTCCTTGGGATAAGGAAAGAGTGAAGGACAAGTTCGGGAGCCCCGGGGCAGGCACCAGAGGGAGTCACAGCCCTGTGCAACGGCTGCTCGCCCTGTCGTTTGGCCAAAAGCACAGGAAGCCCTGCCCTGGGCTGGTGGGGTCCCAAGGGATGGTCAGCCCTGGGCTGGTGGGTTTCCAAAACAGGAGACCCAGCTCAATCCATGTGCCAGGGCAAGAAACTCTCAGTGGGTGCCAGGGGTGGCACAGCCACTGAGCCCTGGCCCATGGGGTGCAAAGTCCCCTCCCAGGGACCAAAACCTGGTGCCAGGGTAGACAAAGCAACCGAGCCCCATCCCATGTGATGCATAGTCCTCTCTTACAGATCAAGATGCAGCCACAGTCTCCCTCCAAGCTCTGGTGATGCCTGGCTGTGATGGGGCTGGCAGTGGTGGCAAGATGCCAGATCTATCCAAGGCCATTTGGTAGCCCACGTCCTCCCAGCCCTGCTGGGACATGGCAAGGTCATGCTTTTAACCTTAAATAAATACTCTCTCCAGGACACCTCACTGTTTGCAGGGCACAAATGGCCACTTTGGGCGATGGAAAACTTCCCGCTCGGGCTCAGCAGCTCCGGGAAGAAACTGGATCCCAGCACTGGCTAATCTGGATAATCTGTTTGCACGGCACAGACCGGACGACAACGAGACGGGGCGGGCAAAGCCACACTGGCCTGTCCCAGGTCGTGCACCAGCTGTGGGGGTGGCATTGTGGACAGAGGCCTGGTCTTATCCAGATTCTGTGTTGGTCCAGTGCCACCCTGTGCTGCCCATGCACATCCACAGGGAAGTGTCTGAATGGCAAAGCCCCACAAAGAACATTGTCCAGCCAGAAAGGGGGTGCAGGCCCCACACCCCTAGTGTCATTCACACTGTCGTTTCCATTGCTGCCATATTTTTCTCATCCATTTGATCTCCAGATGGGAATGCTGAGAGGCTCTGACATGGGGAATTGCTCTGCTAAACATTAATGATGTTCACCCCGAGGTGAGAAAAGATGGGATTTACTTGCCAGCAACAGCCAGGTATGAAAACATCAACCTAACTCCTTGCTTCTGTAAGCTTTAGGGGCTATATGGCATGGCAGAACCTGAACCCTGCCTGCTGTGGGGTTGGTATGATTGTCCTCCAGGTCCTGGCCAGGCCAGCGTGATGCTGTGCTGCAGGAATAGATCACAAGCATCCCACTACTTGCAGAGCAGTGGCAGACCCATGGGACTACCCAGCAGAGTGGAAGGTTCTTCCCTGTGTGGGGTCAGACACATGCCTGGTATGAGCTACACCATTCAGGGGAGCACCACTACCTCCTTTTTTGCCCTTTTCAAAGCTCAGGGACAAGCCTCAGGGTGTAATTCCTTGCCTTCCCAAGGCTGGGTGAGACCCACAGCCATGGGTGATGGAGGAAGACTTACTCAAAACATGTGAAAACCAAACTCAGCACAAAGCCCTGCCCTGGACGCCGCAGTCCAGGGCTCAAAGTGACAGCACCAAAATCCACCTTTGCCCATGAGCACCCCAAATGCCCCTGGGGACTCACTGCATATCCACCAGCAGAATATCCTGATACCGTACCCAGACTGTTTTCAGTTTTATATATCAGCAGTGAATAAAGCAGTTGTCATCCACCCCTGCTCCAGCCCGGCTTAATTTCCAAAGCCTGGCTGGAGGTGTCAACTAATCACAGACTTCCTCCACTTAGCAGCTCAGGGCCAAGGTAATCACTGGTTTGGGTGCTTCTGCTCTTGCCCCGACCGAAACTGCTTGCCCCCACCCCTCTGTCCCTGGCGTCACTGCCTGGCCAGGTGTTACCCAATGCAGGTGCACAGCAGAGGTGCCATGGGCTCTATCTCTCTCCACTTCCAAAATGCTGAGCCTGCAGCTGCCAGTGCCACCAAGGGATTGTCAAGTCTTGTCGCCTCCTGGCCTGGCAGTTTTTTTCTGGAGTTCTGCAGAGTCCTGTCCTGGCAACAGTGTCCCTCCCTGAGGAGGGAACCAGCCATCACTCCAGGGCTGGTCATCAGCCAGTGATTGCAATGATACTTTGGGCACAACACAATACCTCTAGTCCTCAAAAATTAAATAAATTTTTCATTGTAAACATGCCCTCCTGGACCCCAACCAAAGCCACTGGGTCTGGCCACACACATGTCCCTGTGGGCAGGCACCCAGCCCAGCAGCTCCTCATCAGACACCCACACAAAATTTTTAGCACTGGGTGCAGGTAGGGTAACTCCAGGTTTTGTCCTCTGCCCTCTCGAGGAAAGAGGGACACGTGGAGGGAGGATGAGGACTCCAGGATGGCACTACCTGGCACTGCCACCTTGGGCTAATCCATGGCCAAGCAAGGATGGTTTGCTGGGAAGGCTCAATGCCACTACCCACAGCTGCTCCTGGGGGTCATTTCTCCCTGCCAGCTTCTGCTGCTGGCTGTACATGCCAAAATGGACAGAGGGTGAGAAGGAGTGCAGGGCTCAGGACCAAGTCCCTCTTGTCTTCTTCCTCAGGAATTTTTGGACAGGCTCTGCTGAGGCTATTACATGTGCCCAATTTAAGAAAATAGAACTAATGTGGTATACAGATCAGTACTCATGTCGACTCTGTTGCTGCTCTTTATGGAATCCGGATACACTGAATTCACGGAAACCAGGAATTTCCGCAAGCCAGAAACCTCCTTGCTCATTAAGAAGCCCATGTACATCTTTGATTGGCAAGAGGAGGGATTGCACGATGCTGTCCCTGCCTCTGGGATGAGCACTGCCCTCTGCCAGACAAGAGTCCATCCTTTTCCCTGGCATGGCAGGTTGGTGCCACCCTGGATACAAACAGCAATTAAGTGCCACAGTTCCCGGGCAGGTGCCCAATCCCACAGTGTTCCAGCCAGAGGGGAGGCGAGGGCAGCTGGGGTCATGACGTAACCTGCTGTGCTCGGGATGCAGTGCCTGGAAGGGAGCAAGCCGCCCAGCTGGAGTGGGAAGCCAATGCGCTGTGTCACTCATTTGGGCTGGAAATTTGGTTGGGAGCCAAAGGGCTGCCCAAATCCAGCTGGGCTTCAAGAACACACCCCCACCCCGCAGATCTCGCACAACTGTAACCTATTTTCCCAATTTTGGCAGCTGTGGGGAGGTGATGGTTGACCCGAGGGGATGGGGAGAGGGTCTCTTGCAGCTCCATCTCCCTGCCAGGGTTGAGGATTCATCCAGCCAGTAGCCAGTGTGTCCATCTTGTCCATTATATCCTTCCCAGTGGGCACAGGCAGCCCACCAGAGTCCTGCTGAACTGGGCACTGCACCAAGGACAGTTTTTGTTTCTTCTTCCAGGTGAGTGCCCAATGCTCCCTGCCATCCAGAGGGATAACTCACATGCTGCCTGGCAGCTATTTCATCAGCACAGCCAGACCCATACAACCAGTTTGCTTGGAAAAACTCGACTCTTCTAATGATACCTTTGGAGCAGTGGTGCTTCAGATCCCAGTCCACCAAGGGAATATCTGGAGGAGCCCAGAGGAGGTTGCGGGTCGGCTCTGGCTGGCAAATGGCTTCATCCCCAGCTGTGCCAGCAGCATTGGATGAAGGAGCCATTTTCCATCCCCAGTGCTTGAAAACTGACATTTTTGCAGCCTACTAAGAAAATAGAAACACCAAGAAAGCTGTTAATGCTCCAACTGGTTTTCCCATTAAAAAATCTCCCTGGCCCCATTCCTCCCGCTTTTCCCCTCCCACCATAAGTTGTTGCAGGCAAATCCAAGGTGCTGCTACATAATCCCAGCCTGGGGAAGCAGGAGCCACCCTGACCCAAGCAACCTCACCTCACCAGTGTGTTTTATTACCAACTTCAGGAAGGCCCCACTGGGATCGGGGTCAGCAGCAGCCGGAGCTCACCAGCAGGAGGACAAAGTGGGGCACAGCAAAAAAGGGAGGAGGCCCATGAAAAAAACTAGGGCTTAGAATAGAAACCAGGTTAGGGCTAAACTGTGGGTGTAGGAGCTGTCACAGCAGGTAGAGCTGCCTGCTCTGCCAGCTCAGGGGACCTGAGGGATTCCGAACCATCCTCAGCATCCTCATCATATTTCCAGGGTTGCCAGTCCTCCAGTTCTGGGAGTTGCTGGGCTGGAGGGCACAGGGAGAGAGGGACTACAGGGATGAAGCTGGGTGCAAAATGAACAAAAGCTCAGCCCTAAATCCATTACTTCATTCTGCAAGGGCTCTTCTAAGTCCATCCAATGGCCGTGGCCCTCTGGAGGGTCCTTGCTGCCCTATAAGAGCCATATCTGGAGCAGCTGGACAGTGAACAGCAGGAGTGGAGAGCCAGAGAGCAGTTCTGCAGAAAAAGTAGGGTTTGTTTTTACCTTTCTGCCTGATTGGGAAGAGAACAATTAACAATGAGCCAAGCTTGGCACAAGGCAAGATAAGACTGGCCTCCTGCAGCGCTTGCAGTAGCATGATAAGCATCACAGGGCCCTTGGCACAGTCTGGAGGGTTCTTCTGAAGTGCACAGAGGGCTCACGAGGTACCACCAGCACCACCCTGGCACCTGCCAGCCCAGGGAGCCCAAGGGTGGCTGGATCCACCGGAAAACACAGAAGTCCCTGGCTGGGTCATGGCCAGCTGGAGCCAGACACGGAGCTGATAGCAGGATTTACCAAGAGAGGCCAGAGGCAGTTCTGGGAATAGCTCTACTGGCCAGCCTGAGTTTGCATCCCAAGAAGGATATCGCCTTCTGGCACATGGCAAAGGTGATTCCCCCGGGAAACTGGGAAACTTGCTGGAAAAGGAGTGACTAAGACTCATGTCTTCTTGGAATAAGGGGTGAAGCCTGTCTCCTTGGGCTGATAGGAAATCCCAGGTTCAGCCTGCACGTGGATTGATGGCTTTTCCCAGCCCATGGACAATTTGTCGCCCAGGAATTCACTCCACCTGCTCCAGAGTGGGAGAAAACTTGCTGTCAGACATGGAAAAAATATCCTCATGACCTCTGCTTCCCCCTAACTGCAGATCTCCTTTTCCCATAGCTTAAAGTCCCGTGGTCAACAAAATTACCTTTCTGGAAGACAAGTCCACAGTAATGTCATGAGCAGTTTCCCATGCCCATCCCATGCCCTGAGGAAGCTCAGGGAATGTTGCTCTCCATCCCTTGGGAAGGCTTTGCTGACGGTGGCACTGGTAGGGAGCCAGGGTGGGGAGGACATCTGAGGAGAGACAGCCAATGCTGCCAGCCCCTCCTCCTTTTTTACATACACAATGATTTTGTGAAGACATGGTGTAAAAAAGTGATTATTTTGGCTTTAGTCCCAACATGGCCTTGTCTTGCTGTCGGTTCTTGGCATCACCTGTCCCTGGGGTGGTCAGAAAGGGAGCTTGTAGTCCCCTTCAGAGAGGAAGGCATCCGTCCCGTGCCACCTCCTCCAGACTCTGGTGCTATGGGATGCCTGGGAAGGGCTGGGGACCTACTCATCCCCTCTGGCATGGAAAGCCACCCAGGAGGCACTGGCTGATCTTCCCTTGGGAAAGGCGGTTTAAGCACGTGGCATCCCTGCCCGGCGGAGCTGAGCAGCCCCGGGCCAGGTGAGTAACGCCTTCGGCCGCCTGCCTCGAATACCGAGGGCTGATCTATCACCTGGTGCCAGTGGGAGGAGGTGTGCTGCTCCGCTGGCACACAGGGACCCCTCTTACCACCTCCAAAACGCCTCCTGGGGAGGGTCAGGGAGCCCTCACTGCCACCCGGGGTTTTTGTGGGGGATGGCCAGCAGAGAGCAGGGCTGTCCCCATTACTGTGGGCGTTATCCTGGAGCTGGAGCAGGGCTCTGGTCACAGACATTCCAGTGCTTCTTCCAGCACCCTTCCCGCACGGGCTTGTATAACCTCTTACGTCAGGCAGCACTGGCCCACAGCTGAGCCAGCTCCTGCTTCTCTCCCTGTCCATCCTGGCCCAGCACCTGGCTGGTCCTGGGACACAAAGTTCGTGGGTCTCACTCCCTGGGGAATCCCTGCATCTGCTGGGTGCCCCATGGGCCCCTCTGCCAGCAGCCTTCTCAGAAAGATTCTGGGTGCTGTCACCAGGTCCCTGCTGTTACCCAAGGATTCTAATCCTCCACCTCAGGACCCTTTGAGGTGCAGTCCTGCTTCACATGGAGCAGTCTCTTGTCTGTGAAATCAACTTAAAAAAAAAACAAAAAACGAAAAAGGGATGTTTTTATGCTTTTCCTGGAGCAGAGGAGAACGGGCAGGATGTGGTATCACCAGTGGAGATGATTCCAGCACAGCCCAGCACAGCCCAGCACAGCCCGACTGGTGCCCATAAAGCCTCCACTTCCCCAGCCATTCCTGGCCTGCTTTCCAAACCCGACCAGCCAGGTTTCGGGGTACTGGAGGGGTGCCAAAGAACCAGGACAGCAGGACGAAGGCATTCCCTGGCACCAGAGCAGGCAGGATGCCATGCCAAGAACAGCACTTGCTGCTTTCTTCCCCTTTCCACTCCCTGAAACGCGAGCAAAGCCCCTGCGGAGAATCAGTCTGTGGGTATCAGTGAGTGCCCTCGAGGGCTGTGCAGCTCAGGTGACCGAGCCCATACCCCGCCGTCCAGCACCCACTGCTGCCCCTGGGGCATCACTTCCAGGTGTCCAAGTGCCGCAGGGTTTAGTTTGGTGCTGGGTGCTCTTATGTAAGGGAGCAGGAGAGGGTGGTGATGAGCTCGGCTTTGTAGGTCAAAAAATGAAGGTGCGGGGCAGTTCGGGGGTTGGGCTGGGTCAGCTCGTGAGTCAGTAGCAAAGGAGGGACCGGCGCGGCGGAGGCTTTATTAGCTGGTGAGGGGTGGAGCGAGGCTCCGCAGGCGAGGAGCCCCACCGAGCACCGCATCGACGGAGCGGGGTCTCGCTCTCCCGTCCGACGCGTGCCCAGCACCCCCGACCCGCCGGCGATGCGGCCCCAGCCCCGCTCCTCCTCCTCCTCGCCGTGCCCCTGAGNNNGATGGAGCAAGGTCAGTGAAACAGGTTTCTCCTCCCGGATCCCTGGAGCAGGCGTCCTTCCTGCGCCGGCTGGGGAGCTGCGGACTTGTTGACAGCGGCTCTCGTTAGCTCGGTTATTGAGCGGGGCCGCGGGCTGGGCTCCCTGCCCCGGAGGTAGCGGCTCCGATGGGGTCATGGATGCCCTGTGCATCTCCACATACCTCCCCAGGTGGGCAGCAGTGCTGCTTAGCCTTTCGTGGCCTCTTGAGACCCCATGGAGCCCACTGCCCTGAGAGTCTGCTCCGAGACTCCAGTGGGGTAAGGGTGGCTGCAATAAGGGATGTTTGCAAGGGAGGTCTACAGTGACAGGGACATGGAAGGGTCTGGGGGTGGCATCCCCAGCTGACCCCAGTGGTTTGGCCTGCAGCCATCCTGCGTGCTGGCACATCGGCTGAGCCACGATGCCATGCTCAGGGGTAGTTTGTGGCTATGGAGAAGGGCCAGGCAGTGGGTTTATCACAGCAGAGGTAAAAGGCAGCACCAGGCTGGCTGCCAGGATCAGTCCTCTGCCCTGTTCAGGCCTTTTGGCATTCCAGAATTCCCTCGCCTTCCTCTGTGTTTGTCACCATCTCTGCCCACAGCTAATGGCACTGCACTCCAGGGACATGGACATGAAAAGCCTGGCTACCCCAGCCATGGGCATGTTTCCAAAACACAGCCAGAGAGCCCAGGGCAGTGTCCTGGGGGGATGAGCATGGGCAAGGGTCCCCACTGCCAGTACCAGGCCTTGCTGGGACACGGTCATGCTAGCCCAGCTTTGCTGCTTCCTGACAGTGAGATAATGGTGGGAACAAAGGGATGTTTTGGCAGACAGATCTGTCCCTGGCGCCTCCTGCGAGGGCAGAGCCCGTCCTTGGGACGGAGCAGTGTTGTGCTGAGCCTGCTGCTACCTCTGCCCGGGCACCGGTGGCTACTGCCTTGCCAGAGAGGGGATGGTAAATGCTGTCCATGCTTGCATAGGACTTATTGTCTGGGTTTAGTTGGTTTCTGGGCTGGATGCCCTCCTGGGAGCCCTGCACTTACTGCTCCAGCTGATGCAGTTCCATGGGGGGTCAGGTGGTCCAGCCTTCAGCCAGGTGTCTCCTTCAGTGATGGGTGCTCCTGATCCCACCAGGACCTTCTGGGCTGGGTGGCTCTGCTGGCTTTGTAGATACATTAAAGCTGGGCTGCTCTGTTAGAGCTTGGTGTCCTGCAACAGGAAAACAGAGTTGTTGTTAAAGTGCATCCTGAAAAGTTAAAGCTTAGACTGAGATCAGTGAGCAGGAGCTGCTGGAAGTTGTCCCTGTCATTCAAAAAAAGTGAGAGAGAATGATGAAAGCTGAGATCACCACTCCCCTCAGAGCTGTAGAACTGGCAAGCATTACAGAGCTCTCCTTGAGCAGGAGCCTCCAGTGCCATGGAGCAGATAGTGCTGCTTCACATTCAGCAATGGGCACTGGCCTGGCCCCCACACAGACAAGGGTTCCACAGCCCCCTCTGTGCCTTTGCCACCCAGCTTTCTCTCACCACAGCATCCAGGGCAGGATGTAGAGGGCATCAATCCTGCAGTGTCAGTGTTTGCCCCAGGCAGAGCACATGGTCCCATTTAGCAGTGCTACCAAAGAGCCGGTGTCACTATTGCCCCAGCTGATCAAGAGGAGCATCAGGCAGGGCTGAAGACTGGGTGCTCCAGTCCAAGGGACAGTCCTCCCCTTGCTCCCTACCTGGTGTCCTGTGGAACCTGCCTGGTGTCCTGCAGGTGATGTCTTTTCTTGGTTCCCATGTCAGTTCCACATGGCATGACAGAGCACACGTGCCATCCCAGAGGCGCAGCAAATAACTCTGGTGCTGCCAGCAGCCTGGGGAAGCAGCCATGTCCCCATGGACCAGCAGTGGTACCCAGCAGCCAAGCAGGAATGCTGCAATGCTCACTTGGTGTCTGCAAACCTGCATCTCCAAGAGTGCCATACAACCATGATCATCCTAAAAAAAATCCCGTCTTCTCCTTCCTCTAGCCTATGATCTGGGGGTCCAGCCAGCTCCTGAGGATGGGGAGACAAAAGCACCTGAGTACTGATAAGTGCCAATACCTCCATCCTTGCAGCAGCTACCTGGGAATAAAGGCACAGCCTGTGAATTAGCATCACTTTTGAACAATGCTCGAAGTTGAGGAGCTTGGGATGTCCAGCTCAAGGATGGGGTGTCCATGCAGTGGCTGGACCACTGGCATGGCTCCACTCCCTGCACACCACCTCCTGCACCATCAGGAACAGGGAAATACATGTGCAAGCTAAACCCGGGGGATTGGTTTTGCTGGGAAGCCCCATTTAACACAGGCACAGGGAAGTTTGGCATTTGTGCCTTGGGGTATTAAGGAATGACCATCCCAAGGATCACTTGTTCCCTGACAGCAAGATGCTGCCATCCACTGCCACAGTGCCCATGGGACCTGCCCCATGTCCAGCTGCTCCACTGCCACCAGCAGGGATGAGGGATGGTATTTGCTCACTGGCAGCAGCATGTCAGGGAAACCTGCATCCTCGTTGGGTTTCTGTTTGGGAGGGTATTTAAGAGTGTTCTCCAGGGTGTGCCAGCCCTGGTCTCCACCCTGCTTTCACAAGTGCCCTCTCTGAAAGGCGCTTGTTGTTCTCGGTCGTGGAGTGTAATGAGCACCATGAAGTTTGCCGTGAAAGCTGGGCAGTCAGTGGGCAGTGCAGTGACAGGGGCAGCTGTGCTGAGAATCTGGGGACAGACATGTCCCCTCCTCATGCCTGGGGCAAGAGGAGCCTGACTCCATCATGAGCCCAGTGGGATGCTACAACCCAGTTGGACAGGGGGAGTTGGAAAGCAGGAGGCAGGGCTTTGAATGCCATATACTGCAAGGGTTGTTGCCCCACACTTTATGGGAGACAACCTGGTTGGTAACCAAGGACCAAACCTAAAGCCAAGGAACTTGCACAAGCTCCATGTGCAAGTGTTTGCTCTGGGGCTGCTGATGCCTCTGACAGCCACCCCCATGCCCATAGACAATCCTCCTCACCCTCTCTGGAGCAGCCATGAGCATGAGCCCATCTCTTAGGTTCCTTTTCTCTGCATTGGTGCCATGGCTCAGTTTTCATCTCTCCCTGTGTTGTTGAGGTGACCATGTTGATCTCAGGGCTTGGTGATCCCAAGTGGCATTTTTGGCCTTGGTCTTAGCTGTGCAGGGATGTGTCCCATGGCACTTGGGTACCATCATATCAACAAACCTTTGCACCAGGTCTTTGGTGGAAAGACAAGTTGAAAGAAAGGTTCTCTGTCAGCATCAGCCCAACATCAACACTGCTTGGGTGCCCCTAAGCAAAAAGGGAAGGCTAGGGAGTGTGCAAACCCCAGCTGCCTGGCAGCCCCCAGATACTTGCCACATCCCAGTGTCTGGCCCACAGAAGGTGCCAGTGGGTGCCAAGCCAATAGATCCACTTTTCTCTGTCATTTGCTGGGTCCCCATTGCACTGGAGTGACAGCAATGTGGGCCACAGCACATCACTCCCCTCCTGTGTTCAGCACAGACCCAATGGCACAATTCAGCCCAGGGAGAATTGCGGCTGGGAACCGGTTCATGGTGGGCAGCTGGTGCTCTGCCAAGTCTTCCATAGCAGGGGTAGAGGGGTTGGATGCAGTCACACGACATGCAGTCCATGAGGAAGAGGTTGAATTTAACGATCGTAACCTCACCTGAAAATGGGCTTTAAGTACAGGTCCTGCTCGCAGCAGGACTTGGTCGCCATCCTGGTCTCCCAGTGGGCTGTGAGTCTTCTCCTGCTCTCCCAGACCCGGTCCCGGCAGAGGGAGCTGTGACATCAGCCAAGCCACCACTCTCCCTGCTGGGCCTGCAGCCCCGGACTTTGGAGAGGGACCAAAGAAAACAGTGCTGCGCAGCCTTCACAGAAAAGTAGCTGACTAAGCATATCTGATCACTCGCCCTCTTGCTTGGAAATCGAGCCAAGAGTTATGCACAACTCTTAATTTAAAATATAAATGCACTGTTAGCTCTAAAAATTACTTTAAAAACTAAGTGCAGAAAGATCTTGGACCCTCAATGCAGCAATGGTGTTTAGCTGATGCAGAAGCTTCTCTGTGTGCAGTGGCATGAGGCTGGGACTCCACGCCTCACCTGCTGGGGTTTTAGCCACTCAGGAGGCTTGCAAAGAACTTTCTAGCTTGCAAAGAGTAGTTTTCCTCCCCTACACCCACACACTCAGGGCAAGCACAGGCAGGAAGCAGCACAGCTTCACACCAAACAAATCCCCAACCTCCAAGCAGCAAAACCACAGCCTCCACAGGGACAAGCATGGTCTAGATCCCAGCCTGACCCAGGATGAACATAAACAGGTCATTCCTTATCATTTGCATCCCTGAAATAAGGTTGATAAGCAGCATCAGTAACAATGTGCAGGATTTTTGTGATCTGGCAGTTTGCATCACAGCCTGAACAGGCACATTGCCAGCACCCCATGGCAAGGGACTGCTGACTCTCCCATGAGGATGTGTCACTGCCCTTGTCCCCATCCCACTGCTGCACCCCAGAAACACTCATGCCACCCAGGAGCCATTCATAGATCACATATGGAAAATGGTGCAGTGGAGCTGCGTGCTGAGGGCTCGGAGAGTGCAATGGTCAGATAGAGTGTGATGGGTCTGTGGGAACACCTAATGCTGTGGTTTAGAGCAGTGCTTTGAGCACTGATGCATCAGGGATGCTTGGAAGAGGCTCTGGGCTGCAGCCTGGTGTTATGTTTAGTCCTGGGAAAATCCTGGAGGCAAAAGTCAAGGTCTTTCACACAAAAATTGCTGATGCAGCTCAGTACCCTGGAGAGATGGGACAGAATTGTTGTGTCTGTGAAACAGCCATTTGACCACTGGACAGCATCTACCGACATGTTCAAAGCAACATCTTCAATTTGGATTGTTGCTCTCAAGACAGCACAGCCCAGACTCACAGATGTGCTGAGCACCTGCTGGCTAAAGCCAGGCTTGGTGTGTCTCAAGCTGAACAGCCCCAAACCACAGTAATGAGAACTCCCTTCCAGAAACACAGCACCAAGCAAGATGATGATTCTCACCAAATAAGAAACAGGAAAAAGAACAGAACTCCCCATCCCTCTATTCCTCCAGCCCAATCTCCAAAAGAACCACTTGCTCAAGAAAGAATGTATTGTAATTATTTATTTTGTGTCCCTTTGAAAATATTGTGTTATCTCCTTTCACTCGTGTCTTCATGTGGTCTCACAGCCTGTGACAGCAGTGTTCCAGCCAACTGTGCAGTTCACTTCTTCCTCCAGTCAGTGAGAGACCACGGTCCCTTCAAGGTTGGCAGGCTGGAGCTGCCTGTTCCGATCTCAGCAGTCGTCCCTCCATAGCAGGTACCACCTGGGAGCGTCGCACAGACAGGGAGCAGAGCAAGGGAGCAGTCCAGCAGGACTGGTGGGGATGGCTGTAGCTTTCAGCTGCCCCAGGAAGGGAGTCTCTGGCTTATGTTTTCTGGCAACTTAGAACTGGGTTTTTTCCTCAAGCATTTAAAAAAAAATAAAAAGATGCTGCTGCTATCTGTAAAGGGAAAGAGAAAAATCTATCAGCAGTCTGAGGATCCAAGAACAAGCTGTACCGAAAGCCTGTAAAAGCAGCACACAGATATCTGAAGGCTGGGAAGCCCAGACAACACAGTGAATTGGGGTGTCAGTGGATGTGGAGACACTCACACCGGTGCCTTCCCTTCATCTCTATTCAGACACACTGTCCTTCAACCCAACCCAACCAAACCCTGGAAACACCATAAAACAGCAACAACTCCGACCCAGATATGCAATCTCCAAAAGTCTGAGTAAGATCTCAAGCATCTGGGGAAGGATTCCCAATGCCACCGGCCACTGCCATCAGCCTGCTCCCACCGGGAGCTGCGGTTGATTTCCTAATGTCTTCAAAAGGTGAAGAGTCAAGACAAGCCTGAGTGTGGTTGAAAATCTCAGCTACAGGGACTGAGAAGCATCAGACCACAGAGCAGTCTGCATTCATATCGGTTATGAAACGAAACAAGGGCTTCACATCCTGCCCAGTCACACTGGGGCTGTTGAGTAATGAACTAACACTATTGCCACCTCTCCAAACTCTCATCGTTTCCACACGAGCAGGAATTTGCCCACACACAGAAGTGCTGAGGTTACCTGGACTCCTACTTTTCGAAGCGGGTTGAAAACAAGACCTTACATTTTCCACATCTCCACCTGCTGAAGGGTTTAACTGCTCAGAGGCCCCATCTCCTACTTACAGTTCAGTGTCTACAATGACATCTGGCTTCTCCAGAGTTTGTCGTCTCCTCTGAATGGCATCCACAATCTTTTTCCTGGGGCCCAATGGAATATTGATGCTCTTCAGGTCATTGTCTGAGCATAGCATGAGGGCCTCCAAGTCAATCTTCTCCTTCTTCAGGACAGAGATGAACTCAAACATGTGCAGGGAAGCCAGAAAAGTCTCCAAGGGGCTGGTGTCTGGTTCATCATCATCATCTAAGCCCAGCTCCACCTCATCCCAGGGCAGCTCCTCCGCGTTCCTCTCCTGCAGGCTGTTGGCACTGCCAATGCTGTCATTGAGACTTGGCGAGCGCTGCAGGCGGCTCCGCAGTTTGACACCCATCCCATTTGTGTTGTCTTCGCCCAGTGTGCCACCATCCTCCTGCCCGATCCCAAAAAGCCCACTGCTGACGTAGTTGCGCCGGAAAACCATGGTGCCCAGCCCGGGGCGGTTGAACAAGGACTCGTGGCCAGAGTCAGTGCTGACCTCCGAGTGGGCCGAGTCCATGTGCAAACCTGGGTCACTTATGGCACGGGAGACAGTGTCTTCATCCGTGAGGAACATGTCTCTGATGTTACGGCGAGTCCACTCCTTGGGGCTGGCGTATGTGCCCTGCTTCACAAACATCACGTCATTGCCCAGCTGCAGACCTGACAGAGACCTCACGCTCTTCCTCCCATCCTCATAGATCTTGAATGTCCCATCTACCTGCTTCTTCTTCTCTAGTTTCTTTTGTATTTTCGTCTTTCCCTTGGCTGTGCCATGGATGGTGGCTTGTGAGTATGGCAGGGAAGTCACCATAGACATGTGCTGGAACTTCTTGCTTAAGGTGCTACTTGAATAGCTGGAAAAGCTCATGGTATCTGAATTATCCGACATTTCCTTTCTGTACCGTTTCTCCATCCTTTCGTGGTGCTTCTTCTGCAGCTTCACACAGTCCTTAATCCTCCGCTCTGCGTCCCGAAAGGCCTTGTCCTTCAGTTTGCTCACCAGCTTGGGGTTGAGGCTGCTCTGCTTGGCAGCAATAGAGTCCAGGTACCGCACACACTCCATGTGCCCCTTCATGGCTGCCATGTCCAGAGGGGTGTGGTAGTCATTGTCCAGGCACCAGATGTTGGCCCCAAAGGAGATGAGGAAGGAAAGGCAGTTCAGGTGGCCATTGGCGGCTGCCAGGTGGAGAGGGGTATTCCCCCAGATGTCACATTTGTCTGGATCGCCCCTAGACAGCAAGAAAAACAACAGGTTAGCATTCAGGCATAGCCGAAAGACTCCACTGAGATATTCCCAGCTGTACAGGGGCAAATCACCACCGTGAACTTCTGACTTCTTGAAATATTAAGCTACATTCCTCTGATCCCCGCAGATTAATTTTAAGGGGTTCTTCTGGAGGGGTGTACCACTGATGTGGAATCATTGTGCTTGACATGCAAACCTGTGGCAATTCCTGCAACTTGAATTTGCATCTCAGGAAAAGTCTGTTCCTGCATCAAACCAACTTTTGGAGGGAGACAAGCCAGGTTCTGAAGCCCAGAACTGAGACACAGGGCTGATTCCAGGTTAGGCCTTAAGCTTGTTATAAAATTTCAAATCTCAAGCGTCCCATTAAATTCTAGTCAGATTCTATTTTCAGATCTTGGTTTCATTCAGATTCTGTGGAAGGGTGTCCCCAAATGCCTCTCTGTATCCCACATCCTGGGTGCAGTGACTTGGGATCCCACCACAGTAGTAGCACCACTGTGAAACATCCATCCTCAGCAGTGGTTCTGAAACCCACCAATTGTTGCACCTTCCCACCCACAAGTTCCTTGGTGCCTGGGGAAATGTGGGGCACAAGGGACCTGTTGGCAGTAGAAAATAAGGGTGAATTTGCTGTCATTGGCCTTGGCATTGGAGTTTTGTGGGAAGTTTTGCCCTACTGTGCTTGGTCTCGATTGCACGGCTTGAAGCACATTGGTATTAACACATCCTGAGAATCCAGTTTCAGAGAAAGTGGAGATTAAGTTTCTGCACTCCTCAAGAGCTGGGCACTCAACTACTGCCATTAGCATCTCTTCTCACACTGTGCCAGCCCCTGCCTCAGCAAGCTGCTGACAGGACACAGTCACTTGCCCACATCTCCTGCCTCCCTTGACAGGACGGACACAAACCTGGGATTCAAGGGAAGTCTGTCCTCCTGACATTCCTCTGTATTTGTGTTCGGGTGAAACAAGAGATAGTTCACACCCCTGCTGGCACCAGCCTTCTCCCGAGCATGTGCTAATGATATGCAGCCAGCAGCAGTATCTGTCAACAAGACACTCTCCCTCCATGCACAAGGATAAGGCAAAGCCTTTTATTAAGGCTGTGCAGTTCCACCACCCTCATGAGCAACTCCTGTGGGCAGCAGGGCTCTGGCTCAACACAGCTCCTGCCCATTTCCATGCCACCCTTTTGATGAGCTCCAAAAGCACTCTTCCCCCACCATGGAGACCTCAGCTCCAATCCATGGTGACACCAGGAGAGCAGAAGGCAAATCATAGAATATTTACAGCTGGAAGTGACCCACAAGGATCATCAAGTCCAACTCCTGAAATGCACACTTGAGACCTTCAGCCTGTGTTACTTAACTCCTTGCTGCTTTAGAATCTGTGTTGACAAGAGCTGGGATCAGCAGAAGCCAGTACCCTCTCCCAAACACCACATGCTCTGTGCTATGGCTTGTCTCACCTCAAAGGATCTGAAAACCGCTCCAGAGAAAGAGCAGGAGATCGCAGGAGCGGAGGGACCTCTTTCATCTATTGCTTTGCACCTTTACCATTAGCATGCACACACAAGTCCCAGGAACAGCCTTATTCAGCACATTCAGCCCCACGCTGCAGGCAGGGATCCCACTGCCTGCTCGGAACACTGCCCTCCAGGGAGCAGCAGAGCCAGAGCAGAGCCACCCAGCCAGTATGATACCAAGTCTGCAATCCTCAGGCTTTACAGAAGCGATAAAGACAGTGTGCAGAGGTTAAGCTGGATATTATTTGGACTCAAAGCATGAGTTTCCTGGCTGTAGTCCTTGAGAACTGCTATGAGGTGTGATCAGCTTTCCCTGGGGGAGCATGGGCAGTAGGTCCACCACGCACATGTTTTCACAAAATTTGCTGAAACTTACTAACTAAGTAAGCCTTGGCAAATTCAGCAAGTTGGTCAAAAGGTTCAAAACTGTAAGGGAAAAAAATACCCACAAAACCTGCAGGACTCTGTAGCCATATCCTTTGACATCTTTCATAGAAGCAGCAAAAGGCTTCAAAGATGAGCGATGGGGAGGAGGAGGGCAGGGGATCACAGAGTTGAGGAGGGAGCTGCCAGTACTCTGGCAATGCTGAGTTTCAAGGAGTGGTACCTCCCCAACTCTCGCCTCTACCCTCGTAGTGACATGTCCAGGCTGGGAAATGCATGGAGAGGATAAATATTTGATGAATTGCAAGAGAGGAGTAAATTATTGATGGAGCTGGATTTAAAGAGCCAGTGAAACTGGAACTGCTGGTGCTGGCAGTGGGACTCGGGGGTGTGAGGGGCTGTTGGTTTGTTTGTGTGTGCTCTGAATGGGCCTGACATGTGAGGGCAGGTGAACCAGGGCACCACGAGGGTCTCAACGTGTACATGGGCTTGTGATGTGGACAGTGACTGAGCAGTGGACTCACTGCAAATAGTCTTGCTCCCCAAGCCAAGTATGTGGATGTTCAATCCATAAAGTGCATCTTGCAGCCTATTCTTGTGTCTGTCCAGTTCAGGGGGCAGAGGGAAAAGCCAGGGAGGTCTTGCACAATTCATATTTGAAGGTCTACTTTCCTCAGAGAGTGTGGGGAAAGCATGAAAACCAGCTTTCCCTAGACATTTCCAGTGTCTAGAAACAAGAGTATTAGAGCAAAATTAGATCTCTCAGGGCCTTTGCCCTATAAATGTCTGCCGCAGGCGCTAAAAATGCATCAGAAGGAAAGAAGAATAGTGACTTGCAAAGTAGGGATGTTTGATCCAGCTCAGATAATAAACATGAGGCCCTCCCTCTGGCAGGTGTCTGTCTGAGCAAAACTTCACCTCCGGGGCGCTGCACATGAGGAGATGCTGACTGCAGGGTCCACTAAGTGGGAACGTATTTTAATAACAGGTGTAAAGTGTAGCCCTTCTCAACTTCAAAGCCTTTTCAAGTGCTGAGTCAACTGTAATAATAATTATTAAAAACACTGTTAATTGGGCCCCTTAGGTGGACATGTGCATCTCCTGAGTCACTGCATTTGCACCATGACATGCACACTCACTCCCTTCCTGCTGGTTTTTCCCCTCCACTTCTCCCATAGGATCCCAATTAGCTGGGGAATTTAATGGCACTTATATATGTTCTTCCCTGGCTGCATGTGTGAAGTTCCTCTGATAGCAATGGGCTGGCTCACCCTTGGCTCATGGGTGTGTGTGAGGAATGGGGCTGTGAGACCAGGAGCCAGCTGGGTGCAGAGTGTCTCTGGCTCCCATGAAACGTTTTCAGAAAGAGGAAGGGTAAAAAAAATAATTTATGACTTGAGGAACAATCTTCACTACTTTTGGCATAGCCAGTCAGGGCAGTGATCCAAGCAAGGTGTAGAAATGAGCAGAAAAGATGAGGTTTTGGACTCAAAGCAGAGCTTTAGGTCCTCTTTCCCAAGTTTTGCCCACGTGGTGGTAGCCCAAGGATTCAGCTGTTCCCAAGTTCTAATCTCACAAAATCCATCACAGGTGCTGTAGATGAGGGTCATCTCAGGGCTCTCTGCCTCTTGTCCCAGCAAACTGCCAGGCTGGCAGTAACCCTGACGGTGATTGTTAGTGCTGGGGCAGTGCCCGGGGACACGTCTGCTGGCTCAGCACCTGCCCGGGGCTCACCCTCACTCCCACCGACAGCTCAGGTGCCGGAAGCAGTGGAGCTGCAAGAGCACTCCACCCTGTTCCCTCACCTTCCCAGCAGGTCACCACGCCAGGGAAGGTCCCCACCAACACAGCCACGCTGCTCCCAGCTCCCACGTGGCCTCCAGCCCTGTGGTGTGCAGAGGATGCACATCACCTTCACGTGCCTTGCTGCAACCTCCGCTGCAATCCTGCCCCATCCGGGGTGTCATGATGCCCTTGAGCAGCCTGACTGATGTCAGGACATATTGTCACCCCCAAACCACAGCTGAGCCACTCGTCCCCTCTGCCACTGACATCCAAAGCATCCATGACCCCTGTTTTTGTAAGAAGAGAAACTGAGGAGCACCTCTGCAAAGGAATGCTGGGTGACAAAGCTGAGTGTGGACCTGCAGACACATCCTCAACTCTCCTGTGCTCCACTCCAAGGAAGTCTTGGCTGTTCCCCACCAAGGCCCCCAGAACTGCAGCTAACTGGAGCTGGACTGGTGCCCACCACTGCCACAGCAGTTCATAACGAACCACGCTGAAGAATTACTGCCTCTGAAAAGCTGCAGTGCTAAATGCCAGCTAGACTGCCTCTTCCCAGCCATCATGTTAATTGAGTTTGTTTTCCTCACTGGAGCCCAGCCAGGAGGAAGAAAAAGGCTTTTTGTGTGGCAAAAAAGAGGGATGAGCCACTGCTGATCCCTCTGTCTCAAAGCCTCTCTGCATCCATTTGCAAAGGGGACGCGAAGGCACAGACACATCACCAGCTGGTATGGACAGAGCAATAAGTCTGCTTTGTTACTCCTTCCCTGTGGGTTGAGCCAACAAACTTTCCTCAAGGATCTATCAATGGATTTATTATACTTTCTTTCCCTCTCTCCATTTCAGCCTGACACCACAATTTGTTGAATACAGCATATGGATGAGGCTCCTTCACTGATGTCAGAGCCTAGATAACTTAAGCCCCCAGCAGCCCCCTCCCACAGCCCTGCTTTCTCAGGGTGCCTCTAGCCACCCTCACTAGCCTTTCATAGCAGCCTGGCCCCAGTACTCAGTCTCCTGGCTTGTTTGGGCACCAATACCACTGCCCAGCACTGGCAAGGAGATTTTGGTATTTCTTGCTGCCCCAGGACTCTTCCATCACTGTCTGTGCTTTGATATCCCCCTGGAACCCAGCTGGAGGCTTACCAGGCCCCTCAGACCCTGAAGCTTCCTCCCATCCTATCCCTACACAGAGCCGGCCCAGCTCCAAACCCTCCACTCCTTCAGGAACTGCTCCATGCCATGGTCCCACATTCCCCTGCCTCACAATGCAGGGCTCTCTGTACCAAAGGAGGCATATTTTGGCAGCAGGGGCCAGAAAGAAATGCCCTGACATTTTGGGATACTCCCTCTTGCCTCCCAGTTGTTATAGAGCAGGTGTGATAATAACATATGCAATGCGGCATTAAGTTTACTCTCTGAACAAGGTACTTAAATACCATAGCACATCATCCTAATCACTGGCAGAAAATTACAGGGTCTGCACTTGGGAACCCCCTCTGGAACGTTTGTCCCCAGGGTGGGGCTTTCCTGCCTCTGGCAGACCCAAAGGCAGCTCCAGGGAGCAGGGATGTGGCTGCCTCTGTGCCGAGCACTTTGCTGGTGTCTGTGTGGCCCTGGGCAAGGGTCTGACACATGAAGATGGATGCACAGATGTAAACACATCCTGCAGTCCCACAGCTGCACAGTTTGCTCCACCATCCATCATGTAAAGGGCACTGGGCATTTGCCAGGCTATTTTCCCTGTCAGGAACAAATGTATATTAGGCTGTTAATTAAACAGCAGCCATGCTGCACTCAAACACGACTGAGCCCACAAGGACCTTTTAATCCAATGTGAATTTATAAAAGGGGCCTTTCCTTGAAAAAGCAGCCCTTGGGCTTTGTGGGGAGGCAGAAACTACTGGCTTGGATGAGGGTTGTCAGGGCAGGCAATGGTACTGCAGGGTGTCCTGTGATGGAGTTGGGCAATATAGAGAGATACAGTGCTATAAAGAGATTATAAAGTCAGTTTGAAAGGCTTTGCCTTTCTTGAGGAACATTCATCCACACCATGGGCCTTTCAGATTAACTTTTTGGCCACCAAAGAGTCTTTGGAACCATTTCAAAATTCAGGGTCTCATCCCCAGAGCTCTCCTGCCTTGGTCTCTCTGGCAATTTCTCTCCTGGCAGAAGCTCAGAGCAGGTTTCTGGTGGGTACAGTCTCTCCTGGGAGCTGCACAGTGAGTCGCACAGGCCTGACCCAGGGAATCATCATGAGGCTCTCAGCCCAGGACCATCTCAGGGTGCTCCACTTGGAGTGATGTCTTGCTCTCTCCATTCCAGACTCTGAAATAATCTTTCCCTGACCACACTCCTGTGGCATCAGGCACTCAAGGACTTACCAAAGCAACTCTGTATACAGCCTTTCTGACCCGAGGATCTGAAAGGAAATGTTTTACAACAGGAGGACAGCAATGGGTGGAGGAGCTCTACCTGGCTGAAGGTTTTGCACAAGCAGACCAGAGTTTCAGGAGATGCTGAGAGCCCAGGAACAGTGGAGCACAGTGGAGATGTGGCTGATCAGGTACAAGAGCTGCTAACATAGGCCAGGGTGCACATGGAAAATTCCTGCCTGGGACAGCCCCACAGAGTCCTGACCCTACGTGAAGAAGAAAAGCCCTTCCAAGGAGGCACGATGTACATCCAGGCTGCTGACATTGCTCAGCACCATTCATTAATGTTAGAAAGACATAAATGAAAATCAGCACTACCACCAATCTCTCAACAAAAGGCAGAGGCCATCCCACCTTGGATGCCTTTAGATGAGGTGCTCAGGAAAGCTACTGGAGTGGAAGGAAGTGTTGGCATGTGTGTCCTTGGGGTTTGGTAAGAACAGGAGAGCCACCTACAACCCAAGAACAGTTCTGCTAACACTAAGGTGTCAATCCCACCAGTCTGACAAGTCCCCTCAGTCCTACTTGCTCCTCTCCACCATATCCATGTTTACAGAGCCAGAAGCCCTAAGATTTAGCAGCCCAGGGTGAGGTACAGAAAGACACACCAGCATCAAGCAGCCCCTGCAGGGGAGACTGGGCTTAAGGAAATCTGCTCTTGGAAAACCTGCCCCTGAATTTCCTTGGCTCCAGGTGCATGACAGGCTGCCCAGGGGTCACATACTGAGACCTTGCTTTGGATAAACAGACAAGTGTCACCCGCTGCCAGCTGGCACTGCACACGTCTCTCTTGGAGCATTCTTGGGACAGAAGGAGCAGCTATTCTCTCTGGCCCCTCACTTAAAAGGGCTTTTTTTCATGTCAGCAACACAATGTGCTTATATTTACAGGACCTGACTCAGAAACGTGAAGCACTTGCAGGGAGGACCCATCCCTAGCCAGGGAGCTGCAGACAGGGCTGAGGGAAGGAGTGGGTGGTTATAGGGTCAGAGGAGCTGGGAAAACAGAAAGCAGTTATCAGGAGCACTGGATTAGACTCAAAGCACCACAAACAGGGAAAAATAACAGTGGGGAGGACAAGAGCAGGAGTGTTACGGACAGAAGTCATAGTTTCTTGGGGCACAGTCACCTGTGAACACAGAAGGGGGAAGGAGGGGGTCCCAGCTACTCTGTCCCCCAAATCAGCCCCGTGCACTTGCCAACACTCACCCTCTGCTGACAATGAGGCGCAGGGCATCCAGGTTGCCATGGTAGGCGGCCCAGAGGGTCGGGGTCATGCCATCCTCATCCGGCGAGTTCAGGTCCTTCTTGGTGGCTTCCTTGAGGAGGTCCAGGTAGCCATCCCGAGCGGCTCGGTGGTACTGGTCATTCATGGTGTGGAGCGGTCCCTGGGCGAGCTCATGGGTGCCCAGGGCGTTCAGAGGATGGGCATGGACGTGGGGCAGGGGGAGCTGCCAGGAGGGCCCCGCGCAGCTCCGCCGTACCAGGACACTTGAGAAGTCCTGGCTGGGGAGGCAGGAGCTGTTCCAAGCTCAGCCAGCCCGGCTCTACAGCGCTCCCCCTGGGTCCTAAGCATCCTCCAGCCCTCACAGCTGCTCGTAGCGCACACCAGCTCCATGGCACATTAAAAGCTCCAATTAAGCAGCATCACTGCGTCGGGCTCAGCCGAGAGCTGCGGGCACAGGGTCCCGCAGTGACAGCTCTACAGGTTTTCATGTCGCCGAAGCAGAGCAGGCTGCCAGAAAGGCTCATGGGTTGCATCCTGCGCGATACCCCTCCATGCCCCTTGTCGTACCTACCCCATCTTGAGTGAGGGGCAGAAGCAGCCGCGGGAGGAAGAGTGGGTCAATGGAGCATGAGCTCCCACTGCCTCCACTCACAGCCCTGTCAGAGCAGGGCAGCAGCTGGGACCTGGATGGATAATTCTGCTCCGTGCAGAGATGGCTGAGAGCAGTTTCGTGACTGATTTCAAAGCAACACCAGGGGTGTTCATAGCTCAGCTTTTTCCGTTATTTTTTTTTAAATATATGTATATGTATGTGTGTGCGTGCATCTATATGTATCTATATATGTCTCCCTAGTGTCCCTAGGAAGACAACAGCAATCCCAATCACTATCTCTGTCCCTCTTCCACGCTGCCTATACCCACAGAATTCTGCTTTCCAGGGAATTGCACAACTGCACAACAGGAATCCTTGACAAATCAAAAAAACTTGTATGGGCTGGAAAAATTCCCTTCCTCACCCCTTTTCCTTCTCTGGAGACTAAAAAAAAACCCCAAACCCACTCCTGTCTGTAACTTGGTACTTCACTACAATGTTCACGAGGTGCAGTGTCTGGCCCCCAGTGTCTTTTATGCTGACACAGAATTCCTGGCTGGATGAGAACCTGAGGGAGCTGGACGACGCCAGGCATTGCCTCCAGCACAGTATTCCCGGGCTCCGGGCACCCTCTGCTGTCGGGAAAGATGGAGCCAAGCCTGGATATTGACCAAAGCACAGGGTTGTCCCAGCACATTGCACCAAACGGTGAATCGGTAAATTTTATCCCCTGGGACATGCTGTCATGGAGGAGGAATTTCCTGCTCCTCTCTTGTTCGTTTTGTCTGTCATGTCCTGGCTCTGGGAAAGGAGATCTCCAGGTCTGGACTCTGTGTGTGTCACCATGGCCCTGAGACACTACACGGGGTTAGGAGCTGAGCCATCAGATGGGTGAGAAAGGTGGGAAGAGTAGAAAAATGGGGAAAGACTGACATTCAGCAGCAGGGGGG
Source organism: Calyptomena viridis (assembly GCA_013390005.1). Lineage (NCBI taxonomy): Eukaryota > Metazoa > Chordata > Aves > Passeriformes > Eurylaimidae > Calyptomena > Calyptomena viridis. Next base: position 533,438 of record WEIV01023921.1, read on the forward strand.
TTGGAAGGCAATGAGTGGAGAGGAAGAAAACCAGAGAGAAACGCAGCTTATTTTTGTAAGGAAGAAATTGCCCCAGGACAGGACAGCGGCCCAGAAGCAATGCCAGGTGCACCCACGCAAGCTGCAGTGATTAACCCCTGGGTGACAGACACAGAGTCACTGTCCCAGCTGCCTGGGGACACCTGTAAGTGCACCAGTCAGGGTCTGCTGCTCCCGACAGGGTTTGCTCACCTCGGCAGGTTCCTTTGCAGCCTCCCTGGGCAAGTCCTGGTGGATGTCGTAGCCACGGAGGTATTTGTCACTGGGATCCTTGCAAGTGAAAAAGCCGCACAGTAATGTCTGCAATTCATTACCGAGGTTATTTAATGATTCTGGGTATTATTACTAATTAAGTTTGTTACGCTGTTGTCATGAAACGAGTGTTTTAAGGTCGCTGCCGGGGGGGACTGGGAGCATTGCCCGAGGCAGCAAAACACTCCTTCCTCTGTTACTGGATGTTAAGGACAAAAGAGGGAGGATAAACTAGTCCATTTAGCCCGAGGGGCCTCTCAACCTCTGGCTTCTGCAAAACATCATTATCAGCTCAGATTTACCTCAGGGAGGCCTGGGCTTCCCCTGGGAAAAGCTACAGGGTGAGAAAAGATAGCCACTCATTCCCAAAGGGAGCCCTAAGGATCAGCAGAGGCCAGGCAGGGCAGACCCAGTGCTGCCGGTGGCAGCCGGCTGGTGGCAGCACGGGAGGGACACATGGAGATGTCCCTGGGCTGCGCGGTGGATCCTGAGCTCTCCCTCTCCATCCCACGGATTTCACTTTGGTTCTGTCCCTTCAGTGCTGCGAGAAGGAGCTCGGTGGTGAGCGGGCGGGAATGGGACTGAGAAAACACACAGCAAATGGCCTCGGTGCTTGCCCTGGAGGGGGAAAGAGGCAGGGACATCTCCAAAAGAGGCATCCTCAAGGACTAAAATTTGCCCCCATCCACTCAGAACTGTCCTGAGTCCCCCCATCTCCCAGCTGGGGTGAAAAAGACCTTGAGCAGAAGCTCACACCTCCTCTGGCAAAAGCTTGAATCCCTGTACGGTGGTTTATAACATTACTTTCTCCTTGGAAGGAGAGGAGTTAAGCTCCTGAGGGCCAGAGAAAGGTGATCCCACGCTGAAAAATCAAAGGCAATGCGTCAGCAAAGGGCCACTCAGGTTCTGGTCCCCAAACCCTGCCCTCCTCTAAGTGCTCAACCTTCCTCATTTTTGTCACCATGAGTGGGAAAGGACTGAGTAACTGATGCAAATTTCTTCCTTTTTCTCACAAACGTTCCAGGCATATCATGGACTGATTTGAATAAGACAGGGTGAGGCATAATATTTATTGTGTTCAGTTAAGCAGAAAACCAAGCACAAAATCATCAGCAAAGATAAGTTCATCATCTAAACCATCCTCTCTAAAGGGAAGAGATCTCATGGATATAGGGAGATGGGTTTGATGGGGTGACTTTGCTCTCTGGTACCATGACCCTGTGACCAAGCGGTCCATGCCATGATTAGCAGTGTTGTCAACTCATGCTTTCATTGGGTAAATAACCCTTATCTTCTCATCTCTGTCCAGCTTCCCCAAAATCAGCTATTGCACAAAATGGATCACATGAGTTTCTCTGAGAAGCCCACGAAGCCCTACTGTCAGCTCGAGACATGGTATAAATCACAGAGACATCCCAACGGATATAAATTCTTTGACTGACCAAGCTGCAGCTACAGGAAAACTTCTCAGCCTGGCAAAAGCAGAGATTTGGATCCTAGGCAGCAAAACAGGTTGGTGGAATGGCTTTTTTTGTATGGCTAATTCACTTTGCTTTTGGCTTTTCATTGAGAATCAATGAAATCCTAAACTCGGCACAGGCAAGGAGCTTTAGAGGTCATGACAGAAGAGATAGCTCACACCCTTCCTGCAGGACCTGGTAAAGATTATGATGTGATGGTCTGAAGATTCCTGGGAGTTTCTTACCTTTTGGTGGCCTGTTCTTCAGCCAGGAAGTATAACAACTTCTCAGAATGCCTGGTGTTTGGCATTTAGAAATCAAACCACATTGGCTGTTTGCCCTAGGATATTTAATCCTGTGAGCAAATTTTGGTGCTTTTCCAATATCTTGCATCAATAAACACGTAAATGTTATGTGACCAATTAGAAACGCTTTCTTAAACTGACCTGGGATCTCCCAGAGCAAAAGCATCTTAAGCAAGAACAGCCTTCAGGGAACAAGGAAAGGAAAGGTTGAAAATGAGCTCATGCCTCTTCTTGCGCTCCCTGTCTGAGCCTTCCCTGTTCCTCTCATACGTCCTCTTCTCCTTGTCACATGTCCTGCTTTGGTCCAGCCCTGGACTGTTCTAAATAAAGTGTCTCCTCTAATTCATGGGTCTCTCCTCCCAACAGCATTGACCCTCAGATAGAGCATTGGCTGAACCATGACCGAAGAGCCCAGGCGGAAGGACAGCGAGATTGGACACCTCAACTCCAGCATGGGCTGCGGACACAAGGATGACAAAGCCAGCCTGGCTTCGAGCCAGATATCGTCTTTTGGCCACCAGCCCCCCTCCACTCCTGCCTCCAAGGAAGTGTGGAAGAAGGGTGGCCGCATGTTCTCCATCCTGCTGGCCGTGCACTTGGCCCTGCTGGCCTGCACACTGGTGAGCAGCGGGGCTTTTGAGAAGATTGCCGTGCACGACTACGACGTCTTCTTCCTGCTGACTGTCATGATGCTGATAGTCATCATATGGATCATCTTCTACCTCGCTGGCACCTCCCGGTGCCCAGGTGCCATCCTCTGCAAGGACTCCCACGCTGGGCCCATTTGGCTGAGAGGTAGGAGCTCTTGGGGGCTGGGGTTGGAGGGGAAATGAAGGGTGGGAAGTTCATGAGAGCATCAGTTATTACAAGGGAAGTAGCAACCATGTGGGCACAGCCTTCTCCCATGCTGGAGCATGACACCAGGCCATGCTTCAAGTCACCTCCTGGTCCTTCCACTGCCTTTGTTGCCAGATCTCTCTGTATCCGCAAGTGCTCTTGGTAATTTACACTAGGATCCTTCCCAGCCTGAGATCCTTCTCAGCTTTTGCAAGAGCTGTTAGCCTCAGAGTACAGGGTTGATTGGAAAATCCACTCCATCCAAAATTATTGTATGATTCTGTTGGCATCAAGATAATTTAGATGCTGGAAAAGGACAAACAGCAGTAGAAGCAAAGCCTCTTCATGACAATAATTCCTCTTCTTCCTCTCATCTATCTGCATTAGGCCATGTGTTCACACATTTGTCCAACCACAGATATTTTTGTTCCTCAATAGGAGGCCTGGTCCTATTTGCCATTTTCAGCCTTGTTATGGATGTGTTCAAAATAGGCTATTACTCGAGTTTCTACAGCTGCCTGTCTGCGATCAAAATCATCTACCCCATCGTGCAAGCAATATTCGTGGTCGTCCAGGTGAGATGATTGTGCTCTGTCTCACAGAGGGGTAGAGGAGGTGGAAGGAGCTCTGCTCCCATGAACATAGTTCAACTGCCCCCACAGCAAATGCAGGAGTTGGCTCAGCCCCTACCCAACCCACGTCATCTCCCTCCAACCATGAAAACGTCCAGCTGTGGCAGCTCACTTTAAGGCATTGATTTAAACTTGTTCCCATCCTGTGACATTTTGACTTGTCAAAAACTAAGCAGCCCAAAACCAACCAGGCCTCTTTTCCCATGAAGAACAGAGAAGGGGAAGGACTGTCAAGGCAGGGGCTGTCTTGGAGTTTTAAGTCCTAAATGGAGAACCACCTGATCTGGGACAATGCCAAGGAGGGAAGAGGTCAGAGTGAGACAGTTCAGACAGGAACAAGGAGTGGTCATGGGCAAAACAATGGCAGTGGGAGCAAAGAAAGACCATCCAGCAAATGGGCAGGATTACGGGCTAATAGGTTGGGCCCAGATGGACCCAAGCAAAAAAGGTTCCTTTCTCAGGATGATGTGCTTTGCTTTCTTGTTTTGTTGGAAATAATAACTCCTTTTCTTGCCCCTGCCAGACGTACTTCCTGTGGGTCTCTGCCAAAGACTGCATCCACGTACACCTGAATGTTACCAGGTGAGCTCTGCTGCTCTTTGAACCCCACTGGCCCAGGAGACCTGGGCTACCTCAAACCCACTGCATTCTCACACAGCTATGATGCAACAAGGGGTAATCCCATCTCCCTTAATGCTGCCAAAAACGAAACCTGCTCAATCTTCATCTAGCCTTAGATCCTAGCTCAAACAGTTGAGGTTAATGACCTGTGTATCTATCAGGGTTGGGATTCAATTCAAGAATACAAGCATTACTCAAAGCAGATAGTATTAAATAAATAATTATTATTAAATAAAGTGATTCATAGCTGACTTTTGCTTCCCTTGGGAAGATAATGATGCAGTGGGCAAACCTCAGGCTAAAATAAGATCTTGTCAGCTTTTGCAAGACTGGATCTACTGAAAACCAATCTAGATCTATTAATTCACTATTGAGAAGCTCTTCCAGAGCCAACAACATCAATCAGGCCATGTAAATTCTTACGGACATGGATAAAAAAATAGGAAGAGAGGAAAGTGAGGGCAGCAAAGCAAAGGTCAGGATTTCTAGCCTGGATCACTGGAGTCCTTTTACCACTTCAGGCAGGTGCCACAGTCCCTCTGGGTATGTGCACATCTATACCATGGGTGGGAGCAACATGGCCTAGAGTCACTGATTTAGAATCACAAACCTTCTCCTCCTGCAGGTGTGGCTTGATGCTGACGCTGACAACAAACCTGGCAGTGTGGATGTCAGCAGTGACAGACGAGTCTGTTCACAAAGCACATTCAAAGCTGAAGAAGAATATGACAGAGGAAATCTTCAGGTGGCTCCTGAAAGGTAATTTGCCCATTTGTGAAGCCATCTGGTCCAGGGAGGGAGCCCATGAGTTAGAAATTGTTCAGCAAGTCAGGTTTTACCGCTTTTTGGAACCTTTTTGGAAGGTTTGTCTAACCTTTGTCAGAGCTGGTATGTTAAAAGCCGTGTCTGGATGTTCATTTCTTAATCTGTATCACAGAGGAGTCAGAAAAGTAGAAGACCCTGTACAAAAGGAGTGGGAATGAAGAAAAGTGAAGGAAAAAGAGAGATTTAAGCTGCTAGTTAACTTCTTAAGAAAGAACATGGGCATCAGAAAGCTGAGGTTGTAGTGTCCTTGTTTTCAAAGTAGTCACAGATTCTTTTGTCCTTGATCTTGTTTTTTGCTAACACTAACAAGTTAGTTAGGCTGCTAACAAGTGCTGGCTCATTGTTTTAATTCCACTGCATCCATCTGATTTTATCTTGTTTCAGTGGGAATGAGAAGTAGCTCAGTTGAAGAATGCAATTGCAACAGCCAAATCTGCCAGATCTTCAAGAATGGCTACTTTTGGCTGTACCCCTTTAACATTGAGTACAGTCTCTTTGCCTCTGCCATGGTCTATGTCATGTGGAAGAACGTTGGACGCTTCATAGACCACCACTCACCCCACATTCAACGCCTGAAGTTCAGGCTCTTCCGAAGGACCTTCTTTGTAGGCATCATGTTGGGCCTCATCATTCTGGTGAGTGGTTTGGGAGTCCTCATTCTTTATGAGGTGCAGGTAAACTCAAGTGCTGAGCCCAGCAAGAAGAGCCAAGCACTCACCATGTACTACATCTTCAACATTGTTTGTCTGAGCCTGATGTCTCTTGTCTGCATCGGTGGCTCTGTCATCTACCGGTTTGACAAGAGGGACATGGATCGGCACAAGAACCCCACCAGGACCCTGGACGTGGCCCTGCTGATGGGTGCAGCCCTGGGGCAATACGCCATTTCCTACTACTCCATTGTGGCCATTGTAGCCAGCACACCAAGGGACGCTATCAGCGCACTCAACCTCACCTATGCCCTCCTCATGATCGCCCAGCACACCTTCCAGAACATCTTCATCATCGAAGGCCTTCATCGGCAGCCCCCCAAGGAAGACTTCAAGCATGATTCTCACCAGAAGGATCTCTACGGGCTCACCTTTGTCAACATCAACGCAGTGTCCCTCCGAGTGCCTGACACTGGCAGCACCTTGGCCCCTGGCACTGCCTCGGGCGCTGAAGCCATGCATCCTTCTGACCTCGTGCGGTCCCTCACTGCCCCCAAGAAGATGAACTGGAGGAGGAAGTTCTTGAGGGAGATCTCCATATTCCTCCTGCTGAGCAATATCATAGTGAGTACACTCAGAGAGGAGAGTTGGTGGGGAGAAAGCACAAGGGAGAAGGGTCTGTGAAGGAAAGGATGTGGCCTGTAGAAAAACAGTCCTTTCTGTGCCTCTGCTGTACAGAGAGCACACAGTTATATTTGTAAGTGCAGAGTTGTGATTCCTTTGTCCCTTAAAAAAAAGAGCAACTGCCCTGAAGTTAAGACATTTTAGGCTACACCAATAGACCTGTTACTTAACACCAAAATATCAGACACAACAGAAGAATCAGTTTCAGTATTTTTACTACATATTAGTGGATATGTAGAGTAGCTTATTAAAAGCAGTAAAATACATAAAACCCTTCCCTTCACCCCCAAAGAAAGGCGGTAAAGTGACAAATACCTGGGGTGATGTCTGTTTTTTCTTGAGAAGTGGCACTAAATCTCTTCTCAAAACCCAGGGCCTGGGAGCCCAACCACTGACCCCAGCTGGGGGTTTCCCCTTTCACAAGCAGCCAGGGGACTGCAGTTCGCTGCCAAAGAAACATAGGATGAGGTACCTCCAAGGAAGCCAATTATGTTACGTCTCCAGAGAACCTCCAAATCCCCAGCTAGTCAGTCACATCCTGTCCTCACACTGATTTCACACAGAAGCTCACAGAGAATGAGTTGATATCCCCTGTGCAATCAGACACTTGTGCTGCCTGGGCTTCTGAGCCAAACGTACATGGCTTGGGGAGACCAAGCTGCTCCCAGCTCAGCCTTTCCCCTGCTTGTTCCATCTACAGAGTCAGCAGAGGTCAGGTCCATGCTAACACACAACACGCTCAGGACTTTCCCCTTGTGAATGCTTCAGCCCTTGGTCCAAGCCTGTCTCCGAGCATGAATCAAACCTGGGCTTAGGGTACAACACTAGACCCTACTTGACCTTAGTGCAGAGACAGGCTGCTGGCACAGGTCCCGTGCTCAGAAAGTTGCTCCTTTCTCACCCCTGGGTAGTTGTGGTCACGAGTGCTTTGCTGTACCCCACACCTTTGTCACTGTGGTGTCATTCTCCTGCTTCCTCCCACAGCTCTGGATCATGCCAGCGTTCGGTGCCCGGCCCCAGTTTGACAATGACACAGAACTGAACTTCTATGGCGATTCCATGTGGCCAGCCATCGTGGACATTTGCCTGCCCTTTGGGATCTTCTACCGAATGCACGCAGTGGCCAGTTTGCTGGAGGTCTACATCATGTCCTAAAGAACTCCCTCACAAGGAAGATGAGATCCTCCTCAATCAATCCACCTTCTTCCTACCCCAGGGCTGGGAGACTGCCTGGATGTCCTGAGGGGTCCCCAGCACTGCCTGAATCATGTCCCCTTGCAGTGTTGGGGCATTTATGAACTGTCAGTGAAGATCATCCAAACATAGTCCAGATTTTATTTTTGCTACTTGTGTGTGGAGGTGCCTGTGTGTGTCTGAAGTTCTTAAAGCTTAAAAGAAAACAGATAAAAAAAGGAAGGTGTCCAGAGCAGGATCATGGTAATTACCCTTGGTTCATGCAGAAACTCACCTTCCTTTGTAAAGCCTGTTCACCCCATGCCACTGACGATGAATGGTGAACACTGGTGATGAATGGTGAATGATGAACTCTCCAGAGGGTGCTCAGCACCCTTGGGCAGTCGGATCCTGCCTGTACAGGGATCCAGAGGGCACAAGGGGCTGACACAGGCCTGGAAGGCACAGAAAGGGAAAACACTTCATCTTCTGGTATGGCCAGTCGGAAATCACTCCCCTGCAGAGATGTGAAAAACAAACTGGTGGCCACCAAAGGCTTTGGGAAACATTTTAATCTTTCCTGTCTTTATGGCCCATGTATATGGGCCCTCTTGACCCTTCCCTGTACCAGCCCATGCTGTTTTCCGTCCTCACCAGGGAGGCATCACTGCAGCCTCCACATCCCAAAGAGAGCTGTGCATGTGATCCTGGGCTGGCAAAATAGTGGGATTGTTCTAGCACACTTTTTTTCTCAGCTTTCCTGAATCAGGGCTCAAGAATCATAAAGATGATGTGGGCAATACAGTCTAGGGGATGATAAAGAGATTTTTTTTTAAAATAGATAATGATTTTTTTTTAAATATATGAACATTTTTTTGTACGCACAGTTATTTATTGATTTTCACTGTAACACTGAACTCCTGAAAGGACCCCATGACACAGAAATCAATGCAATGCCATGGCCAGTTTGATCTCCTATGCTCTGAAGGGCTGCTGGTGCTGCATCCTCAAGCCTGTGTGTGTTTTGAGGCTGTGAGCACACCCCAGCACTGGGGTCCTGACACGGGTTTCTGGGTGCCTGCAGCTCTCCATGAACCACTGTATGATTGAGGGGGCTTTCAGAGCAGGAGTCCTGGGCTGCAGGGGGTTGAAATGGGCCCCTGTGCTGTACCCAGCATCCAGGCAGAGCCTCAGAAAGCCCCTGCTGCCAAGGCAGGAGGGTGATTCCAAACTGGCACAGCTGAGCTCTGTCTGCATCCTGAGACATCGGGGTTTAACTGTTCCAATAAAGGGTTTATTGTTCCATCAGGGTTTATCATTCCAATAAAAAACACTGCAGAGGTGGCAGAAAATCACCAAGCCTTTCCCTACGGACATGTGTGCATTCGCCAAAGAAAAAATAATAAATGGAAATCGTGGTACTTGAAATGGAGTGATGAAATTTTCCGCCTGACAACTGAGGCTGACGTGTTTCAAACCACCTTCCCCTCCAAGCCCAGATCACCAAACCAGGAGGGACCAGTGCCTCTGGCTGGTCTGACACCAGCCAACAGCTTTTCCCTGAGGTGGGTAGAGCATGGGATTAACCCCAATTTCCCCTGCCCTTGGAGGGCTGCAGTGATCCAGCATGTCTGGATGGGTCAGTCCTTCCCCTCACCAGCCCAGGAGCTTCTCCTGGCCCCACTGACCCTGCAAAGGCCTGATTCTATTTTTACCATTGATCTGGCAAAGATAAAATCTCTCTTTAGAAACTTTACCTTTCATAAAACAAAAGCCTTATTATCCTGTGGCTCCTGCAGTTGAAATTAAGTCAGAAAAGAGACGTAAATGGTGCTCACACGTCAGTCCTACGTACAGCCCTACACATTGTTTGAACCCAAGCTGCTGAGCTCACACAGGGGCAGAAAACACTTTTAATCACCTATTCTGTTCCTGGGGGGCCCAGCAGGTTTCCTCCTATGTGCTCTTCCTGGTGTCTGATCCCAGGTTCCCAGGGCTGGGTGCACTGGATCAAGCAGAGCAGACTCTTTACTGCTTTTTTATCCTGGACAGTGACTGTAGGGGTAATTCTGAGGTTAAATAAATTCAGGATGGGTGTATGGCAGGGGCTTCCATCTGAAGGCTGAATTCTTCTTCTGCCCTCCAGCCACAAACATCCATCTTGGGCGAGACAGTAGACTGGGAAATAGTCAGTGAACCCTACCTATGTACCAAAAAAAAAGGTATATGTAGGGGTATATATATATATGTATAGACAGAGGGAAAGTGAGCATGCATGAGTCAAAAAAAAAAAAGCCTACAGATCCAAACTCCACTGTAAACACTTTTGTGTACTCAAGGATCATCTACTCAAAGGTGTCAGATAATGGGCAAAGGGATGTGCTCCAAAACTGATGGAGGATCAGCCAAACATCCCTGGGCAACTCCTTGGCACAGCCGTTATCCCAGGCATGTCATTCAAACACGAGTGCAACCCTAGAGCAGGCACTGTCACATCCTAACTGCGTGGATCCGTGCCCTTTCCTGGGACTCTGCACTGCCAGGTGATGCAGCCAACTGGTGCTGGCTGCTCCATCACTGCCCCCTTCCCATCGGACCCGGGACACAGCTCCTCACAGCCCAGTTAAAGAGAGGGATGTCTCTCCTTGATGGAGAGTTTTATGGAGAGGGAGAACACTCCAAACACAGAGTACCTGAGTAACTCAAAGTGGTCTCTCAGTCTTTTACACACATATTCTCATGACAGATCCCTGTGGAAAAGCACTGCTGGTAGCTCCATCTTCCATGCTTGGAATGAGGGAAACTGAGGCACGGGAGCTGGGGGAACAGAAAGGCTGTGTCAGAGCAGGGAATAAGGCTTGGCCCCGAGGCCACTGGCAGCATCCTGCTGACTGCTCCTGCCATTGCATCATCATGGAGCAGAGATCCCATCGCAGTAGGGGATGGGAAATGGGATAAAGATGTGCCTCAGGGCAACTGTTTAAATGGCAGTCACTGCAAATGAAGAGCTACAGAAAACAAAGGGCTGCCCTGGGGCTCTCGTGTCTTGCCAGGGGCTTCCAGTCTCACTGGCTTTGGTATAAAATCCACCTTGGCCTCCCGGGGATCTGAACACCAGCTGTGCCACAGGGGTTCGGTGGAGATCTGAACCAATACAAATCATTTCCCAAGGGATGCCACAGTTAAGAGCCCTGGTCAAGCTCAGGGAGCTCCAGTCCCAGGACTCAAGACACTGTGTGAGGGTCAAAAAGGTCCTGATTCAGCCTCTGGCACATGGTCACAGAGCCAGCAAGAGAGGGCAGCAGGAAGGGGAAGAGACAGAGCAGGAGATCAGAAATCACTGCTCAGGAAAGAGCATGCAGGGCCATAGCCAGGGCCAGAACTACTGGCATGTTGCATCCTCTGCTCTGCTTCTTAATCTTCTGTTATTTCAGGGCGAGATTTATTTTATTAGAAACAAAAAAAAAACAAAAACAAAACCAGAAGATCTTTTATCTAGATGATTTGCTCTGAAGTGTGTCAGGGACAGGGGAGGAATCCAAGTTAATTATTATCTGTCAGTGCAGCAGATGGAAAGTGGATGGATCGAGAAGGTCACAAGGCTGGAAATGAGGGATAGGATTGCAGTGCAAGGCAAAGTGCAGCCTGAGAGCAGGATCAGGGTGTGCTGAGAGCCAGGGCAGGAGGTAGTGGTGGAGGAGGCACTTCCCAGGAAACAGAGCAGTGGTCCTTAGCAGCAAGGGGCAACTCAGTGCTGGCAGGAGGTCAAAGGGACCTGCTCCGAGGGCCAACAAGGAAAACACAGAGCCACACTCACAAGTGGAACCAGCACATACCCACAGAGCCCATCAGAGGAAGGATGGAGCTGTGGTGGTGCAGCATGGCTCACTCTCACCCATGGTTGAGGCTGTTCTTTGCAGTCACCCCAAAAGTCTCTCACTCACCAGCCCCACGGAGACGTCGCCGACAGTTATCAGCCATGAAGGAAGGGTGTGGGCTGGCCGGGCAGATGTGAGGGCACAGCATTCCTCAGGTGGCCTTTGGGCAAACACAGCGGCTGGGCACGAACCTCCTTCCTCCCGGGTCCTGTTTACAGATCCGCTTGGCCCAGCCTGGGTGTTATTACTGCTAAGTGCACAGATAACACCATTAATAAGCACACTGCTGATAGCACAGGGGCAAACATCACTCCTAACATTTACCAGCTTTCTGCCAACCCCTGAGTAAGGGCAGCTTCTCCAGGGCAGTGCTTTCTGCCATCGATCCAGTTGGTTCGACTCATCCTCTCCTTCCCTGCCCTTCTCCTGCACGCTTGCTTACTTAATGACTTGGTTAAACTTGTGTCAATACATTCCAGATAAACAGCTGCTCCTCTTCAAAATGAAGACCTAATTAAAAGGATTAAGCAGTCTCCCAGGGCTTTACAACTCCTCTGGGTTCAATTTCAGCTCCAAAGCCAGGCTAGGGCAGGTCGGGCTAGGAAGGATGCACAATAAAGATGCACAGTCCCACTGGCAGAACCACTGGGGCACAGCAGGCACCGATATTTTATTTCACACCCATCTTTGAAGGAAAAACCTTGAATTTCACCCAAACTTCAGGGTACATTCAGACCACTGACCTCCATTTCCCAGTTCTGCATGGTCACCCCAATTTAGTACCACAACAGTGAAACATTTGTGAATGTCTTGTACAAAAATCACTGGTTTTGGTCAACAAAGAGGCCACCAAATAGCTCTTGGAATGTTCCAGTTCCCTGCTAAGCTCTAGAGCAGAGTCGAGAGAAGAGCCAGCACCTGAAAGAGCTTGATTGCACTCAGGACATCCCCGAACATGAAAGCAAGGAGCAAGGACATGTAGGTTATCCAAGCAGGTGGGAGAGGCTGATGCTTTGGGGGAAGGCAGAAGAAATCTAGCCATGGGTATTCATGAACACCTGCCCAGGTCAGAGCTCCCAGACTCCACCACAGCAGTGCTAGGGTTTGGTCAGACATTAAACATGACTCTTTTGCTGGCAGACATCAAACAATGGCTGCACCAGCACACACTGGGTGTTCTCACCCAGGAGAAATGGGCCCCTTTCACTCTTGTTTTCCACCACTTTCGTCATATCCCCACTCACGATAACCTGTGCTCTCTCACCCACTCCTACCCCTAATCAGCTTCTTGGAAAGTGTTACATGTCTCCAAACTCTCAACTCACGTGTTTGCCAGCTGTAAGGACCTCAGGGCTTGGGGGTTCATTCTGGGACACACAGGTAAGTCCTCTCCTTCCATGGCGAGGTCCATCTTCTCCTGATGAGCCCTGTAGACTCACCGACTCAGCCAGAAATGCCAAATCCCTGCCACCAGCCACAAAACCAAGGAGGTCAGCTCACCACAGGGTCCCAACACAGAAACAGCTTCCCCTGCAAGTGGACAAGGATTAGGGACTGCAGAGCTGGGACCTAAAGCATCCCTGATCCCACATGGCCAAGACTGTGAGGTTGGCACAAAAGGATCCCCCTCTGAGGTCAGCATTAAAAGGTTGTACCTATCACCCCCAAAAGCAACCTCTTTGTCCCAGAAGTGCATCACTTTGGTGTCATCCCTGCACCTGGGCTGGACTGTGAGCTTTGCCTTTTGGGTCAGTATGGGTACCTGTGCCCTGATAAAAGCACAAAGTAATGGTACAGTTGAGAAAAGCAATTTCAGGCTCTACCTAAAAGCAAGGGAGTGGGGAACTCAAATGGATTTTGGCCAAAGCAGTGTGGGTAAGCACTCCCAGCACAAGCCTGTGCCAGGAGATTAGTTCTACGCCTGCCTGAGCCATGGCACAAATTAGTCACTGCTGCCTGTGGTTTTACCAGTTGGCACATCCTGCGCCGAGGCCGTTGACATGGGGCAACCCAGCAGGTGTATAAAGGGACTGATCCCCATTGGCTGCTCATGGCAGATCTGAGAGCTTCTCACTGAGCAATTAATGTAATGACAATAATAGACCCAAAGTAAACAAGGTGGAAAAAAATCAATGGGCTGGGAGCAGAGGCCGCATTTAGTGAGGAGCAGTCCCGACGGCTCCTGTCTGCACCTTGGCCATTGGAGACTCCCTCCCTTGCGTCCTGGTGGCACTCCAGCCACTGGTTTGAGATCCGCTGCATCCGAGGCCGTGCCAGCAGCAGATCCCACTCGGCAGGCAGCAGGAGGCTGCAGGCAGGTAAGGGCTGGGTTTGGCTGTCCCACACAGCTATGGGGTCAAGGGGTTGGGTCCATCACTGTGTACAGCCTTGTCTGGGCACTTGGGTACCTTCTGGTGCAGCCTGGAGGGATTTCCGTCTGATCCTGCTGGTTTTGTGGCCTCTCCCCTCTCTCCAATGCAGAGGAGTGACAGCCCGAGGAGAAGAGAGGGATTTTGCTCATGTGCTTCTAAGTCAGGAGAGTTTTGGAACCAAATGGGAAAGATTTTAGGATCAATCTCCTCTGATAGAAGCACCAAGGACCTCGGGGCTTGGGGGTTCATCCTGGGATACACAAATAAGTCCTCTCCTTTCATGGAGAGGTCCCTCCTCTCCTGATGGACCCTCTAAATTCACCAACTCAGACAGAAATGCTGAATCCCTGCTGACGGCCACAAAACGGGATCAGCTCAGCAGAGTCCCAAGGGCAAGAGCAGACAGAGCATCTCAGTGCACATGCAAAAGAAGTTTCCACCCCATCTCAAACAATTTCTCCCACAAAGCACCAAGACAACATATCACAGAATGTTTAAGGTCACGACATAATTCCCCCCACCCTCAAACACATCACAGGGATCTGCTTTCACTCCAGTCACCCCGCACTGCAGCCAGAGTCACTCCCTGAAGTGAAAGCACCTTTCCATGTGCTGGATCTGTAGAGAGGCTGATCTTGCCTGATTGCTAGATATGAGCAAGGAGATTTCTCTCTCATGAGCAATATGGTCCTACAGAGATATTCCCAAAAGTTGGATGGAAAAGCTCCCAGGCTTAGGATATCTATCCAGGCTACTCCTCTGTGTCAGTGTGCTCACATCTCTGTGCTGTAAGCAGAATAACAAAGGAAACTGGGTATCGTGTCCCAGTCTCAGCCCACCCATGTGGGAGGTTGGATATTTTCCCAGCATCTTAAATCAAATCTTACAGACCCTCTGCCACAATTTGTTGGACCATTTGAGGAATGTGTAACTCTCACAGCCCAAAAACACAAGGAAGAGGTTGGACCTATCAACTCAAAATCAAACAGTTCTGAATTTTAGAGCAGGTCTGATCTTGCTCTGTATTTCCACCTAATCCTTAGGGCAACAAAGAGAAAGGAGGAAACCTGAATCCAGGACTGTGCATAGAGAAGCTGTGAAAGGTGAGGGTGGGAACTGTTTGAGCACCTCTGATCCCAACAGCTCCAAGTACTGGTGGGGCAGGGCAGTGACATCGAATGCTCATTTCAATGCAGGTGTGTCTGGACAGATTTTGGCAGAAGGGCCTTTCCACAGTGTCCTCCAATGACCGTCCATCCAGAAATTTTTAATGCCTAACCTGAGCAAAACATCAAATTCTTTTCCCTCTCATCCACCTTCTGGAGAGGAAAGAGGAAGTTGAAAAGCAAGGAAGAGAAGTCACCACACAAAAGGTTCTCACAGCAAAGCACACAACCTTTCACCTCAGCATGTGCCCCTTTAAATCTCCCCTTTTTTCACCACAGCAGGTGACCCCTGGGCAAATGAGCCATTCTGGCAAGCAAGTCTCCAGGCCCTGCCATCACTGCAAGAGCAGGTCAGCATCAGTCCCAACAGACACCTCCAAGATCCACTATGAGAAGTTCTGGCTGTACCGTCACTGCTCTTCAGTGCAGCAGAGGGATAGGCAAGCTCAGAAGGCTGGGCAGCTCTTCTCAGGGCTGCTGGCCATGAACGTGGTGTTTCTGGGCAGCGCCTTCATCAGCAGCATGATCTTCAACCAAGTGGCCATCTCTCTGGTGGATGTCTGGATCCTGCTCTCCATCCTCAAGGTCCTGTGCCTGTGCTGGATTATCTCCTACCTGCTGGGCACCAGCCGGCAGCCGCACGCTGTGCTGTACCGGGATTCCCATGCTGGAGCCATCTGGATCAGGGGTAAGTTTTGCTTTCATTTCTCAACTCCTGCCTTCTTCCCAGGGCTTGGGAGACAAAGAAATTCTTCCCCTGCTACTAGAAGAGCTAGAAGCCATAAGATATGTAGTTTGGGCATTGGGAATCTCCCAGTATCCTGTCAGGTCCTCCCAGTTCCCTTGTCAGGGAAGGAACAGTGGGTGCCACAGAGAGGAACCAGAGAAGCCAGAAAAGCCTGGAACTGGGCTTTCCTTCAGCCACCAGTCCAAATTCAGTCTGTGGTCCCTTCCCAAAGAGCAATTCAGGCACATCCAATCTACAACCCAGTAACTGAGCACCGTGGGAAAGACATAGGAAAGGTTTTAGGCAGGAGCACTTTGCAAAGTGAGGGGAGAATCACCGTGTTTACCCTCCAAGAGCGTCAGCAACCCCATTCCACCCTTGTCCTTGTTTAACATCTCAGGAGCCTGGTTGCCAGGGAAGGATTCCTGTCCAGTGAGTCACACCTCAACAACACCCCCGCTTTTCTGGGAGATTTCCCATCCATATTTGCCCTACTTTGAGAAATTACATTTTTCCAAGCAGCCCTACCTCTGGTCTATTATGGAGTTCCTAATTGGGCATGGTCTTGTTAACTAAGCATAGAGAAACAAAGGGAAGACAGCTGCAAGGTACCTGAGTACCTAAAGCTGCAGAGAGCTGTCCAAGGCAAAACAGAGAAACAATCAAAGGCTCCCAACTCCTGCAGACTGTGCTGCCACAGTCCTTAACAGATGTGCATTCACTTCACAAGGCAGAAAGCATCACCCACCATTGGTTTCCCCCTGTCACTCCATATTGCACAGAAAAGCTCCAAACCCCATGTGCCCACCTTGTATCCAAGTGCAAGAAAATACTTTGCATTGTCCAAACACCTTTAATCAGTTAAAGGTCACAACCAGCTTCAGAAATCAGGCTCCTCTCGTTCCCTTCTCTCAAAATCATGAGAATTACAGGCAGGAACATCTCCTGCTCCACACAAATTCAAGAAGCACAATGTCTCCAGTCCCCAGTCAAGCTTAGATGCTCCACAGACATGTCTTTGTTTATTTACTGGTGCTTTGCTGTTTGTCCAGGGTCAGTGCTGCTGTTTGGCTCATGCAGCGTCCTCCTGAATGTGTTTCATATCGGCTACAGCACAATCCTCATCCACTGCAAATCCAGGGTGGAAATCGTGTTCCCCAGCATTGACATCCTTTTTATTTGCACCCAGGTACTGCACGTTATCCTTCTGGACGCTTCCTTATTCTCTCTGTCCTATTCGTGGGAGCTCAAGGGGTGGGGGAAAGTGAGGAGGCCTGGAAAAGTGGGTGCAATGAGGCATTGTCATGAGCATTGAAGGCATTAAAGTATTACATGCCATTTCAAATACTATTGCACTCCTTGTGTGCCAGATTGAGAGACATAGGAGTAAGATTCAGAAATAAATTGCCCTAGAAATACCTAAGATACAGTAGGATCCAGAGGAATTTGCTTTGAGGCAAAGTAGGGAGAGAGGAAATTTCAGATTTTGCCATAGAGGAATTTGTACCAGTCTGAGGCCCAGCCCCTCTCTGTATTTGCCAATCCATCCCCCTAAAATCCCTTCTTTCCAGACCCAAGGCCATATTTGAATAGCAAACTAGTTCCCACTTCAGCAGCAAATGCCCACATGCACAGGGCAGAGGAACACAGAGCTCCAGGATGTACTTTCAGTGCAGGCACACACATGCTGCCCTCACCCAAGGATCACAGCACCTGCCTCAGCACTGAGATGCAGGTGCACACATGTCCCTGCACCCTTGCACAAAGACAGGTTTGCTCCCACTCAGACCTGCACCTTCTTGTCTACCTGTCCCTTTCCACCACGTGTGTGGTCGGCTGCCAACTTCACCCTGCTCACGTAACTATTGTTACCCATTCGCAGGCTTATTTTCTGTGGCATCACTCTAAGGACTGCATTCAAGTCCAGCACAACTTCACCAGGTAAAAAAAGGGAGAAAACTGCTCTAAAGAAACTCCTCCTCTCTGCCTGTGGTCTGCTATTATTCCTTATTCCTGCTAGGACTGTCTTCATCTGATGCTTTACAGACTCTCTACTCTGGGTCACACAAGAACCAAGCTATGCCTTCACCAGACCCATCCTCCCTCCACTGACCTGGGCTCACCAGCTCCCTTTGGTTTTCCCTTTTGCCTTCGACTGCTGCAAAACTTGTTCCTTCTTCCCAAATGTTTTCCTGCTGCCTGGCTCTGGAACTAGTTCATAGGGTGGTAGATGAGGTGGGGTGGTCTCCCCACTCCTATCACTGGGAGATGTCTCAGCCTAGACCAGTTTAACCAGTGAGTCAGGCATTGCCTGCCCTGCTCCCTTGGAAATGGCCAAGTGGGAATGTACTCAGCCATGTCTGTGTGTGCAAAGGCCAAAGGCCACCTGCAGAGCAGGCACAGACACACCATATTTGCACAAATCTGTGTATGTGTCAGCAAGAAGCAAAGGGCAGCAACACGTGGCAGGTGGATACACGGGTTGTGAATCATCTCCACTGTACAAGTGCCTGTCTCTCCTCCCAGGTGTGGGCTGATGCTGACCATAGCCACCAACCTCCTCCTCTGGCTCCTGGCTGTGACCAACGACACCCTCCACATGGAGATCCAGTCTCAGCTCCGAGAGGTGGATCAGCGCCTTGAAGGCAAGGCTCCTTTTTCACATCCCTATTTGTGTTAGGCTGACACAGATGACTTCTAGAGTGACAGCAATTCTTGATCTCAGTAATTCAGATATCAGCAGTTCCCCAAAATGTTGAACTTCCCTATTATTGGACATTGTCTCAAGGAGATGGGTTGCAAGGTGAGAAAATCTTCACTGGAAAGAGTGGATCTGCTGTGAACCCCTGAAACTGAAGGTTAGGAAAGGAAAAGCCAACCATAAATTATCATTTTTCCTCATTTTTACCTGTCAACTGCAAGCACAAGATTGCCAGACTAGAAGAGGCTCAGACAATTGCTGTGCTCTCTTTTCTGAGAACATAGGGGAAGAAAAGAGGAAACTAAACTTCCAAGAGTAGAGATAGAGGTGGCTTTGCTAGGAAGGAAGAGATGTAACTCATCCAGCACCTATGGCATTCCATAGACAGGAAAAGACATTTGCTAAACCCTCTTATTCTGAATCCTCCCAGCTTTGAGGACTGAGCAGTGGCCACTTAATTTCCTACTGATCACTGTTTCTGAGGTACAGAGACAGATGTATTGCCTGCACACGAGAAACTCCCAAAGATAGCCATGAAATCCAGGCTACCTCCCTCTTAATTGCTGCCTTCCTCTTCTCACGCTCCAGGCAACGAGACTGCCTTGTGCACGTGCCCAGACACAGCCATCTGCAAAGTCTTCCAGAAGGGCTACATCCTGCTCTACCCCTTCAACACTGAGTACTGCCTCATCTGCTGCTCCATGATCTACGTCATGTGGAAGAACGTGGGGAGGCGCATCAGCCATGACCACGTCCCTCACATCAAACCCAAATTCAAGCTCCAGGGGGTGGTCTTTGGGCCACTGCTGGGCGCCACTGCTGTGATCGCTGGGATCTGTATCTTCATGATGTACCAGATCCAGACCACTGGCTTGGTCCCCAGCCGCCAGGTCCTCATGATGTATTATTCCTATTATGTTGTGCTCCTGCCCGTGATGAGTGTGGGTGCAGTGATTGGGACAATCATCCACGCCTTGGAAAAGAAGGAGCTGGACACACTGAAGAACCCAACTCGCAGCCTGGACGTGATCCTGCTGATGGGGGCAGCCCTCGGCCAAATCGGCATGTCTTACTTCTCCATTGTGGCCCTTGTGGCCTCTGACCCCAGGGACCTGTTGAACAGCCTCATCCTGTCCTATTCCGTCCTCCTCATCTTTCAGAACATCACCCAAAATGTTTTCATCATTGATGGGCTCCACCGGCAGCGCTTTGTAGCAGCAACTGAGGCCAAACATCCTGGCCATGCTGGGCAGCACGTGGTGGCTGCAGAGCTGCCTGGGGAGGAGGAAACCACAACGAGCAGCAAAGAGGAGCAGACACCCCCTGGCAAGGAGGAAGACATTAAAGATCAGAATCATGACACCCACAACCACAGAAGAGTGAGCATGACAGAGCTGGGACAGGAGATCCGGAAAGCTTCCCAGTCCTACATCCATAGCTACTCTCACCTGAGTTGGAAGAGAAGAGCATTGAGGGAGATCTCATTCTTCTTGGTGTTGTGCAACATCATAGTAAGTATTGTAGTCTCTGCTGTGTCACAGCCTGGCTGAGCCACGATGACCAGATGTGCTCTCCTCATCTTTCTCTTACTATTCCAGACAAACTTTTGCCCACCAAGTTTCAACATTCTGGTGAGGCAACTCAAGACAGGTTTTCCTGCTAATTCCCCACACTCATAATTAGAAAGTCTGTCTTTCAACCTTGGAGTCAAATATAGTTAGGTTCCCTGGGTGCAGAAAGGAGATATCTAATAATCCTTTGTTTCCTAAATTTTGACCTTTGAAAAAACCTATTAGGCTCATTAAGGGTGTTTCATGGGAAAAGTGGAGAAATGTGAGGCACCGAGAGCGAGTTTTTGTAACCATGAGTCTTGAAATTCACCCAATAAAGTACACTATGCTCTGGGATCTTGATTCAACACTGTAGCCTTAATCCAGTGAAAACAAATTGCCCAAGGAAACAGTGAAATCCTGCAGAAAGATGCAGCAGGCTGGGCCAGAATGAGGCTGTCATTAGGCTTCCAGGAATCTGACTTATAGCAAGGAGTCAGCAGCATAACTACGGGATTTTCCTTCTCCTCCCTGGCAAGGGGACTCCTCTGATACCCCCTACAACCACTTTAGCCAGTGCTGAGATTAGGTAGGGGACATTTAGGTGCAGGTAGGGAACATTTTGTTGTGCTCTGATTTATGTTTCTTTTCCTCACACCTCTTCAGCTGTGGGTCATGCAAACATTTGGGGGCCATCCTGTCTTCGAGAATGGACTGGAAAAGTCATTTTACGGCTACTCCACCTGGTTTGCAATCGTGAACTTTGGGCTCCCCCTGGGTGTGTTCTACCACATGCACTCAGTCGGGGGGCTCCTGGAGGTCTATGTCACAGCCTGAACCAGAGGCTGGGGAGGATCAGTGATGCCGAACAAAGATGCAGTAAGCAGCAGATATGCATGTGGAAGCTTTTTTTTTCCCTCCAGCTTCTGCTTTGACTTCTCCTCGCACATCTCTATGAGTTTCAGAAGAGGAGGTTGTTTTTTGTTATCTTTTTTCTCCATAGAGAAGAGACTCAAAGCCCATAAACAAACTCCCACTGCTTTAAGGACCATGCATGCAGTCAGCAGTCTGCCAGTGGATGCTGTATGACAGCAAGTGGGACTTTACCAGCTCCTATTGACATCTTCCAGATAAAAGAATGCAAAAGCAGCCTTCAACAAAAGCAACAAAGACTATCCTACACTCCACAGAACTTCAAAAACCCACCCCAGCTCACCAACTCACCATCCTGAAGCACAGAGAGACCAATCAGCCACACCAGAAGCACCTGTGGTGATCTTTACTTACCATGGATGGTGTTACCACCAGCGTGGACCAGCCAAGGTCCCACCCTTGCACACAGAGCTAGCTACTGCCAAACCCACTGTGAATCCCTCCCCATCCCAACACTTTGTCCTTCACTGCTGCTTTGCACATCCACATTTCTCAAGCTCTCTGTGCACAAGGGAACAGGGCTGCACAGCGAGGTGCCTGATCAAAGACCCGTTAGAACATGTTCTGTAGGGGATGAGAGCAAGGGTCCCAAATACAGAGCCTGATGAACGGAAATAAAAAGAGAGACTGAGTTTTCATGTGTGTCTTGTGAAATCCCTGTGTCTGCTTTGCACTCACCAAAGAATAGACTCAAAGTCAACTGACTTAAACCACTCTTGTGTTCAGAGGCTGGGGGGGGACCTGAGCAACCTGGGCTAGTGGGAGGTGTCCCTGACCATGGCAGAGGGGTGGGACAAGATGAGCTTTAAAGGTGCCTCCCAACCCAAACCATTCTGTGATTCTGAGATTTAAGAGCAGGCCTGTTCTATAATCAATCAAAATCTTTGACCCTTACCCAAGGCCAAACAAAAGGCGTCCTCATTACTGCTTCTGTTCCTCTGTAAAGCAATCCCAGCAGCCGTGTGGGTTTAGGATTTATGGGGTTTTTTTGCAATTCCCTTGAAAAACAAACTCTCCCAAGATAGTAACAGTGATCAGAGGCAGAATTAGAATTAGCATTTGGGCAGTGATAGCCCCTTTCTGTGAAACTCTGAGTGAGACCGATTGCATGAGCACGAACTTTGACCAGTAAGTATTTGTACTTAGGTCCATGTCAACAGAAATATGTCATGAGAAAAAACAGCTGGATAAATTAGGCTTCAATAAAGTTAATTATTATTCTCATGTCACTGTTTTTTCCACAGGAGATACATGCTAAAGTCTTAACTCAAACCTTCCTAGCAATTGACAGCCTGGGGACAGCACTTCACGGGCAAACCCATGACCTGTTATCATCTGCAGTGTAACTCATAAAACAATGGTTTAAGTTACTGAGCCTTCAGAGAGCAGGTGACTTTGGAATGAATCCCAAATACATGACTGAAGGCATGATTAGCACGGACAGGAATGAAACCCACCAGCTCCAACTCTTACCCACAGCCCTCTATGTCCTTTCCTAACAACCCCCAGGGCCTGGGTACCTGTTTTACAGGTCTCAACTGCATAAAGGTTTTAGCAACAGCTCACAAAGTCAGGAGACTTGATCCTGTTTGATCTTTGATGATGACTCAGGTCATAAACACAGAAAAAGCCAAAACCACACAGTTCAGGTTCATTTTCCAGAGTCCAATCTTCAATTCTGATCCCAAAGAAATTCACCCCTGCAGAGGAAGCCAGTCCATGGTCTCCTAGTGGCACAAAGCACCCCAGCATAAGACAAACATTATAAATCTCTCTCTGGGAAAAAAACACCAACCAACCAAATATATGTTTCAGTTAATCTTTATCTTTCTCTCCATAAGTAAGCAAAGAGTTTACAGTGCAAGTTGATTTCCACAGAACAAGGATCAGACTCCAAACACCAAGAAACAAACAAAAAGGCTTCCAGAGGAACTCACAAAGAAACAAAGCAGAAAAGAGAGGACGGAAGAGATTGTGAGAACCAGCAGATCCATGGGAGGGAAGTGGCAAGCACGTGGGACATGGGATGCCCCGTTCCAGCTGTGAGGTGCAAGTGCCATACAATCAGAGACTGGCCCCACCAAATCACATTCTTATATACGAGAAATTTTCCAAGTAAAACAGAGACCTCACCCTGTTTACACCTGAACAGAGGTGGGGTCAGGATGGGAGTAGTGCTGGGTGGCAAAGTGGGTTGGAGATGGCAGGCAGGTGGGGGAATAACCTCTCTCTACTTCACATATTTCTTCTCCTTCGGAAAATTGTTCAGGTTTTACTTCAGCTTTCTACTGGTCTGGGACTCCATCCACTTTCAGTGCCCAAGGGAGGAAACCACCTGGCTACGGGCCAGCAGGAGCCAGCAGCACACTGGAGCAGCTCTCTGGGTCATGCTCTTATCACCCCAGCTTCAAAGCTTAGGCCAAGGGTACAAGTGGGACACACCTGTCCCTTACTTTAATGTGACAGACCTGTTTCATGCAGTGATAACACTGGCTCTAAGCTGTGACAAGCAGCTCGTGGCCAGTGATCCTCTCAAGAGCCTGCATACCAGAGCACCAAGGACTATGCTTTGGTGGAGGGAGAAAGGTCTCAGTTCATGACAGGACCCCTCATATTTTATTGTCTAAAGACCACACAGGTGTAAGACAGCAGCCTCTCCCAGCAGAACATAAAATTTGACTCAAACCCCAGGATGTCTCCACTCACCAATGTGTAACCCCACAGTGCTGAACCAAGTCAGCAACAGCAGGTCTCCCATCAATTCTCCCTCTGGCTTCCCAGACTTCACTTGGGATGCCTGGGACCCAATACATTCAAGATCCACTGACTTGGTCACTAGCAAAATGCCCTGAAGAACTAAACTTTGCCTCAGCACTCTCCACTCCCTACTGACATGGAGATGCTTTTCCTCCTACAACTTCCAAATTCCTCCTACAACTTCCCTGAGTGCCTCCCTCAAACCCCTGCCTTAGTAGTGTGCAAAAGACCCTTCTGCTCCCTGCATTGCATCAGCCTGCCAGGCAAAGATAGAAGGATATGATTCCTTTCAAACCCAGGTGACAGTGTCCTTTCAGTCAACAAGAGAAGACTTAAAAGAATTAACAGTCAGGTCTCTTCTGCTTGCTCTCACTAAGCCAGTCCCTTCCTTCCTGTGTGCTCGCATGGATTAAGCAGGGTTTTCCAAAGTTGCAACAGTCTGCCATGGAGGACAGGCTGCTGGGCCTGAAGCCAGGGAAAAACTCATCCACACAAACTAAACTCCTTAAAGCAGCTTTCCAGGAAAGGAGTAGAGAGATTCAGAACTGAGACACAAGGTTTTCCTTCAACATCTTCTCCTTTCCTTTGGATGGGAAAGACTTTCCTATATACAACTGAGACACCAGGGAGACATCTGCAGCCAGAAGAGATGCCCTGGAAACCACATGAAAGTAACTGCAGTTTCCAAATAAAGTCTCCTGCAGGAATAGCAGCTTCTCCCTTGCACCCAATTTATAGTTAAGTCTTTTTCAATTAAATGCTGACTCTCACCAGGGCAAGGACAGGGTCAGATTGGTTTCCAAACCACATCCAGAAGCAAAAGAGTAACAGAGGAGCTAAGAACAGTCTGATTTCTAGTGCAACCACAACAGTGGACAATCCCTTAGATATCTTTCACTCAAGGTTCATAGTGAAGGGTGAGGGAAGAAAAGTGAGCTGGGGGGAGGGATGTCCAAGCAGGTCCCAATTAAAGCTTTAAATGACAGGGAGGTAAATGAAGTGATTGTCCTTTTGGTCTCTCAGCTGGATGAAATGCAGGAATAGCTGTGATGAAGCAGCACACCGCAGTCCTTAGATCCAGTGTATTTCTCTTAGCAGAGGTAAGTGCTCTCTTAGACCCGTTGGATTTCAAACAGCTTCACATCTGTGTCATACCAGATTGGGGGATCCACATTCCTGAGAGAGAAAGACAAGAGCCACTTTACTCCCTGTGGTCAGATACATGGAATTCAAATTTCTCAACTGAGATTACAGGAGGTGCCTACAACACAAACCTTCAGCTTTGCATAAAAGGAAGTCACTGGTTGAGAGACAATGCACCTTAAAGGGATGACAGTATTTACAACAACCCACAAAGCCAGAGCTTTGCATGAAATCTCTGCACCAGCCCCTCTAGGCAGCTTTTCTATTCCTTGCTGCTGCCGCCAGTTCCCACATAAGCAGTTCTCCCAAAACAACTTCCTTCATGTCACCCACTCCACGTTTTGGAGCAGCTGATTCACCTTAGTCTCTTCCAAGAGAACATCTTTCTATCCTGTCAATATGAGACAATCCAGAGTTGGCCAAGTGCATGCAACTCTCTTTACAGGCTCCCCAAAAGTCTGGAAAAGACCCGAGTCAGAGTGGCCCCAGCTGGTTTACCTCAAATAAATAACTCCCCACATGTAGGTGCGGAACCACATGGCAGTGCCTGAGTTGGCCTGGTACTTGCGGATGAGGATGGGGTGAGGCACTGGCAGCAGCCCCACCAGGGTGCCATGCTGCAGGAACTTGAGGATCTCTGACTCATCGGTGAGACCCCTGCAAAAGGACAGATCAGGAACATCCTCAGCATGGCCCACAAACACCCCCAAACCTGCTGCAGCACAAGGTATCAGTCTAAACAAACACAGACAGAGGCAGCAACCCTGGCCAAGGAGAACACACACCCTCTCCTCTGTAAACACAAGGGAGAAGGGATCAGACAAACAAGATGTCTGGCAAGGAAAATAACATCTCTGGTGAGCCAGTGATGCTTTCAATTATACTTTACATGGTTTCCCCTACAGGCCCTCCAAATTCAAACTCTGCCAACCTCGTGGAGCTCCTTGCACACAGCCCTTCCTCTCCAAAAATCGACTTACTTGTCAATGCAGATCTTCTCCACCTGAGGGACCAGCACCTGTAAGAGCCGCATGATTGTCTGCAGGGGAAGCTTTGACTTCCAAGACATCACCTGTAGGGACAAAAGCAGCAGGGAAATGAGTGCACTGCATTAGCAGTTTTTCTACAGCTGTCTCTGCAATCTCTGCAACAAATGAGGTTTACAAAATTCAGGAAGCTGGTGGATACACAGGAGCAATATAATAAATTGTGGAGCACTAGAATTATGAGGCACCAATGAGACCAGTGGGACATTGGTTTGAAACAGGTAAAACAAAGTATTTCTTTGCAGATGTTAGTAAACTTCTGGAGCTTTGACCACAAGTCAAAGACATTCCCTGTGAAGTAATGCTGCTCTAGGAGAGTCTCTGATGACAGGAAAAGGGGTTTGTGTGAGGCATTTCTGCCACAAATCTTTTCCTCATTATTTACTTCCTCTGTCCAGACTCCCTTACCCAGTCAGGAGTTGGAGTCCACTGTCCACTGGAGGATGCACTGGAGAGACGCCTTCGATCCCGCCGGGAATGTGATGCCTCCTATCAATAAATATTATTTTTAAAGAAACAAAAACTCAGTGAGTGGCAATATCTGATGGAGTTAAGCTGGGGGACTCTGTGGATGGTCTCAACTCCAGTCACTGGTGACACTCTGCTGGGACAATCCAATGGGAGAGTTAAAACAGGACTGAACAAACTGTTCAGCCATGCTGCTTTCTTTTAGCAGAGAGATTAAAGAGTTAAAGGCCACAGCTTTTCCAACCTCTGTCTACTGAGTATTTCTGGGATTTTTGGTGTTCATCTTGGAATATCTTAAAGAGCATTTTTCCAAAGGTGGGCTCTCAGCAACTCCTACCTAACAACTCCTGCCTTTTGAGGATTGACACACTTAACCTGGATTTCCATATTCATGGTGGGAAGGAAGGAAATAACCCTCTAAAATCACTGTCAATCTCTGCACAAGGTGAAAATGGAGAAGCTTTTTGCTTTAGCAATGCACTCTGTCCATTTACTACTACAGCCCAGAGCTGACTTTTCTATGAAACAAATGGGAACAGCACTTCCTTCCAACAGCCATCCTGCACCTCCACGTGCACAGACTCATTCACACGTCACCTTCACAACCACCTTCACGTCACCTTTTGTTCAGTTCTCACCCTACACCTTCCCTGCACATCAGTGTCTGGCCTTACCCCACTCCAGGGCTCCCCATCGCCCAGGGCTGTGGGTGGGTTTCCCTCTGGTGACAGCTGAGAAGCCTCAGGCTCCAGAGAACGCATGGTCCCATCCTCTGACACCTGTGACTTCTCTGTGAGCTTGTCAATTCCTGTGTTTGAAAGAGGAAAATCTCAGAAACACAAGTGAATTAAATATGCGTAAAAACAGGGGTTCTTCTCTGCCCTACCATGCACAGACACCCTATGTCTCTGCTGACATTGTCTTGACTGCACCACTCCAAAGGAGTTTGTCTCCAGGAAAATGCTCCCTCAAGCAAGGGGAACACAGGTTCACATGGATATAGTTAAACTGAGGAAAAAGGTCAAGATTAGGATAAATGGCCACGTGGACACCAAGTCTGAGAGGAGAGAAACTCAAGGCAGTTTGTTTGTGATCAGCTTAGGCAAACAGATCTGAAACCCAGACTGAAAGGCAGTTAAGTTATTCACAGATGTAAACTCTTAATCTCTCCACACCCAGTAAAAGGGTGAGTCCACACCATATCTCACAGAGAAAACAAACCTCTCCTGTTCCACAGGTAAACTAAAGCTCACCTGGAGTAGCCACCAGACTGGTCTTCAGCGTCCCTGGCTCAGCAGGGGCAGCAGGACGTGACCCTTCCATGGACATCCCATCCTGGGAGTTGGTGCGAGAAATGGGCTCAGGGGTTTTCTTCTTGCGCTGCAGACCTTTCTGGATGGACTGGGAGTCCGTGGGCAAGTTGGCCAGCTGGTGAAACACATTCCGCTTGCGGATAACAGCATACACCAAATTGGAGTTCCCTGGGAAACACAGCAATGAAACAGGCACAGAAGGAAGGCCCAAAGAGCTCTGCCAATACAGCACAGCTCGCTGGGTACACAAAGCATGACTGCAGAGAGCCCTGCTTGCACCCTCAAAGGCACAGGGAAGAAAGAGCAGAGCTCAATATCCTCTTATCCATTACAAAGCAGCACAGAAAACTCAGTGAAATCCTTCCTAGGCTGGAAGGCTGACAAGAAATGGCTTAGAGAGGGATATTCAAACAACTGAGAAGAAAAGGGATAGTTTAAACCACTAAAATTAGAACCTATTTTGGAAGAAAAGGTTACTAGACAAGATTCAACACTTCTCCATCTTCAAAAGAATTCACAAAACAAATCAGGGCACTTCATTAGAGGAGAAATAGGCTTGAAATAGCAAAGCAAAACTGCCAGAATTCTTACTGCCTGCAAGATGGCAGGGAACAAAATTAAACTATCCCCCAATATAAAACATAAATTATACCCACAAAGGCTATTTTTGAATTTGGCAACCACCATGTGCAATATTTCCACCAGGGAAGCAGAATGGCCGTTCTTGATTTGTAGGTTTAAAATAGAACATTAAGTTTTCAGCAGGTTTAGGGCCCTCACTTTATTTTTTGTTATTTAAAAGACTGTCATGCTTTTAAGAGGGAAAGCATAAGGCATTTCCTGGAAAGTAGCAAGTGCCAGAACTTTGTTTGGATGGGCCTCTTTGGTCTCAGCTCCAGTGATCTGCCAGAGCAGAACTGGAAAGCACTTTAAAATGTTTAAGGAGTGGGAGGTTGCTTTGTCCCATCATCTACATTGCTGAGCAACATAAGAAGTTTCACAGCAGCATCCAGCCAGTCACAAATTCAGTGTTACACATTCACTTTCCCTTCTTCTTCCCCTCTATCCATCTTACATTCTGGCCTGCAGGAGGCTGAAGCTGTGCTGATAATTAGCTGTCACCTCATTTTGTTCTAACCCAATCTCTCTGGGTCAGGACCCAACACTGATTACCTGCTAATCCAACTTCTGAATCCTAGGCAAGTCTCCATGTAACTGATTTCTACACTTCTCAACTCCTCTCATCTGTTTGGACTTTCTCTGTACTTCTAGCTCGTGTTCTCTTGGACTAAACTAGTGCAACCCCACTATATCAGCAGTCAGACTCTTACCATCAAACTGGTACTGAATGATGTTGTTGAAAACTTCCAGCAAGAAGAACACGAGGTGGTGGTTCTGGACAGCAGAGAACAGGAACCAGGTGGTGGAAAAAGCCTCCAGGAGATGCAGTAACTTGTTAGCAGCCACCATGGAGAGAGACTTCAGGTATGGAGACACTGTGGAGGGCAAACAAATTAAAACTGGAGAAAGTATTTATTCTCAAAAATACACCACTAAAAATGTTACTTTCACCACCTTTTCACCCTGCATTTCTGAGAAAGCCTCATGGAATAGCTGAGCCCTGTAGACCCTGAGGGAATCTGTAGAACAGGATTCCACAGAAGCATTTCCAAATACAAAAGAAGTGAAACAGAGGTATTGCCTGGTAAAAGGAGCCATTGCTGCTTTTAGAGGATCTTGTTTAGTTTCACACTAGTAACGGCATCTCTGCTGTGCCTCCTGAAAAGCTTCACAACTGGAGCCACCCGGACACTCACTAAGCCCACAGGAAGCCACTGCCACTGTGGGGAGGTGGCACTCCCTGCTGGAAAAGAACAGCACTGCCAAACACACCAGGCTTGCTGGCAAATGTCCTGTCACCCCAGAGTAGCTTGAGAACTCTGATGTCCCCAGCACTGCCCCATCTGACCGTGCAGACAGGTCTGATCTGCTGAAAGGATGAGTTTCCAGCAGCAGGCACTGGTCAGTGTGAGGGGACACAGGTAGGGGCACAGGGAGAGGAGAGTGAGAGCAGCCAGTGCTGTCCCAGAACAGTGCTCACCATTCACTATGATGGTGAGCAGGCAGTCGAAGAGAGGCTGCAGCCGCTGGTGCCCGCTGGTGATGATCTTGTGAAAGACCTGTGGAAGGAAGGAGTTCTTGAGCAAGGCAGTCCCCTACTGAAAGCACCCGCTCAACCAAAACTAGTGCCACCCCCACACTAATCGCTTCCTGACACCATTCCTTCCTAGGCAGGGCCCTGCTCACTCCACAATTACACAGGTGGGGAAGGCTGCTCTCACTGCAGACTCGCGCTCCACGAGTACAAGCTTTCATTTACAAAGAATCTTTGGGGAATGTGATTAGGGCTCTACAACACCGCAAACAGAAACTGACTGTGAGATGTTCCACAGTGTTCAGGCAGCCTGAGACAAAACTAAACCATCAGGAAGTAAAAGGCATCGTCAACTCCAATGGATTTTGACTCTGAACCTTTATGAAAGCTGCTTGAGATACTACAGAACTAATAATTTTACAGTTGATTTTAGAGCAAACTTCTGACTCAAATGTTTGTCCTATTTTTAATTGTACCCTCAAACATGGAAAGATTCAATTGCCTTGTAACCAGTTCAGACATTCCCAATCTTGGCCTTCCCAGCTCTAGCTGGCATGTCTGCAGAGAAGTCCTGAGCATAATTAAAACACAGAGATGATGTGAGATTAATGGAATGCAATAGCAAAAGTAAAGCATCAAACAGAGTTATAGTGGGCAGGTTTCTTCCTACCCCTTCTAATGGGAATCTCCTTTTGGAGGTTTATCAGAAGCTGCTGAGAGATTCCTCTCTGGCAAATAAGTCTGTAGAAGACAGGAGGGAACCACCCAAGGCTGGTACTGCAAAGCAGTAGGCAGTGTTGTGGGCAGACTGAAAGGTGAATGAAACCTTGCAGCAACCCAAAGCTGTAGGGCTGAGCTTGGTATCACTGTTGTTCCCATTGACAGATGTGCTCCACACAACCCTGGCTACTTGGGACAGAGCCAGATCTCCTGCCTTCCCCACCTACAACCAAGTCTGGCAGAGGCCATGTGCCCATCCCACTCATGCCAGTCTGAGTCCCTTACACACCAGTCCAGCACCATCAGGAATCCTGTTCTTTGGGATCATTTCATGCAGATGGAATTGCATCTCAAGCATATGCACCCTGCCAGAAACTTCACCCGAGGTTAACAGTTTGCACAGATCCCACCAGTGCCTGGATGCATCCCGCACACTTTCTAGCTACTCCATGGGCTTCCCAGTCTAGGGAGGGTGAGTATATTGAAGGAGGACAATTATTTGAGGAGGTATGAAGCAGGAGTTGGGAGGGTGAGAGAACTGCTGGAGCTATACTCACGATGATGAGCAGATCTGCATGTGTCCCTGTGAACACAGGGATGTCCATAGGCACTCGGACGGAATACGGCTTGTTCAGGCGAACCCCAAAGTTTCGCTCCCCACTGAGAAGCAGGAGGATAAAGACCCCAATGTGCATCAAGCCCACTCGTGCTGCAGGGGAAAAAAAACAGCCAAAAAACCCCACATGTCATGTGAGGGCCTCATGTGAGGCCAGTGGAATCCTGAAAACAGAGGGGCTGAAAATAAAACTGCACAAACCAGACCATCCTGGTAAGGGACACCCCACACAGAGCTCCCTTCATTGTCAGTATCAGTGTCCTTCCCAAGCACATCTACGGGGCCAGTGCAGTGTTAAGTTTTGGACAGATCATGCTTTTCTTCATTATATTCTTGATATAAACCCATCACTATAGTAGGGAAGATCTACTTCTCCTCTCCACTAGACAGTGATGGAGTTATGCCTGCTTTACTCCCAAGGCAAGAACAGATTTCTCCTGTATCCCTCTTCACTGGATCAGGGACACAGCTTTCAAAATGAGGACTCAAAATGAGTTAACACATGCTAAAGAAGGATCTCCCTTCCCTGTGATGTGAAATAGATCATGTCCTCCTTCTAGCCTGTTACAAACATCAAAGCCCAGCTAACTGAACCACTCCACGTCTGTAGAAGGCCAGGAACACACACTCGAGATGCTGTCACATCTAAGTGGTAGAGAAGAAGTATCTTAAAAAATATTCTAGCTCGACTGTCAAGCCCTAATCATCCCAAATATTGAAAATAACCAACTTACACTGGTCTGCTCTGGCATCATTGAGAAAATACAAGATCGGGACAAGAATGTCCAGAACATCACTGCTCTTCAGCACAAAGAAGAGGAATTTCTAGAAGAAAGGGGAGGATTTCAGACAATCACAAGCATATTTTGTTTCCTGCACCAACCACAGGACTCAGGACAGGTAGTCTTAAGCTAATTAGTCTCTCAATAATGTTAGAAAGGCTGGTGTCTGCACCAACTGTTCAACTCCAGTGTTACTTGCAGAGTTATAATATACGTGCTCCAGCACAGACCTTCAGGAGCTGCAGCTCCTCTCACAGGCTGCCCCCACAGCCAGACCCCCAGCCCCTGCAGCAGGGAGCAGTGCTGCTGACCACAGTACCCCAGAGCCACCACAACCCTTCACCAGGGCTCAATCAGCCAGAGCCACACCAGGCAAGGTGGGGCAAAACTCCTCAAGAAGCAGATCCACACCTTGTTGAAGTCACAGAGTTTCCAGAAGAGGACAAGGAGTTCCTGATGGAATTGGATCTTCTTGGCAGAGTTTGGCAGGTAGGTCTGGACCAGTGGGTTTGATAACAAGCGAGCCATTCCTTTCAGGATGAACTGGAAATCCTGACAACACACCAGGGAAGAGACTGTGGTGGGCCCAGGGATAATGCAATCAACATGAAATCAGACAGGAAACGGTGAGGGATGGGAGCACGTTACCTCCTCTCGGTGTATCCTTGAGAGGTAATTCACAAACAGATTGTCTGGGCCAGGAGGCTGCATTGAAAGAAAAGAAGGGAAATGATTACAGGCAACAAGATTTATTCATGAAGTCAAAGTGTAACCACTAATGTCTCTCACTTCAGCTTTCTGCTCTGAATGACACAGTTTTAAGTCCAAGGAGACAGAGCACTGCATGGAATGGCAAAGTCAGGGGCTTTTCACTTACATACTCCTGATTCAAGTCAGTGACCAAAACCTAGTGTTTTGGTCATGTATAGGTTTTTAGTGACCTACACAACTGAAGCAGAAAAGGACCAGAGAGACCAGACTACAAGGGGAGGAGCAGTGCTGGGCAACTACAGCTCAACATTCAAAACAAGCTGGTGTGGGAGGACCTCAGGAAATTCAGGGGAGCAGCAAATACAGATCCCAGTGTCACTCACATCCACATCATCCATGGCTGTGCCAGTGGTCGTGCCATCCACAGTGGGACTTGAACTGGTGGAGCTGTCATAGTCCAAAGTGACAATCAGCACCTGGGCCGCCTCCTCCACCAGTGGCTCGCGGTAGTCAGAGAAAAGCAGGTGATTGTAAGGAATCCCATAACCCACCGGGTCATAGGCACAGACGATGTTCAGGAGTGAGGTGAAGAGTGGGAGTGCATGTCTGAGGAGGAGAAAACACTCTCAGAAGGCAGAAGCAGGAAACCAAAGGTGCTGCCTTAGGAAGGGACAGGCATCTCTCTCCCTAAGAGTCTGAGGCAATGACAAAACACAGTCATCTTCATCTGTGAGTGACCCATGACTGAGCAGCCCAGAGACACGAGCTGACACTCCAGCTCCCGGCTGGTCTTCTGGACTACAGCTGAGAGGAAAGGGGAGGTGAAAAAGGCCGTGTGGCCTCCAACAGGAATCCTGTGCAGCAGTGCAAAAAGGAGAAAGGCCCTTAAAGCTCTCTAGCCTCTGGAACCACAAAACTGTTTGCCTTCAGCCAGGTCTGTGCTCCCCCAGGTGTCACCTAAGGAGCTGGAAGTCCCAGAAGAGACAATGTCACTAGAGGGCGATATTCATCCAACACAACCACCCACTGCAGTGCCACACCACCACCCCAAGGGAATGAATGGGGTTTACAGCAGGGAACAGGATCTGCCACTTCCCACAGGGCAGGGATCAGTTCTGCATCAAACTCCAGCGGGCAACGTGCTCAGACTCTCCTTTTGCTGCTGAGGAACACTTCTCACTAATCAGAGATGCTAATAGGGTGCACATGAGGCAAAGTAAAAGAACAGCTCCTGGATGCTGGGAGTAGCAAATCCCATGGTCCCCCATTACCAACACACTCCATGGGAAACGACTGGAAGGTATTTCTCCCCCTGGCACCCAGGCCCCCACCCTTCACCCTCACCTGTTCTCTGTAGAGCAGAAAAACTGTACCCAGGGGTTAGTGTTGCTGCTGTCTGAGGAGGGAGGCAGGTACATGGCCTCAGAGAAACAGGTCAGCAGCAGCTTCAGCAGCTCTGTCCTGGGGGAAGGGAGAAGTCGTCAGGGTATGAAGCAGAAGGCAGAGTCAACACACAGGGGAGGCTCAGTCCATCTAGAATGTCTTCCCCAGAGAGACCTAAGCCCATTTCATTTCCTAAGCAATACTGTCACTGACAAAAAGCTCAGTAGATTCTGCCTTACAAAAAAGAAATCCAGTACAGAGCCCCCAGGCATTTCCAGAACAGCAATGTTTATCCAGTTCCTGTTGCAGACACCCTGACTCCCATATCATAATACCAAAAGCTGTTCAAAAGGTCAGCTGGTTTTTTTCCTGTGTTTCCAGTTCTGTTAGCTCAGTAAAAAGCAAGTACAAAGCTCCTTGGAAATCACAGACACACAAGGAAGCAAAAAGAGTACAGATCTCTCTCTTCTGAGCCCAGATTCTTTCCGTTCTGGCTTGCAGAAGCTCTTACCTATTCAAGTCATGGATGTAGTTAGGCTGTGGAGAATGGGCAAAGCCCACTCCTGCCTCCCAGATGTACTCGCAGCTGTCGATCGAGTGGATATCTTCTGCTGTATCCTGTGGGAGAAATAAGAGCTTGGATCACAGAAGGCAAGCACTGCTGGTATCCAAGGCAATTCAGCCACTCTCTCTAGCCAAAGAAACCAGCAGAGAGGCTTCCAGACACTTGGACTGTACAGCAGCTCCCCAGGTCTAAAAAAGCAGGTGCTGGTGTCCTCAAAGTGCTCAACCTTTGCAAGTAAGGGATAAAACAGATGCAGGCACTGTGCATGGCATAGGGAGCCCCCATTTCTACCTATAACTTCAGCCTGACTTCAGTGGGAGGACGAATAGCAAAAGAATAGGGATCTGTAGTGGGTCTCCTTTGCCCATTCCCTCACAGTTTTTACTGTTCCTCTTTACTCAATGCTGCTTCAGCAACTTCTCTACCACAACCTATATCTCTGGAGCCACATGCTGCTCTGCCATGAACATGAGGTGGTGATACCCATCTCTCTGTGCTTAATCTGCAGTTAGACCCAAGAGCACAGGTCAGACCAGGCTCAGGGAGGGAAGCCAGCTTGGCAAAGGCTGCAGGCAGCAGACAGGCAGCACAGCCAACAGCAAGGAACATAAATCATTCACAACCACGGTGTCTAATTCTAGTTGCCTCAAGCCCTGAAAAACCAGTCTGGCTGCTGCCAAGGGAAAAATCACAGGTGCAGGTGGTGAGGGGAGGCTCTCCTAGGGAAATCTGTTGTCACCTTGACTCATGCAATCCATCCCAAGTCACAGCACTAGACAGCAAGTCCATCTGTTTCAGTCCCACTCCCACTTACTCTTGGCACATGGGTGCTTTGATCCAGCCTTGCCCCTTCACCTTCAGGTGAAAGATTTCAACACTCTTTCTGCTACTCAAGCAATCAATTTAGTACTCAGGTTTGCCAGGGAATTTTGCAGCCATGAAATACACAGTGGCTTAGCATGGTCATTTTTAGCTTACATCAGAGCTACACCAAAAAGATGAGGCTGCCCACTTTTGTTATTTGGCTCGACCTACAAAAACCCCCAGAGTCACTGGTAGAGAGAGAGAGAAGGAGGGAAATGCACCACAACCTGTTCTTTGCACACCTGGTAGGAGACCGTTGCTTCGGGGAGCTTCTCTGAAGTACAGATAGTCACCATAAGGATCAGAACATATTTGTCTTTGCTGCCATGATATAAAGAAGGAAAAGAGGTGGAGAGACAGAGACCATCTACTCATTTAGATCAGGCAAACAGCTGCTTCCTGCCCCAGACTGCACCAAACTGCCACAGAAAGGAACAAGGTGCTAAAGGTCTCTGATCCACTGGCAACAACAGAGGAGCAACTGTTTTCCAGCACAACCACCTTTTCCTGAGGGGTGATGTAGTGTGGGAGCAAGTGCCATGAGACTCATCCAGCTGTCTCAGAACGTCTATTGTATAAGGCACAAACACTGCACTCAAAATGTTGATCAATATTAGTCACTGTGGGTTCAAGCCCGACACACTGTGTTTTCCTGCCTGCAGGTTTGCAGGAAGCTGCTGGGGTTTTCCAGGGTACCCCCCACCATGCAGCTAATCTGCCCCTATGCAGAAAATCTCCTGACTTAACTTACCACCGTGCTCCTCCGGTGGCTCTGCACAGTGAAATCAGGACAGAAGAGCAGATCTGTGACAGCAAGGAGCAAGGACTCTGCCAGTGGCCGGGCATTTTCATCATCTTCATCTCCCTGAAGTGAGAAACAGAAGAGCACTGTCAGCCCAGGGATGGTAAAGAGCACTCAGTAACACCAGTATGGCACAGCAACATTGATCAAAAACACACAGGGAGGCAAGAAGTTACAAAGGAACAGGAGAGAAAAACACACAAAACCCAGCCAGGACAGGAAAGAAACATCACCTGGATGGTGATGACTAAACAGGAACAAGCTCTTTAATGGCAGCAAACTGAGCAAAGGCCTGGAGATGTCGTGGTAACAGAAGAGTAGCACTGGGTAGACCTTGCCATATGGATGTGCTCGACTTATTGAAGACAAAAAGAAAGGCAAGCATTTACAGAGAAGAGGGTTTTAGAGTCACAAAGGAGGGTAATTTGGGTGATGCACAGAGATATCAATAGGAAGAAGCCAACCAACAGCAACAAGGTGTAAAACCTCTCAAAGTCCTGTATGGGCTGCCCAGAACTGGAGGTGACAGAACCATGAGAGGCTCTGTGCATCATGCAAGGGGCCACTTCAGCCTGCCACAGCAGAGAAGGCACAACAGCAGAGAGGATTTGCCAGCTCCAGTGTTCAAAGCAATCACTCGAATCACGCATGGCTACTCCTCTGCAGCTGTTGCCACGGGAAACCTTGCCAGATCCTGCCTGTCAAAGAGCATCCTGGATGGGAGGCCTTCCCCACCACACACCAGTGCTGGAAGGAAAGGCAGGGAGCAGGAATGGCAGGAGCTTATCTACCTCAGCCAGGCCTCTGTCAGCCTGTGCACAACACACGGCTCTTAAATCACAGCAGGCAGCTACCAGAGATAATGGTCTGCATGGCTCTGACAGTGACAGCAGGAAGGATACTGCAAACAGATCCCGGATGCACAGGAGGGGCACAGAAAGGATGGATGAAGCCAGCAAAGATGCTTTCACTTGAGCTCACAGTCAGAGGTGAAATGACATGCATTAGGGTCCAAGGAGATTTCTTTTCCAAGAATGAGCCTTACTAAGATCACCTTGACTGCCAGAAAAAAGTCCCTGCAGGCTCTGGATGCTGCCACATCCAAACTGGGTGACACACAACAAACCAGTAGATCTGAACACAATACAGGCTCCCTCAGAGGAGGGAGGATCCATGCTCCAGGAGCTCTGCCATCCATCACTGCATCATGAAGCAGGTGAAGGATAATCACAGAGATATTTACTAATGGTCCATACCATCATCTTCAGTTCCCTGAGAAAAATCAGCCTTCAGACAGCAAAGCTGTTGCCCCTAGATTAGACATGAGCCCAGCTTCCCTAACGTCTCAGGGCTGTATTTGTTATCCCAGACTTACAGCTGCACATGGTACTGATCAAAGTGGAAAAACAGGAGTAAGAGCAGCCTGGCTGGATCAGAGCACTTTGCACCCCATACATTCCTTCCCAAAACAAGCTGCTCCATTGTTAAGCCTCTCCAGCACTCCTTGGCCCCTGCAGGGATTAAAGAATAGACAACCACCACCCTCCCAATCACAAAGATCATAGAGCAGGACTAGCAAAGACCTCCCTTTCCACCATCCAGAACTTCCCCTTGAAGAGGCCTCAGATAAAGCAGATCAGAGGTGACAGGCAGAGACAGCACAAGGTGCAAGTTTGTAAATCAGCATCCTTCTGGACAAACTGTCCAGCCCACAGCTGGATAAACACATCATGCACTGGGTGAGCAATTGGCTCACAGGTCAAGCACAGAGGATTATAGCGAATGGGGTGACATCAGACTGGAGACCTGTCACCCATCTTGGGCCCTGTGCTCTTTAATATCTTCATAAATGATTTGGACACAGGACTGGAAGGGATACTGAGCAAGTTTTCAGATGACCAAAACTTGGAGGAGCTGTTGACTCCCTCTCGAAGGCAGGGAGGCCCTGCAGAGAAACCTGGACAAATCAGAGCACTGGGCAATCACTAACCATAGGAAGTTGAACAAGGGGAAGTGCCAGACTCTGCACCTGAGATGGGAAAATCCCAGATGTACAGACAGACTGGGGAATGAGATGCTGGAAAGCAGTGCCAGGAGAGGAACATGGGGGTCTTGGTCGATGGCAATTGGATGTGAGTCAGCAGTGCCCTGGCAGCCGAGAGGGCCAGGGAGGGGATTGTCCCGCTCTGCTCTGACCTGGGGCAGCCTCACCTGCGATATTGGGGCAGTTTTGGGCACAGCAATATAAGGAAGATATTGAGCCATTAGAGAGCATCCAAAGGAGGCAACAAAGATGGGGAAGGGCCTGGAGGGTAAGGTGTGAGGAACAGCTGAGGGCACTTGGTGTGTTCAGCTGGAGGAGACTGAGGAGAGACCTCATTGCAGTGACAACTTCCTCAGGAGGGGCAGAGGAGGGGCAGGGACTGAGCTCTGCTCTGTGGGGACCAGTGACAGGACTCGAGGGAATGACATGAAGATGTATCATGGGAGGTTTAGGTTGGATATTAGGAAAAGGTTCTTCCCCCAGAGGGTGGTTGGGCACTGACCAGGCTCCCCAGGGCAGTGGTCACAGCATCAAGACTGACAGAACTTAAGGAGCATTTGGATGATACCCTCAGGCACATGGGGTGACTCTTGGGGATGGTCTTGTGCAGAGTTAAGGGTTGGACTCAACAGATTCTGTGATTCTGTAACCACTGCCAACCCTTTATATCTGTCCCCAAAGACACTTCAGTGCACTTAGCACTCAGGGGAACCATCTTCTTCAGTACAGACGTGCTGAGCTGCAGATCAGGTACTCGTAGGAGAGGGCTCTCCCGGCACAGAGCAGCAGAGAGAAGCACAGGCAGCTTCTGAAGGAGCAAGCAGATGCATACATATTCCTGGCCTAACTCAGCTGTATTTTCAGTGCTATTTTCCCTGTTTGCAAGAGATCCTAAAGCACTTTCATCCCATTCCTCTGACAGATCAGAGGACACTATTGTGTGCTTGGTCTCCAGAGAAATATGGGGAGGCTGAGATATTCCCCAAGGTTATACACATCACTGACAGAGCCAGAAACAGTACCTAATTCTTCAACCACTCTTGCTCAGTTTTGGGCTTCATCTCTCAGGTTAGGCCCATGGTTAAAACTGTATCACTCAGCTCATAAACAGGGTATTAAATCACGATGCCAACAGCTTCTCTGGCACCGTTTACTTTAAATGTGACATTGTGAAACCAGTGGAAACAACACCCTGTTGCAGTTTGACTTGAATCTTAAATCAACTTTGGTTAATGCAACAAGGTCACTTCAGTCTAAGAAAGTCATACAGCCTCTAGTACAGCTGTCATGTTTATTTCGATTCACACCTCCAGGTATACTGGAGAAGACTTCCCTCACAGACCAGTGCTCTCCAACAACTACACACCCAACTGAAACATTCAGATGATGCAGCAACCTGTGCTAAACAAAGCAGCTGGGGATGAAAGAAAGAACAGCAAGAATCTAAGGAAGGGAAAAAAATTTAGAAGGTGCCACCTAATTTCTGATCAAAGAGAAATAACTGGAATAAAGTTGCCCCCAAATGTACATAGTTTCTCCTCACTGCAGCCTCCCCATCACCTCCAGAAAGAAGAAAAAGTGCCAAGAGACAGACCCCTCCTCGGCCAGCCCCGGGGACAGTTGACCAGAAGAAACCTCTCCAGTCTGGGTCCTCAAAGATGTAAGGCAGGATACGGGTGAGGAGCCGGCAGCAGTTCAGGACAATTTGTCTCTCCTTCTCTGTGTGGCAGCCACTCTCTGCTCCCTGCACCAGCTTCTCCACAGCCTGAAGGAAACAAAACCAAGGCAGATATCATTAGCCTGGGCACAAGTTAGCAAGAGATAGGCAGGTCTGTCCTACTGGTGACAGCCTCACTGAGTTATAAGCAGTTAGTGGGAGTCCATTTTCTCTCAGTTTAGTGGTACAGGCACTGTTGCTGTTTGAAACACTGCACAAATAGGGTTAATGATCTTAAACAGACCTCCTTGAATTTCTGCTGTTCCACTGAAAGAGATCTCAAATGCCAGGGCTAATCCATGCAGCACACGTGTGGTGCCACGTGAGACAGACAGCCAGAGCACCAGAAGGCTCCTTCCAGCACTGCTCCACGACACCACACACAGAAAAGGGCAGGTCAGATTAATCAGCCACAGTACCCGAGATGCAGCAGGACCAAGGCAGCAGCACTGTGCTGCACAGCGTGAGGCACTGGCAGGGGATGATCACACAGAAACACACAGATCTGCCTGTGCTGGTGTGATTACAGCAGGGACCTCTCCTGACTCAGGAGGTGGGAGCTAAGCTGCCCGTGACTGTTAAGCACAGGGATACAGCCTCCAGCAGCGTCTGTCAACTTCCTGCTGCAGAGGAGGGTGGTAGCTCAGGTTTCTCCACTGTCCCTGTGAACAGGACTCTGGAAAGAGCTTCTGGGCTGACACTCTGCATCCCACCCAATCACTGCTGAACCTGTCCATGGAGAGTCACCGGGCTTTTCAAAACAGATGTGGGTCTCACCAGGCAGCAACCACAGCTCCAGAAGGCAGTGACAGGAGGTTTTACCCACACAAGGAAAATGGCAGCTCCTTTCCCCAACAGCTGCACCCACTTGCTCTTACTCCCTCACCTCAAGGGGAAACAGAGGGGAAATGAAATCCAAAACATTTAGCAAGGACTCACCTTGCTGCTTTTTAATTCATGAGGTCATGTGCTGCTGCTTTTTCTCATGGCAGACTGCCTGGGTCACTGACTCTGCCAGCCTGCGTCACTGCATTAATGGGTATTTAAGTGCTGTTTGTCCCAAGCTGTCACACACTACTCTGACTGAGCTGAACGATTTTTTCAGGCACATTTATGACTGCACAACCCCAGTCTCCAGCCATGACTCTAATGACAGTTCAGCCATTCTGTTGTGCTCCCCACAAACATCCAGCACTGCTAAGTCCAGCGGCACACTGCACACAGCAGCGCTGCTGGAGTCTGCAGGCTCCTACAACACTGATATCCCAAGATCTAGGGCTCATGGATAAACAGTCCTGCAGTCACAAGGTCTCCCAACACATCTGTTTCCAGGAGCGAGGAGAGCACCTATTTTAGTCTTGGGTTTGGGAATGAAGACACAGAGTCAAAGGAGTTATGTAGTCACTACAGGTCTCCTGAGCCCTTCTCAACTCCCAAACTTCTGATTTCTAGAAGTCAGAACTAAGGAAAAAACATTCAATTTTTCCTCATGTTTGTATTTTTTCTCAAGTATCCACTACATGCATTTGTCTGAGGCACAATTCACAGTTAGAGGCACCTTCACTATGATTCAGTAAGTCTCATTCACATTTTGTAGGGCAGGAAAGAAAAACAGGATGGCAACAACCATTTAAAACTTGAAAAATGCCATTCTAAGTGTTTCCAACTACAAATTCAAGGCTACCCTTGAAAATTGGGAGCTTCATTAACACCTGCACTTTTCCAGGCAGAATAAGTCTCAGGCTTTGCTCACCAGCTTTACAATTTGCCAAATCTGGCAGGGTAGGAAATGTGACTCAATATCCCTTGTGCTCCACACAAGGACATGGCAACACCAGAAGCAGCATCGGGAATTTTCCGTTATCACAGCAGAAGGAGGAATCATCTTAAGATCTCCCTCGAACTTCATCCAGGCATTTGTGCAGTGACAGTCTCCACATCCCTCTGGGATCTACCAGCTTGAAGCCAGACTGGCACATGCTGAGGTGCAATGAGATGCAGACAAAGAATTGGATGTATCAGTCTCACCACAAATATGCAGCCTAGGTACAAAGTCCCCTGTGCAGGAAGCAGTTTATACAGTAGGCAAGACCCAAGAGGACAAAACACAGGAAGGGGAAAAGAGGAAAAAGGCTCCAGAGTGATCAAATGCCAGCTGTGGTCTGTGCCTTCCAAGAGAGGAAGGGCTGAGAGTTACCCTTAGAGGAGATGGGGACAAAAAGCAGATTCTGTGGTACAAGGAAATAAGACAGTACCTGTCTCCCCTTGGGAGCCACAGTGCTATTGATCCAGGGACACCTCCCTGCTAGCACAGCACCAAGGAATAAGGCAGCACTGACCTTACCTTATAACACAAAGTCGCCAAGTTTGAAGGCGATTCTTCTCTCACAGCTCGGATCTCTGCAGCTGGTACAAGGGCAAAGACATCCTGCACTGAAGTGGCTGTGTCTGCCCAGAACTGGTCCCAAAAGGCATCATCTGTGGCCTCCACGGGCTGCAGAGAGA
This sequence comes from Calyptomena viridis, assembly GCA_013390005.1. NCBI lineage: Eukaryota > Metazoa > Chordata > Aves > Passeriformes > Eurylaimidae > Calyptomena > Calyptomena viridis. The sequence continues at coordinate 575,834 of WEIV01023921.1, forward strand.
TAAACGTGGTTACAGATGCAGAACTACCATTCACAAGGTCCAAACATCAGCAATTATGCCTGGCTTGGGGATGGGACCAGGCACAGAAGTGGTTCAATAAAACATACTGGCATTGGTTTTGTACCACATTCCCAGGGCTTTGAAGGATTCAATCTCCCAGACTGAGCATTCCCTCAGACAGGGGGTAAGCAGAGAGATACTTATGTGCCCAACTGCATCAGACTGGGACTCCTCAAGTCTTTCATGAAGTCACAACATACATGAGGCCTCCTGCTTGTCTGCAACTGATGCAAGTATTCCAAGATCCTCACCACTGCACATGGGCCAGGCTGTTCTTGTGCACTCCTGCACCTTCAGAGCAAGCCACGGGTGCCCTGAGCGTGCACTGGAAAACTTGAAGAAGGGAATCAATCAGGGATAACTCACATCAGGCACAAACAGACCCATGGAACTGACAGACTCACCTCAAAGCACTTACAGATACAATGCAATTGATCTTTCTGAATAAAATATTTATAGGAGAACTGGACCCAGTGCAGCTGGTTGCTGCCAAAGCTTTGTTCTTAAAAAAGCACTAACTGTGCAATTCAAAGAGGAAGATGGAAGAAAAAGACAAAAGAAAGCAATCCATTTCAAACCTGTCGTCTGAGAAGCTCACCCCTCCAATCCCTGGAACACACCTCTGCCCATTACCTTTTCTGCAGGTACAGAGAATTTCCACTTTTACCCACTCTGAAACCCCACTGCTCAGGATGCTGGGACAGTCAGTTTGCCACACTGCTGCTGGAAAGACAGTTCTGCACAGCTGGCTGCAGAGTCCCAGTGTTATTTCTTCCTGACAGTGTGGCATCTGCTTAAAAATCAAAACAACTGATGACAACCTGGGTGTTCAGGTTATAAGCAGCTGAACAAAGCAGGCTGAACCTTGCTTTGCCCTTTATGGCTTTGCAGGGCCAGAAGGCAGCAGTGGCCATTCAAGGTGAAGCAGAGGCTCAGTCACAGTCAGCTCTGCCTTCCTGCAGAAGCAGCATGGCAATGACCTGCCACTCCCCAAAGGTGAAAACACCAGCACTGCTTGATGAACAAAAAGGTATCTCCATCACACAGCATCTCAGGCATCCAAAGCCTGGGAGCTCTGAATAATAAGGAAAGACTTAACTTTTCAGCCAGTCTAAAACTAAGCACAGCTTTTCCCAACTACCTGCTAATATTTGTCAAGAGACAGGCATTGCCCAAACGTGGCTGGAACTGCTCATCCCACCCAAGGGTGGGATAAATACCTGCCTGTTTACAACAAGCAGTGTGGAAGAGATAGATTCACCACCACTTCAGTCAGAAGAGAAAAATTAAAACTTTTCCAGGAGTTTCCCCAGCCATGCCAAAGTGTGGTGGCAGGCCTGGCAGGTCGGAAGAGCCACACACTTGAGCAATCCCAGCCCTTGGTCTGGGGCAAGGAGGAGCCTCCTGCCTACTCCAGCACCAGCTCCAAAGCAAACAGCAGCTCACTAAGGGTGATAATCAGCCCCATGGACAGGCCTACCATGTCAGATGGGAAAGGGGCAAAAACATGAATGTGTGTTTAATTTAAACAACTCCTGCCCACTCCCAGCTCTGCTATAGTAGGCAGAAAACTTGCCCAGCTCTATGCTGTTTCTAAATGCAGCTCAGACACCACTCAGGGGAGAACTGCTCTGACACAGAGAACTGCAGCATTGCCCCCCTTTGCCATCACCTCCTGAACTAACAGCCCCAGCCCACGGGCAGGTGGTGTGTCACTACCACCAAAGGCCAAAATGTGAGAGGGGCTGACTGCCCCCAGACTGGTACAGTAGGTTATTGCCCTGCAGCTCTTTGCTTTAATGCTTCAGTGCTGCAGAAGCTGCTTACTGCTGGTCCTGGTCCTTCCAGCCATGCAATGAACCAGTCCAAGCAACTTTCCAGTCTTTAAAAACAAAACCAGAAAAAAACTACATGTGTTTGGATATCTTCTTGAAGTCTATTCTAGTGCTGAAACCCTCATTTTACCACCTGGCCACCAAAACAAGATCCCACTAAACCTCTACCCGAAGGATGAAACTTTTTCCAAATGGTTCAAGATCACAGCTCATCACAGAAAACTGTTCCCAGTCTGACTTTCAGCTTCCTGAGCATGCGAAGGAGCTGTGCTCTTTGTTCCCTCAGCATAAAATACTTAATGGAAGGAAAGCTATTTTGCACATCTCCTCTCTAACTGCACTGCTCAAGAAGAGCCAAGTATTTGGAAATCTGATCCATGTAATGCATGAAACATCCTACACTTCCTACATCCCATTTCAAACCATGCACCACAACCACACGTATAATTGCCACATGTACATCCTGGCCGCCTGCCACAGCCACTCCCAGCGACAACAGTGAGCAGCAATTGCTGCTAATTGGGCATCATGCATAAATAATGGCTTCACTCTCATCTAGAGGGGAAGCAGAAAACCATTTCCCTCCAGCAGACACCGATCCCTTTACCTCCCACTAGCCCGAGGCCTCCTCGGAGGTTGAACGCAGCCGCTGTTTTACAGATGGCAACACAACACGGATTGAAGAACACGGCCTGAGACTGAAACCCCACGGAGTGAAGAAGCACAGCAGTGATTACCCAAACTGCAACGTTGGATGTGCAGCCCTGTTAACGTCTCGGCTGCCATCTTGGCAACCAGATTGTGCTAAAACATCGGTTTCTTTCATTTTTAATAGCTGCAGCAAGTTAGTTCCTCATCAACAGATGGTATCCCATGTACAATCCTGGGACATGGATTCAGTACTGAGTCACTCACATCCCTGCTGCCTCCCTGTTTTAATTACCAGTCTGGCATCATGAAGCTACTCGATCCACATAATATTCATCTCCTTGATAGAACAGTACTGGCTGGTTTTAAACTGATTGTATTCTGCATACAGCATCTCTGGGGATCTAGATATCCATTTCCTCATGCTGAGCTCACCCAACAGCCTGTATCTAGCTCACAGAGAAGGGAAATACAGACTCTTAGAACAGTCCTGTTGACCAGCCAAGGATATCTTCATTTGGAAGCATCAAGATTTAGGTACAAGTGTTAGCAGATCACATGCTGCAGTCACAAACCCCACAGCACCACTAGCCTTGGCAGTGCTTTAGCTAAAGGTCTCACAAGGAGCTGAATCCTGTGAGCTGGAGCTGCTTTGGATCCTCCCAATCAGCACAGATCTGTCCTCTTTTGTGGAGGGAGCTGCAGCACAGGTAAAAAAGAGCCTGACATTCCTCCAGCACAGTACAGACAATCAGCTCTGTACCAGCAGTGCAATAAGAATAAGAATTTCATCACTGCCAGAAGAATTGAGGGATCAGTAGCTCAGCTCTAGTCTGGAAATACAACTGGGACATCTGGAGAGCCAAGGAAATTCCTGATCCCCACACAGCCCATTGCAGAGGCTGCAGAAGGTACAGATGGGCTGAAAGAGATGCTGCTGCCCAAACCAAGCCCCACAACAAAGCCATGAGGTGACTGTAGCCCGGAGTGTTGCTGAGAAGACAGTGGACAGAGCCACGGTGATGTGACATCTCAGAGCGGGCAAGGAGGGAAACTTTTACCTTCAGTTTACTGAGGCAAGGTGTACAGACCTCCCACCTGCATGCTGGACAAACAAAGGTGAAACCAGTCCTACCAGACACCTCCAGACTTTGTTTCCTAATAGTTGTAAATGTTGGGTTTCAGGTTCTTTGAAGCACACCATACACGTGCTGCAGGGGTCAGAAAAGGACGACACATGGTTTGCAAGCCTTGTGCCAGATACTGAGCAGAGAATCACAGCCCTGAGCAGGCAATCCCCAGGCAAACAGGATACCTCACAGGAAACAGGAAAACAGAGTGGGGCTGATTGTGTCCTACAAACAGGAAAAGTTCCCAAGACACAGCCTCTCCCATTCGTTACTGTCCTCAGCCTGACACCAGCACCACCTTCACTTTCTTTTTCAGACACAATCCCTCACAAACTCAGATAGGGTGAGTGTTTGCACCTCCTCCCAACTGAGAGGTCTCCACACTCACAACTTACTTGATATTGAATACTCATTTCCAACAATTCCCCCAACAGGTCCCCACTGGAGGACTGTCCTTAAACCAATTCTAACATTGCTGCAAAGCATCAGCAGAGCACAAATGGACAAGCAAGCACTAGTTTCACTCACTGTGTTCTCTTTTTCTTCATGTCAACACACCAACTAAGCACCCCACCAGCCAAGGAAGCAAGGTGTTTGAGGCAGGGACTCTCCTTTTCCCGGGACTCAACAGCAGAGCAGGACCCTCGTCCCTGCCCAGGGTTTCCAGCCAGTACTGCACAAGCTCAGGTGATATGCAGCAGCAATGTGTTACTTTCCACCTCAAATGAGGCAGATCTGTGGCATGTAATGACCATTCATGCAGCACCTAATAGAGCTCTAGTTCAGGCAACCCTGCAGGGCCAGGAATTAGTTTGAGGCAATTCACACACCTTTGTACCACCTGTTTGTGAGCCCCTGTGCAAGAGAAAAGCCCGAGGACAGACTTATTAAAAACAGTAATAACTAACAAGACTTCATCCCTGGACAGCAGCTCCACAGAGGTTTTGGAAAAATGGTAAATTTTCCCATAGGATCTTTGCAGTCAGCAGTGCAGAATCAAGGGGAGACTTCATGAGTCTGCCACCAGTTCTCTGCATCCACAGCAGAAATAGTGTTGGAAAGCAAACTGGAAAATGCGATTTGTAGAAGTCTGTCAGGGAAAGCCCAGGACAAAAGTCAGCTGTGTGAAGTGTTAGTTACAGCTTTGCTTTTAAGACAACTTTGCTTTTTATCAATCTGAGGCACTTGGACAGCTGAGTCAAGCTTGAACACCATCAGAAATGGGCTGTCAGAGACCGACCTCTCTCCAAGCACAAGAGGTGCTTTTATCAGGCTCAAGTTAACAGCTCCTTGTACTCCTGCATTTCCACACCGGGGAAAAGGAAAGGACTGGAGTTTGTCCCTCATGTTTGATCTTTCCTTCCTCTTTCAAAGCAGAGGCACAGCTAACAAGCTGGTTCACAAGATCAAAATTTCTTATCTTCCAACCAGTTGCTGGCAGGATCCCCAACTGACTGGGAAAACAAAAGGTCCTTCCCTGGCAGTTAAGGCTCCCAGACCAGTTCCCTGCTCTGTCGTACTCACAAGCCATGTTTCCCTTCACCTGTTAAGTAAACAGCACTTTTATGGGCAATTTGGGAGGACTCACACACTCTCTACTATAAAGCACATCTGTTTTATTATTAAAAGGATGGGCTCTACCAATTTAAAGGTGTGCAAAGTAATGTAATGCATATGACATAAAAATCTTAAAGCCCATTTCCCCATGTGTGATTATAAGCATACACCTGTGGCATAAGCTAACTCCTTCCTTCTGGCACTATTGCTCTTTCTAATCACTGAAATCATTCTGAAGTGATTTTTCTTCATTAATACTCTTATCCCTTCAGAGTTTCTCTTTGGCAGTTAAAAAAAACAAATTAAGTCAATTCCACTTGTGTCCAGACTTGGTTCCACTTTCAAATTCCGGGCTCCATGTGTGCTACAAGCATTCAAGTGTTATGTTCCTTACAGATTTTTTTTTTTAATGCTCACATGGAACACTTTTTTTTAAATAAACAAAAGCCTGGAGATTATCAGAACTTATTTTTAAGAAAAATTTAACTTCAATACCAATTCTGAACCTTCACCAGTGAGTGCACAGTGCCTTCTGCTCAACCATGTCTTCCCACCAGAGCCTCTGGAACACCTCACAGTGCATTCTAAACTCACGGTTTCATGTTACTGATGACTTGACTAAAATATATTTCTCCAGCTCCCTGATGTCCAGAGAAGGCTGGAAAACAGGAGACACACTGCTGAGGAAGCAAAGCATATTGTGAGCCAATAGCTTGGAAGGATTTAGCTCTGTCCATTATTGCAGCCTGGTTTTGGTTCCAGGGGCTCAGGGACCAGGAGGTTTTGCTGCTGGTGTGAGATCAAGAGGCTCCAGGGGAGCCCAGTCACGCGTTCTGCACAAGCAAACACCAGTGCCCTTCTACAGTCTGCAAATAAGGGAGCGCCAACACCCCACCCCTTCTCCACATGCAGTCTCACCTAGACCACACAGATGTAAAATGAATCCAGCCAAGAGTAAAGCCTTCACTCCTTCCTTTATTTGAGGCCCCAGTGAACTTTCTTTCATTACACAGGTTGATAAACTACGGGAGGGGAGCACTTTCTTCTTGGCTGTCAGTCTGAGGGATTGCCTCATACAGGATTTTCTTTGTGAACAGCAGACTGGGCAGATCCCTATAGGCTTAACTTACTCCCCCAGTCTCACTTTATAAGCATGTTTTCTCATGAAGGAAGGGCAGCCCAAAGCTGAAGGCACTCTAAACTATTTGTCATGCAGAAGAGATTTTAGAAGAATCCCTTAAAACATTAATGCATCCATTTTTCACTTTGCCTAGGGATGTTATGGAACATCCACAACTGAAGGTTTTTAAGAACATATTCACAAAAGCTGCTCCTGAGCAATGCTGATAGAAGTGATACTGCTTTACAAAGTATAAGCATGTTTTTTCCAGGTTCTTCCACAGCCTTACCATCTATGATTCATTTCCCACTCAAACCCTTCATCTCTTGAGTTTTCACAGATTTTTTCCTATTACCCTTTACTCCTTTGCTTCCATGCCCTTTTCTTCTAAATTAATTCCCCATTGTTAACTATCTCTTTGCCATCATCCCTGGGTTTTCTTAGCAGCTGTTATTGCCTCACCACCAAAGGTGGATCATAACAGCTGTTCTCCATTGTAGCTCAGAAAAAAGAGATGTGACTTCTCACTTGAGCAAAATCCCTCTGCTCCTTAGGCAGAAGGACAGGCTCCTAATTTTCTGCCAGTGTGCTGCTGCTACTGAACTCTCCACTTAAGACAAAAATTAAGCTAACTCCCAGGACTGGCACAACATCTGTTAGACCTCTAGGCACCCACCCTCCTTACACACAGCCCTGATTTTAACTCCTTCTCCTCTACAGCCTGCAGAAATAAAGCATTATTTCACAGGTCACAGATGGAAACTGCTTCCGTTGCAAACAGCATGGCTGGCCATCAGCCTTTTAATCAGCTATTACCTAAAAACAGGGCAAGGTTCTCCACAAATTATTCAGGAGGGGGAAAAAAAAGATACAGAAAAGGGAACACCGGCAAACCTTGCGGTGATGTAAACCTGCAGCTGAATACATCAGGAGCCGTGGACATCCCTCACCACAGCAGCGTCTGGTCTGTTATCACAGCACGCTGTTCAGCACGGCACAAGATGTCACCAGAGGCGGTGACAGTGGCCGGGCCCTGCCAGCCCTGACGGCTGCCCCCGGCACCGGCCGCTGCCCTGGCGACACCGGTGTCCCTCCACAGGCCGTGACACGGCGATGGGCACAGCCTGCCCGGACCTCACCAGCCCTCTGGGCAGGGTCTCGCTGAGAGCCGTGCCCGCACCCCCGGCCCTGTCCCCCCACACAGGGACCCGCTCGGGCCCCGCTCACCCGGCTCGGCGGGG
>WEIV01023921.1:586314-613814 GCA_013390005.1 Calyptomena viridis
GCAGGAGGAACCCTCCCCCCCAGGCACGCAGAGCAGGGGCAGCGACCAGGCACCGGCTGCCACGTCGTGCCACCCTCCGCTTCCCGGCCCGGCCGGAGCACCGAGGCCGCATCCCCACCCGCATCCCTGCCCGCATCCCCGCATCCCTCCCGCTCCGCGGTACGGCGGCGGCGGGGGCCCCTTCGGCGGATGCTGCGCGTCTCCCCGGGCCGCTGGTGCTAAATGCTGAGCGCCGACAGGATGGAGGAGTTTCAGAGCGAGGAAGAGGAGCCCTGGTACGACCAGCAGGATCTGGAACAGGGTAAGGATGGGGGCACCACGCAAGCTGCCAGGGATGGCGAGCCAGGGGATGCGCGGGCAGGAAAGTGGGCAAACCCCGGGGATGGAAGGGTGGGATACCTTCCCTCTAGACTCCTATTTGGTTGGCCAAACCAGCGCCTTGTCCTGCAGCAGCAAATCTCGGCTCCACTGCTCCAAATCACTGTCCTGGCTGAGGAAAGTTTAAAGCCAATGGATAGATCTCTCCTGAGCAGCAGGGAAGTAAAGAATTTGGTGTGTTACATCCTCAAGAAAGGTAGTTCCCAAAAAACTTGCTGCAGGCAGAATCAAACATGGGTAGTTATGACACTGCTTTCATCTCAGAGCAGTCCAAGGTAGAGTTACCAGAAACATTAGTTAGAAATTAATACATTGGAAATAATGTATTGCTGAGGATTCTGAAATTGTGTCTCAAAAGCTTTTGCTATCCAAGACCAAATCCAAAGGGATCTTCAGCTTCTTAGTCACCTAATTACTTCTGGAGATTTTTCCAATCAGCCATAAAAATAGGAGAAATTGGGAAGGAGAAAAAAAAAAAAACGAGGCCAAGTTTCAAACAGCAAAAATAGCCTTGTTAGAAGATAAATGTTCACTTGTGTAGTTTGCCTTGAAGTACCTGTAACTATGTCTGCACTAGTTCTATGCAATGTTTATCCTCAGGCTGGACAGTCAGTGCCCGTGGGTATTCGGGGCTTTTTTATTTAATTTAATATAATTTTGCTTATCTTAATATTTTGAGTCAACACGCAGTAAGCAAATAACTGGAAGAAGTCCCGTTTTAGGCCAGTAGCCCAGAGATTAACTGAACTGATTTGCCAATGCATAGGGAAAAATCATTCCTACCAAAACACAGTGCCCCTCTGGCATGTTGCGCTATAGGTACAGTTTTGTATTTGCTNAAGGAGGCCGGTCTCGCCTCGCCTCCCCCTTCCCTCTCGCCGGTTTTCCTTGCAGCATTTCCATGCTAGAGGTCCCCACCGAGCTGCGGAGCGAGGATCTGCCTGGCTGCGCCGGGCCCTCTTCCTTCCTTTGTGCATCCCCCAGCCCTGTGCAAGCCGTGCCCCCCCGCCCCGGCTGCAACGTCCCCGCTGCATCCCCCGCTCCGGAGCCCCCCCCGGCCCTGGAGGCAGNGGAAAGTGGGCAAACCCCGGGGATGGAAGGGTGGGATACCTTCCCTCTAGACTCCTATTTGGTTGGCCAAACCAGCGCCTTGTCCTGCAGCAGCAAATCTCGGCTCCACTGCTCCAAATCACTGTCCTGGCTGAGGAAAGTTTAAAGCCAATGGATAGATCTCTCCTGAGCAGCAGGGAAGTAAAGAATTTGGTGTGTTACATCCTCAAGGAAGGTAGTTCCCAAAAAACTTGCTGCAGGCAGAATCAAACATGGGTAGTTATGACATTGCTTTCATCTCAGAGCAGTCCAAGGTAGAGTTACCAGAAACATTAGTTAGAAATTAATACATTGGAAATAGTGTATTGCTGAGGATTCTGAAATTGTGTCTCAAAAGCTTTTGCTATCCAAGACCAAATCCAAAGGGATCTTCAGCTTCTTAGTCACCTAATTACTTCTGGAGATTTTTCCAATCAGCCATAAAAATAGGAGAAATTGGGAAGGAGAAAAAAAAAAAAACGAGGCCAAGTTTCAAACAGCAAAAATAGCCTTGTTAGAAGATAAATGTTCACTTGTGTAGTTTGCTTTGAAGTACCTGTAACTATGTCTGCACTAGTTCTATGTAATGTTTATCCTCAGGCTGGACAGTCAGTGCCTGTGGGTATTCAGGGCTTTTTTATTTAATTTAATATAATTTTGCTTATCTTAATATTTTGAGTCAACACGCAGTAAGCAAATAACTGGAAGAAGTCCCGTTTTAGGCCAGTAGCCCAGAGATTAACTGAACTGATTTGCCAATGCATAGGGAAAAATCATTCCTACCAAAACACAGTGCCCCTCTGGCATGTTGCGCTATAGGTACAGTTTTGTATTTGCTTTTCCCAGCTGACTGTCAGCAGGGACATGTGGTCCAGCTGCAGCGCCCTGGCCCAACATCGCTCCAGTACATTGTGTCATGATTTAAAGTTTATACAACTTCAGCTGCAGGGCAAGGGCCCAGCAAGGAATTATAACCAGCCCCCCAGAGGTTGTTGCAGCTGGGTTTTAACCCAAATTTCTCAATTAACAGGAAATATCAATAGCAGGATACTGAGCCCTGTCCTTTGAAACACAAGGCTCAAATTAAGCCGAGGCAGAGCACGGAGATGGAACTATCAGCTGGATAAACAGTGCAGCCTTTGAATGCTCAGAAATTCACATTTCTGGGTGACGTCTTCCCATGGCTCACAAGGGGCCTGGGCACTGGTCCAGGGGCGGGATGCAGGCTGAGGAACAGCAGAGCTACGGATGAATATAGGGAGTGTTGAACAAGGTGGGACCAATTGATTTTTAGCCTAATGCTGTCCCTGGTATCAGGTTCATGAGTCAGCACTGGCACTGTCAACTGGCTCACAACAATAAAACCATCTTCCCACTGCAGGCCAGGTTCCCAGCTCTGTCCAAGCAGCCTAAATGCAGAATGACTGTCTCCAGACGATGGATTGGTGCTGGGGATGGGCTCAACCTTTGAGCACATACCAGACTGGAGAAAAACAGAGAGACCCAAAACAAAGCCCAGCTGTGGGTTTGCAGCCTCCTGTATGAATGGGGGCTGCTCAGGCTTGCACAAACTCAGAAGGAGAGATGGGGGAAGGCTTTAACTGAAATCAGCCAACTGGAAAGGTCCTACGGGGTAATTACAACCATAATTAATTTGCATGATGCACAAAGCATCACGAAGGACAGTGCTAGACTTTGTCCACATACACTGTGCCTTTGCATTACAGCCGTGGCAGTACCCAGAGGTCTTTGGTGACCACACAGCCATGAAGCTGTTGGTTTGGAATGGGGGGTGGAAGTACAGTACAAGACATCCAGCGTGGCATGATTACAAGGCAGTTGTAGGCCAGCATTGCTAAGAGGATTGGCATGCCAAGAGCCCAGGGTCGCACAGAAACCCACGCTGGCAGCAGCACCAGGAGGGCGGAGGACAAAAGCAGAGGCTTAAAGACTGTTCCTTAGGAGCAAGGAGTGGGAGAAACAAGAAACAGCCCAAGCTAAGAGAGCAGAGAAGGTTCTTCTGTGAACTGGTTGGTTCCTGGGTTTTTATCGTCATTTCACAGCATCATCAAATATTTATTACATTTACATCCAAAACTGTTTGCTAAGCAACAGATGGCTTAACTGGGAGCTCTGTGATGATTATGTTAATTAACCATTTTAGCACCACGGCAGAAATCATGCCTCCAGCTCCACACCGAGCACCTGTTACTTTCCTCCTCGTCCTCCACAAAGCTTTGCCTTGACAAAGCAACTATTTTTTTCAAGAAAACAAACCCAAGTTGCACTTTCCCTCCCCACTAAAGTGTCCACAGCAACTGGCTGCATCTACCACATGCCTTGGAAGTAGCAAGCTCTGGTCCCCAACCTCAAGGCCCTTCCAGCCTCATTCAAATGAAGCTGGTGCCTTTCAGATTCTTTTACCTGTTCCCTGCACACTATAACCCTGCATGGCTCAAGGCATTGCACCAAGATGCCTTAGCACATAGAAGCAGAGATTCAAAACCCAGACAGGACACTCAGCAGTGACATGGAAACAGTAGTGGTGTCCTCTGAGGTGTTTGTTTCTTATGTTCCCTCTGGGAAGGCTTTCTAATTTTAAGAAAATGGTAAAAATTTAAGCTTTGATTGCTTACTAGCATTGACAGACTTTGTAAGCATGAACAGGTGTCATTGCTGCTTTGGTTCAGTGACAGCTTCATCTTCCATGGGTTGGGGGGTTTGAGCCTCTCAGTGTTAAAATCAGGATACAGTTCTAGTGAACCTTTTTACAGTCTTTGAGAACTGATGATGTGGCTACAGTTGCATCATACCCTATGCACAGGGCGGATGTGCAGCCAGACCCCAAGAGAATGAATGAGCTAAAATTAGACAGTCTGAGCTGCGGATAAGTGGGGACACCTTTTCTGTTCATCAGGAGCATTTGTGTTCAGAAGGGCTGTGTGCCAACTCAATTGCATCTGGATCCAAACACACAGCAGCTCTGCCAGCCACTTCCAGCATCATCTCCCCCTCAGCAATCTCCCAAGAGGAGTTCTCCTCGCAGTCACCCTGCTACATCCCCTGATCTTCCCAGCCTCCCTGTCCCCCTGCCAGCATTCAGGTCTCAGCCAAAGAGTGGAGTGCAGCCCAGGAGGTTGATCTATCATGATCTCTGGACCTATCCATAACCTAAGGCACATGGTGAGATTCTTGGGTTGTGCAGGGCCAGGAGCTGGACTCAATGATCCTGATGGGTCCCTTCCAATTCAGCATATTCTATGATTCTATACGTGTGGGGTGATTCCTTCCATGTCAATAAACAGCCTCTCGCTGCTCTGAGTGAGGCAGCAGGACCAGAGGTAGTACAAGAACCAGCACATCACCTCATTGACACTGTGAGACTGATTGTCCTCTCCACCGGGGCAGCCCCAGAAACTTTTGGGCCAAGCCATCTGCAATGCAGGCTTCAGACTTTACGGCTGTAACCTCTGAAGGTCTCCAGATTTAAGAATCTTATTTTAATTCCTACTCCTCCTGCCAAGCATCTGATTGCTGAGAAGGAAAATGACACAAGGTGCTGAGCTTGCACCACTCCCAACTCATCCGTGTAAAGACACAGGGTCACTAGTCCTTAGGGTGAGCCCAGGGGATCAGTACTGGCACCCACTAACACCCAGACCTGCCTGTTTCCTTGCTTACATAGGGTGGTCCAGAGTGCTGCACTCCACTAGTGGTTTTCCCAAAGGATTCACTGCATTGGGGAACAGGCTGTACCCCAAATTCTGCCCCTCGTGATGCAGTTATCCTGGCAGTCCAGGAACAAGGCATATAGCTTTCCTGTCCTCTGGGAGCACTGCAGTTAATTCTCTGCCCTCCCTCCCCAGAGGCAAGCCAGAAGGGCAGAGCTTTGCCTGCAGTAGCTGAGCCACTTACTTATTTAGCAGTGCAGTACAGCAGGTAGCTTATGGAAGTGGAAAGTTTTCAGTGACTAATTGCTGAGCTGCTTGGGAATTACAAAAGAGACTAGGAAAGTCACAGGAGACAAGGAAATAAGATGACAGTTGTGTTAGTCATGAAGAAATGAGAGCCTCCAAATCTGGGGAGAGGGAAAAAAATTATATATATATATATATATGTATTTTCCAAGAGTTAAAAATCCCGTGTTATATGAAGGCAGCAAGAAAAAGGGGCATTAGAAAGCCCCACACAGCAACTTTCAGTGAGAGACCTCATAGTCTCTTACAGAAGCCCCTTTCTACATCTGCTGTGCCCCAGGCACATACTTCCAGCTGTGGGAGGAAGCAGAATTAGAGGAACTGCTGGAAAGGGAAAAGGAAAAAAAGAAAACCCAATACAATAAATCAGAGTTTTCCATATCTCTCACCCTGAAACAATCAGTGAACAGTGGCATTTCTCCTTGGCAAGGCCATGCACGAAGGATTTACTGTCCGAGTCCTGAAGGACATTCCCCCCCTGGCAGCCCTGATCCCAAGGGACTGGGAGCCAAGGCACCGGGTGCTAACACCCTGCACACGGAGGCATTTTCCAATCCTCTTTCTTTTCTCCTGTACCAGCCAGCGCTGGCTGGTGACAGGGAGGATGCACTGACTGAGTGTGACAGTCAGGAACCACTTAGAGCTGTGACAGCACCAGGGTCTGATCCTGCTCCTGCTAAAAGCAGTGCCAGCACTCAGGATAACACACTTCTCTCTCACTTCCAAACATTCCATCTCCTCTCCCAAAAGGCCTTTCCCAGAGCAGCACAGCTAAATTCCTACCTTGTCTGACTCCTACAGATCTGTGTGCTCACACTGAACACATCATTAGGACTTCCAGTACTCCTACTCAACCTGCCCAAAAACACATGTATGGGCCAAGAATTTAGGAAAATATCTCCGAGACAAAATAACCCAAAGGAATGAGACCAGATGTTACACAATTGCTGGCCTTTGCACAGCTGGGAATTTTAAAGGGATTTTATGTTACAGTTCAGGTCTTGGGCTTTTTCCATGTGTATTTAACAAAGAGTTGTAAACCTTCTCTCCAAAAAGTGACAGTTATTTTAATGATTTAAACAGCCTGTTCCTCACAGCCTTCTGGAAAGTCATTCTAGTCTATCCCATGTGCAGTGCAGCTGCCCTGGCTCTGCTCATCACTTGTCTCCTCCCTGAAGAATCCAGTCCTTTGAGTTTGTAATATCCAGGTCCATGCTGGCCTGTTCCAATTATGCAGCTGCACCAACAGCAGCTGGAGCAACGACCTGATCATGCCATCCCCCAAGTTTTCTTAGTCCACAAGCAAGTGTGGAGTCCTGGGAAAGCACCTGGATTGGGAAGTGGTGGCTGAACACTGGTCTCTGCAGGAGGAGGCAGAGCAAGGAGCAGCACATCCCACGATCTGTGCAGCAGAGCTGTTTCAGGGACACTGGTTTTGGTGTTGGGCTCCCAAAACAGGCATTGCCCTCCATCCTGCTCAGGACTAGTGATGGACATAAACAACCCTGTCTTGAGAGTACATCAAGTATTTCATCACTCCCTTTCCTTACAAACTCAGACTGGAAGGTTACAGCCCTGTGCTCTTCCTGCATAGCTCCACAAACAGCACCCATCACTCATCTGAGGTCAGGAGCTCTTCCCACATGGGCAGTGTCTCCAGCCCATGCCAATAGCCAGGCACAAGGCAGCTGGGCCTTGTGGAAGGTTCCTGGAGGAAGAATCTTCTCTGAGACTTCCCAGCAGTGGATGAGAAAGGAGCAGGAGTAGGGCAGCAGCCTGCAAGGTGATACACTTTTCTTCAAAGGCAGTAAGAGCAGCTGCTAGAGAAGAGGAGGGCAGGATTTTGGTGTTGCTGCAGAGGGTCAGGTTGCTTTATGTATTTAGCTGTAACACATGGCTCTGGAAGACAGATTTGCTCTGTACCTACATGCCTCTAGCACATGAGAAGTAGCAGACAGGAGTGACTAGCAGTGCTGGTAGTGGTTTTGGGGGTTACTGCAGCTGTAAGTGGCAGTTGTACTGGAACTTGGTTGCTCCCTGAGTGTCTAAATCACCCAAGATGGGTGGTTCCACCTGCCTCCCCTCAGCAAGAGGGCAGCAAGGGCGGCCAAGTTGGCTGGGAATGGCTCACAGCAGGGGAACATGTTGTGTGAGCAGGAGCAGGGCTGGAGATGTGACACTGTGGGCACCGTCCCTGCCACGTGAGCACACTGACCTGTCCTTTGCAGGTTGCCTTTGCTCGAGGCTCTGCACATGCACAGCACTGTGGTGCAGCAGCAGACAACAGGCAGTGTCACCCTGGTGCTCATCCTCCTTGTCCGTCCTGGGTCAGTGACAACCTCCTGCCCCCAAAGCACACAGGGCAGAGGAGTTTGCCACTTGGCAGCAATCCACATGTCTTTGTCTTTAGCTTTAAAAGAGTAAAAGCCTCTATTCATGGTTTTCTGCATCACAACATAATTAATTAGTTGGAGCTTTGCTGCTCCGGGGAGGAGTGCACGCAGGAAAGCACTGGCTGCCTTTCTCCCTCCTCTTTCTTTGCTTCTTCTCCTCAACAACCCCACTTGTATGTATTTATTTAGGATGTTTTCTGATCCAGGTGCACTATCAGAGCCTCGGAGCCACCAGTCACTGAGCTCTTTGAAACCATTTTAGCCTACAAGGCAAACACAGGCACGGAGGCTGTTTAGATAAGAGAACAGCAGGGAAAGACGCAGATGGGGCCTCAGCCATGGTCTAATAACATCCCCTGTGTTCTCATGCTCTAACAACTTGGCAAAAGGCACAGAGATTGCTGTGGGCACAGGGTTGGGACTGCTGTGTGTGTGTTTGTACAGAGACAAACAGTTTATAAGCAGAGGTGACCACCCTGGGTCTCAAGCATTAATATATAGGGGAGGCTTTGGGCTACAGAATGATAAGAGGGCAGAAAGAAAAGGCAAGTGTCAATTAAATCTGAAAAGCCTGATAAGCATCTGAGAAGAATGAAAAAAGAAGGGCTGGTAAGGGAAACACTGAATAGGACTGAAAAATACAGAAGGCAATGAAGGGAGCAGCAGAGGCTAAGAGAGCTGCAGGGCTTCTCTGCAGCACAGAACAGTACAGTGCATCCCTGAGCTCCTTGTCAGGGATTTTTGCTCCTTGGTGGTGCCACTTTTGCACAGAGGACTCAAAATAGCATGGAGGGAGCTGTTCCAAGTGCTTGCCTTGACCCCTTGCCAACCACCTCTCTGCCACCACCTGAGCTTCCCCCACCAGGGACATTTATAAAGCCAAAGGCAGTCCAGGAGTACATAACAGATTACACAAGAGAAAGAAAAGGAAGCAAAAACCAAGCAGGAAATCCAGCAAATCTCATTAGGGTAACAAATGCCAGTGTGACCAACACCAGCTCAGCCCAGTAAGAGCCACAGTTTGGAAGGAGGAGAGGAAGAGGGAGGATGCTGCTGTGCTGCTGGGGGCTCACACACCCCCTTTGCTCTCCCCCAACCCTGACATTGGCATCTCCCCCTCTGCTGCATTGGGCTGCTGTGCAAAGCAAACCCTGCCTTTGTGGTACACTCCATTACACAAAAAAAGATCTTCACAAAACACACACAAAAAGCCAAGTGCAAACCTGAATTGAGCAGCAATGTCTGAGTTACACCAGTATAAAAGGGATGGAGAATCCACACCTCAGCAGTAACACTGGTGACTCTCAGCTCTGCCTAGCCTTGGGAAACACTATCATCTGTGGAACGGGCATGTTGAAAAGGCTTTTCCAGGTTGTTTTGGGGATGTTGGAAGATGGCATTTGCTTCCCTGCACTCCAGCATGTTCCATTGCAATGGCTCATAACGGCTAAGAACATGTATGGCATCCATCACCTGCTATGGAGCAGCAGCAAGTGATACACAAAAACTGATCTTCATTGTAATATACCCAGACAGGACAATCCCTTGTAATGAAGAAGGAAAATAAATGAGTAGCAAGTGTACCCTACCCTGGGGTAAACCATCATAGCATCATTTATTTAGATTTTGAAAGGAATAATTGCACCTACCCTTGACTCTAAGTACCCGTGTGTAATGGAGCAGACAGCAAATGCAATTAAATTAAACGTCAACAGCATTAAACATCAGTTCTTAACTCTAAACCTGCCCCATCCATCAGCTAACAAGCACCGTGAACCTCCTCCAGAGACCTCCACACCAGAGCTCTCCTTGCCCTCCTCCCCACTCTTTAGCAAGTGAATTCACCATGTGCACCCTGGGAGAGGAGCAGCCCTTTCCACAGCCCCACACTTAGGAAGGGACCACAAGTAATTCCTTTATATGGTCAGCTGAAAGGGAGCTGCAAACCCATGTGCCATAAACCCCTGCTCGATGGCACCACATGGCAAAGGACTTCTGTCCTCCCTGCAAGCTGCCAGCCTGGGACAGGGCTGGTTTGCTAAAGGTGAGGAGCCAAGCTCAGCGTCCCTTGGAGCAGCAGGCGTGTTCTCTCACAGCCTAGACACATGAATCCCTCCATGCCAGAGAGAGATGATGGGGGGAAAGCCCAAAGCAGCTGCACCAGATGGTGGCTTCCTCCAGAAAGCCGTATTTACGAGGAACATCCGAGCAGCTGCTGGATCATCATCGTGCCGAGAGCAGCCGAAACCTTCCCTGCCCAGCACCAGCCTTACTCTCCCCCAGAGCCACAACCAGGAGATACTGGGTGGAAAAACCCCCTTCAGAGAGGGCTGTGGCAGAGTGTTCTGCCCAAACAGACGCAGGCCAGTGCTGGGAAGGCAGAAACAGCTCCAAATCCTCTTTGAGCCTTGTTGCAAGGCTGGGGAAGTGCCCAGCTCTGCCACAGGATGTGCCGTGGGGGAATACCATGCAGTTTGTCCCTCAGCCTCTCTCCATCAAAGACAACCTGCTACAGCTCTTGGATCAGGATTTTCTCAGTGACACAGAAGTAGCAGAATTATCACTGGGCTGCTGCTGCTGATCTCTGCAGATCCAGGATGGTGCCTCCTTGATGTACTGCCCAGCCATGCTCCCCATACCAAGCACTGCTTGGATTCAGCTCCTGCTGCCTTCCCACCATATGGTCTCTCTTCTCTTCCTCTCCCTCCCTGCTTAGATGACTTTCCCGTGGAAGGTTGCAGGAAAATGCAGCCTCCATCCCTCTCTCCAGTGCTCCATAGGCACAGCCCTCTGTTTGGGGACACAGAGCGTCTTCTTGACTGGTGTTAATTAGAAGGGTCACGTCAGTGCCTGCAGTACTAAGAGCCAGAGGGCACCAAACTGGTGCTGCCTGTGAGAGTTTGCATCTGCAGCCTTCTCCCAAATAGGATTTGGCAGTGTTGAGGCCCTCATTTTTTAAGTTGAAGGTTGGCCATTTCACAGTGGGGCCTTCAGCACAGGCAGGATGTGGAGGGATGGGGCACACCAAGTGGACACACAGCACAGCCACTCCCCACCACTTTATTTCTCCTCTTGCATCCAGAGGGGAGGGGGAAGGGAGGCATGGGCATATCTGCTAAATTAGGGCAAGTCACTCAGCACTGGCTGGCTTATCTGACACTGAAGAAGCAACGAGGAATACATAAAAATGGGGGAAAACCAAAGTGCTGCGCAGAAAGAATCCCTTAATTCCTAAATAGTTCTTTTTTCCCCAAAAAACAACTTAGTGAAATTTCACATTCAGCCTCAGGTTTCCGAGGTCTCCAAGGAGAGGAGCTGAGTGTTCCCCCAGCCCGTGCAGAGCCACAATTAGTACAAAAATCAAGAGGGATCTGGTCTAAAGACAACATTAAAGCACTTCCACACAGCATCCCCTCCCTTTCCACAGTCCTCTGCAGCCCAGAGGGAACCAACAAGTGGGGATGAGGACTCGGGCACAAGGAGGTGGATGAGACAGGATTACCAAGGGTGCTTTGAGTGGCTGGCAGGCAGAGAGTGAGGGAGTACGTGTGACAATGGCTGAAGCAGTTAAAAGGCACTAAAAGAGTCAATTCCCCCATGTCCTTCAATCCTGGAGTCTCCCAGGCCCTTATGCTCAAAATGGAAACGAAGAATTAATTTCCTCCTCAGAGCTCAGCCCTGTTCTTTCCTTTTTCCCACTCATCCCCAAACGCTGCCCATTTCCCCCATTAAATTATTGCTGACAGAGCCCTTTAAATTACAATGCAGGATCTTGCACTGCCTAATCCACTTAACTCAACCCCAGCTGATTAAATTGGATGCCATATGGTGGGAGAGCACTGGTGTAATCCACAGGGATGGGGACACACTTGACTCATTACCTGGAGCGCAGCAGGGAGCCCTCTCACTACACACCTCCCCATTGGAGCCCTGCTCCCTGCCAGGGATGTGATTTCCAAGACACTGGTCTGCAGCAACAACACCGGCTCTCACAGGGTGGTGGTGGCATTAAATACAGCCCCAAGCAGCTTAAAGCCACAAATTATCCTCCATCTCTGCTGGCATCTGGCTGTCCCCCCAGCCCCAGCTGGTGCAGCAAACACTCAGTCTCCCAAGGGCACTTTATAAACTGAGGAAATTTGGTGCTTGGAAAAAAGCAAATAGGTGTAAGAGGTCTGTCCATGGGGAAATGTGCCAATAACTTGATTGCAGGGATAGCTGGGATCACTGCCCTCAGACTGGGTCACTGTGCAATGACGAGGATTATAATTAAAAAGGTCACAGCCTTTTTAATTATAACAGCCTGCAATGAGGGGCACAGCTGGTGAGCACATTCCCATGGTAAAGGGGAGATTCGAGGACACACTGAGCAGCTGTTGGCTGTAGCACATCTGGGGAGCCAGTGGAGATAAACACAGCCATCACCCAAACTCACCACATACCAGCGCATCCCACAGCACAGAGTTATCCATCAGAAAAGCCCCATCCCAAGCAGTGACAGCACCGTAGCACTCAGGTCTGAGGTCAGTATGAGCCTCAGTTTGTGATGTGTGAAAGATCAGGGCTTTCCCAGGCTTAGAATACATCTCAGGCAACCTGTTTCCCCTTCTTCTTGTCTTATTGACCAACCATCCTGCTTTCCCAATCAACTGCATAGCCAAATTAGCCACTGGAAGAAATGATAATTGTTCTCAGCCCTGGCAGAGCCTTTGCAAAACACACTATTAGTTGCAGACTAGAGAGGAGCATTAGGCCAGGCTGAGAATATGCCAGAGCAGGAGACCCCAGTCCCCTCACACACTGCAGGATTGTCACTCCTTGATTACCTATGACTGCCTGACAACCATACTGAGAGAGCAATAACACACATCAGGACCTGTTTCCTTACCTTTTTTAAGGTCTAAGGTCAGATTTTCCTTCTGCCATTGTAGGAGCTGTTAAATCACCTCTAAAAGCACCACAGAAAATGAAACCCATGTGATCATAGGTCGGGCTTTAAGAAGACATCCAATATCTGTGAAAGCAAAGGGCTGTTCTCAGAGTCAGCTGTGCCATCCCAGCCCCACAAAAAGCTCAAGCTTTAGCCAACACAGGACTCACAGGGTCTAGGGGATTTTCCTTTACCCAACAGCAGCAAATACAGTATTTTAAGGCAACTACACAGTCAACATCTACATTTCCCTGCACTTCTCCTGAAGTCCAACTATTCCAGTAACTTCCTAAGGGCGTTTAGGGGTGGCAGAGTGTGAACACAAAGGGGTTTGTCCTTCCCCTGGAGCTGCCCCAAGGAAACAGTTGCAGATCCCAGTGCTGCCAGGGCGGCACATCTGGGAGGTGCCTCCAGCACCCTCAGGCCACGTGTGGTTTTATTACTCCTGTCAGTCTATTAGTGGGTGATGGATGGAGGCGGACAGGGAAGGCAAGGCGCTCCCTTCATTAGAGATAATAATATAATTTACAGAGCATCCCCAGGGCCCTGCAGGGCCTTGCCAACCCTTGTGCTCATTCTGATGGATGCTGAGCCCTTTTCAGCCCTTCAGATCTTGGTGTAGGGGATAGAAGTGCTGAGCACCTGCCACGGCCCAGCCCCAGGGGCCTGATCCTGGATACACAGTATGCAGGGGGTGCAGGAGGGTTTTCCAGCCAGTCAGGCACCAAATCCTCATTGCATGGAGGAGTTGCAGAGTCCAGAGCTCCAACTCCACTTGCTCCTGCAGCCCAGCAAGACGAGATCCTAGATCCTGTATGTCCTGTAAACGTGCATCCAGGTCAAAACATGCCAATAAAATCAGCACCATGCAAAATGTGATGCTGTGTTTGGTGCAGTGTCATTTTTTGGGTAGGGATCCTACCATACCCACCCGTGGAGCCATTGGAACTGCTGCAGCTTTGTCCCTCTGCTTTTCAGACTTGCACTTGGCTGCAGAGCTGGGGAAGACGCTGCTGGAGCGCAACAAAGAGCTGGAGGACTCCCTGCAGCAGATGTACACCACCAATGAGGAGCAGGTGCAGGAGATCGAGGTAGGGACACAATTGGGACAGGACTGGGGACAGGGCTGCTTAGCTGCTGTCACCTAAGAGTGAAGGAAGGGGCACTTCCACCAATGCCAATAGTTTGTGTGCCAGCAGAAATGCAGGGATGTGCCATGGGGCATGGGAGTTAAAGTATCTTTTGTATGGATTAAGGTCTGTTCAAGCTCATGCCAGCCCTGGGAGGGTCCCTTTTCCCCCACTAACTGGCATTTTCCCTTTTCTCACATCCCCACCCCCTGCCCAGATGTGCAAGCCAGATTTTGGCACCACATTTTGGCACCAGGCTGCATCTGGGTCACATCTAGCCTTCCCCTGCCCATCCACCAGTCCTCACACTCATTTCTCTTTGCTCTGCTGCAGCTTTCTCTTGATCCCAGTTATTCAGAATAGTATTTGCTCCCAGCTGGCCCCTCAGCACCCCCATAACACAGCCCCCTTTGTTAGAGGTATAAAATAGCTCTTTCTCCAAGAGCTGCAATCTAAACCATTTCAAGCATCCTTTGGGGTCAGGGCAGTATTTCTAAGAGCCCACAGAACTGATCTTAGAGGCTTAAACCTGCTGTACCAGGAGGGTTTTCATCCACTGGAAAACTTCTAGGGATCTGTGAGTTAAAAAAGATTTGACTTCCCCCTGATTTAAAAGGACACAGGGCAGAGTAGGGCTGCAAGTTCAAAAGAGCAGCACATGATGGTGCAGAGATCTGACAGCTGATATTCAAGGGAACTGGTGGATGGATTTAGCCATCTCTCCTCCAGCAGCCCTTCAGAAGCACATCCACCATAGGATTTGGGATCTGGTCCCATCTGAGAGTGAGCACCTGGGTAGATGACCCTCTCCCCATCTTCCCAGGATAAGATTTTGCAATGACAGACTCACAGAAAAGAGTCTGCAAACACACAGGAACCACAGGTCTCCTCACATTTCATGGACTCAGAGTTTTATTCTGAATCTCCAAGGAAACACAGCTTCTGCCATCGATCTGTCAGACAATCCAGTAACCAACTGGCCAATTTCAGGCAACCTTCAGTCCCAGGGATATCAACTTTCTTTGGTACTGGGAATAAAAAAGCATCTGAATAGAGAGAGATTGAAGTTAGTGCCCTTCACAGAGAGCAGGGAATGTTCAATCATGTTTTAGACACAAAACTATTTACAGTGGGCAGGGGGAGGAATATTTCAACGGTGGAAGAGGCTTCAACCAAGTAGAGCCACAAAAAACATTTATCAGAGGAAGCAAAGGCTGTAGGAATTTCTGCCTGTGAAACAATCTGGATTTGAGATGGGGAGTGCTTATGCTTCACTTTTCCTTGCAGTACCTGACCAAGCAACTAGAGATGTTGCGGCAGATGAACGAACAGCACGCGAAAGTCTATGAGCAGCTGGACCTGACAGCACGAGACCTGGAGCTGGCTAACCAGAAGCTTGTGCTGGAAAGCAAGACTTCCCAACAGAAGATCCAGTGGTACAGCCTCCCCTCCTCCCACCACAAGGCTCTTGCTCTTACCCAAGAGCCCTTTACCTCACCCTTCCCCTGCCCCAGAGCACAGCCTGTCCTTCGTATTTGAGCCATTCTCTTATCAGTCCAGTTTTGGAGCTATTTATAACAAAAGCGTATTGCAACAACACTGGTTAGCAGGGCTCAGCCACAGCACAGACACCTCTGGGATGAGGACTGGATAAGGAATGTCTGAAGCTGCCAGGAAAGAGGCATAGCAGCCTCTCCTCAGATGAGTTTCCTTGAAGGAAAGGCACATAATCGTTATTGGGGAGGTCTCCAACACACAGCCCAGCAGAAACACTAGGCACAGATCCAGCATGTAATGAAACCCTGGCTAGTCCATGCTGAAACACCAGTTTATCAATAATATTTCTTTCCTAAAACAAGCCCATGATCAAGGTCATCCCTAGAAACAACACCCTAAGCCATGTCCTTGATGATGGCTGCAAGGCAGCAGCATCTGCAAGCAACTGTGTGGAGAGGGAGTTTCAGAGCAGAGAGTTTTACAAACTATTTGCAAACTAAATCTCTGCCCAGTTTCTGTGCTTATCTCTACAAGATAAACAAGTGAAAGAAATACCTGTTTTCAGTGCAGAGATACTCCAGGATAGTGCTTACATCCCAGAGGCGACTGTTTCATCAGCCGATTTGAGGACAGAAGGTCTCTAATCAACCCCCTCCCCACTTCCTATAATCATCTCCATTCAAGAGTGACCACATAGAGAAAGACCAACCACTGCCACAAAAAGAAAGTGCTGTCATGCTCCCAGGGCACATGCTGGGAACTGGAAGCACCTTCCATAGACTGGCTTTCTCTATAGGGAAAACACACCTTTCAAGATCCTGTAGCACCTGATTCCTCACCTGCGCTCCCTCCTCTTTCTGCAGCTTGACGGAAACGATTGAGGGGCTGCAGAACCAAGTGGAGGAGCTGCAGAAGCAGGTGGAGGAAATGAGGAGCTTGGAGCAGCTCCGCATCCGTCGGGAGAAGAGGGAGCGGCGCCGAACCATCCACACCTTCCCCTGCCTTAAGGAGCTCTGCTCCAGCCCCAGGTACAGAGCCCTGGGTTTAGCAACCCCTCCAACCTTCTCCCCACCTCCTCTGCCCATAAACAGGGGACGTGGTGGGGGGGCCCCTGTGGGGGTGCACAGAAACCCACATAGAGCCCCACAGAGATTGAGGCTGTGAATCAAAGCCTGAAACCCACTGACGGAGGTGAAGGGAGGTCATCCCTCTCTCCTACCCACCCACCTAAAGTGGTGTTGGCAAAGCAGAGCCTTCATGATTCCAGCACAGTGATGCTTTTCTTCCCAAAACAGCACAGCCCCTTTTCCCTTTCCAGCTGCCTCCCAGCACAGCACTGGCACCTCTGGCTCCCTGAAACCAGTGGAGGTGGTGGATTTTGTGCTGTGTGACTCCAGCAGTCCCCAGGAGCACCACTCACACACCCACGTGTGGCCAAGTGCTGTACAAACACCTTCAGCACTTTTGCAGCCTTAATCCTCCTTAAAACCCGGCCACTGTGTTAATTCACTGACCTCCTGAGGGCACTTCTTGCTCAGCTTTGTCCACAACAGAGGCTTCTTTAAATAGATAAGCAATCGATAAACTTTGTTACTGAAAGCATCCTCTGTCAGAGGATACAAACCAAAGATACTTTTACTGCAGAAGCAATGGGGACGTTTACGAGGCCATGACCTAACCCCCAGCAAAATCCACTTAATGTCTCTGTGGTTCTTTTCCCCCCAGTACCACTCTCCCCCCCATGCCATGGGACCTCACTTCCACTTGCAGCTCTGCAGTTGACTCTGAAGGTCAGGCTGCCCTTCAGTGACTTGAAATCTGTTCAATACTCGCAACCACAGCCGTGCCTTCCAGGGGAACAAACAGAGCCTGCTCTTTTCCAGTCTGTTCCAAACAAACAGGATGCCACGGGCGCTTCATTCAGGAGGACAACTCGAATTTCCAACAGCAACATGAGGGAGGAGGGAAGTGCTTGCTATCACTTCCCAGGCAAAGAAGAAAGGGAAACCCTGTCAAAAGTCTCTGCCTTCCTTCCTATACAAATCTTCTCCCACTCCCTCTGAAGCACCTCCCAGACACAGGGCTGCACAGGGAAGCAAAACGTGTTCTGGGTTTTGACTGGGTGGGGTTTGGGGTTGTTGGCAGATGCAGTGAGTAGCTGATGAACTCCAGCAGGAGAAACCCAAAGCCACCTACTTTCAGCTCAGACTTGCAGCACTTGAACATTCATTCTGGCTTCATGGCAACACTGGTGGCTTGTCTCTTACCTTTTAAGGTCTCATTTGTCTCCTGTCTTTTATTACTGCTGTCAAACAAAACTATGCATTCTCTGGGGCAGAAACTGGTCTCCATGTTCACAACAGCCCCAACCACACTTTGTGGTCTCCTGGGACATGGAGGAGGCACATCTCAGTCCATGAGCTCATATTGTTTCTGGGCATCAGTGGAATTATTTATATGACAATAAGACACAACAAGTCCTTCCTGAACTGTCACTTGGTCAGAGCCTCTCAATGATCTTTCTTCTCTTCCAGGTATGAGGACGCATTCCAGGTCCACAGCTCTTCCACAGAGTTCAACCAGAAGCCACTGGAGAGAGAGAATGAGCGCCTCCAAGCCATGGTGAACTCCCTGAGGTCCCAAGTCAACCAGGAGAAGCAGCGGAAGGAGAGGGTGGAGCGCGAGTACACCTCCGTTATCCAGGAGTACTCGGACCTGGAGCAACGGGTGTGTGAGATGGAGAACTGCAAACTGCGCATCAAGGAGCTGGAAGCAGAGCTCCTGGAGCTGCAGCAGATGAAACAAGTCAAGAAGTATCTGCTCAGCAGAGAGGACAACTTGTCCGAAGCCCTCCTTGAGCCGCTGAATAACGCCCCAGAAGCAGATTACATCGACCTCTCCGAGGAGGAGGGAGGGAAAAGCCACGGGACATCAATGACACCTTCTCCAAACCACCCGGTCCGGAAAAGCTGCAGTGACACGGCCCTCAACGCCATCGTGACCAAGGACGCCGTGAGCCGACACGAGGGCAACTACACCCTGCACGCCAACAACGTGCGCAAGCGGGGCATGTCCATCCTGCGGGAAGTGGACGAGCAGTACCACGCCCTGCTGGAGAAGTACGAGGAGCTCCTGAGCAAGTGCCGGCAGCACAAGGACAGCGTGCGCCACACAGGGGTCCAGACATCCCGACCCATCTCCCGCGACAGCTCCTTCAGAGACTTCCGAGGAGAGGCACACGAGCTGGAGGAGCGGAAAACCATGGAGAAGACCATCAGCAAACACGTGGAGGCTGTGGACAAGCGGCTGGAGCAGAGCCAGCCCGAGTACAAGGCTCTTTTTAAGGAGATCTTCTCCCGCATCCAGAAAACAAAAGCAGACATCAATGCCACAAAGGTCAAAAACAAGAGCAGCAAATGAGCCCGGGCTCTCCGCCACTCCCACGTGCAATTGCAGCAGCCACGTCTTCTCTTCAGCCCCAGGAAATGCCACGTGGCCCCTCTGCTTTGAAGGTTCAAGAGGTCTGCAAGCGAGGAAATGTCACGGAGACTCAACTCACTTTTTTAAGGTTGGGCTCTGGACAACTCGTTGGGACAGTTGTACATTGTAGTTAGAGGATTTCAGAAACCATATGATGGATCTCTGCATGAGTTACTGCCGCTGCCAGACATCACAACAGCAACGTAAACCACAAAAAAAGAGAAAATCAGTCACCTCCTCCGCCCCTTTTCAGCTTGTCCTGCAGCCCAATTATCTGCAAGCAAAAGCCTGGATGTCCTCCAGCATCCTGCCACAGCTGGAGCACAGAGTTTCAAAATAAAACAAAAAGCCATCAGAACTGTAGGGGCTACCCCAGCACAGCAGCCCAGCCCTTCACTTTGGTTTTATGGCTAAGAACTTACGCTTGAACCCAAGAGACTTCAGTCTCTGCCTTCCCCTTCCCCAAAGGACAGTATGGTCTTGCTATTTAAGCCATTCTCTAACCAGTCAGGTTTTTCAGCTCTTTACAATGCAAGCTCATTGAAACTGGAAAAACTTGAAGAGAAACATAAAACTGATTGTTCCATCTTCATCAGCGTCACTCAGTCCATACTCTCCAGACCTTGTAGGCATATGGGATCTCCCTGCTTTAAATCTGCCCTGGTATTTCAGCCCAGGTGTAGCACTGTGCCTGGTAGGAATTCAGTGACCACGGCTTTCCCATAGATAAACAAGAAGTGCTATTACAGTATCAGAGACGCTTCCACCTCACGGTCTGAGTACCAGCTGTGCTCTTCAAGAGCTTGTCATTGTCCCCCATCATAGCAAACTCCTCAAAAACAGCTTGTATGGGCTTGCAAAACTGACTCCCAGGGAGGGAGGACACAGCATCCCCCAGGTCAGGAGCTCTGGCCCTGGCAGATCACACATCACTCCACACTTCTGCTCTGAACATCCCTCCAGCCTCGAGGACAGATTTCAGTTTCCTGCTGAAAATAATCTTCCTTGGCTGAGACACTTTCCAAAGGCTGTTGCCTGTCATGTTCCAGCTCCCTTTCCAGCACTGAAATCTCCCCACTTTTGCTTCCACAGACATGCAAACGCGCAGCCAAAAGGCCACTGCAGTCTCAGGAATCACCACTTTCCAGTTTTCATGAACTAGATGTTGACCTCATATGGTCAGACATGTTTTAGGCAGAGAAGCAGCATTTCATCACAGCTTAGGCAACACCCTGAGCACTGAGCCATGAAACCAGTTCAGTGTAAGCTCCCTATTCTGTATCCGCCTGGAGAAACTACCAGCTAGATCTGGATTCTGTTTTCACCAGCTTACATCCCAAAATCTGGGGTCAACAGTTGGAACTCTTGCAACATTGAGATAAACAAATGAGAATGTGGCTTTGGAGGGGGAAGACTGTTAAAATGTAATTATCCCCTGAGTTCAGGGCCTCGATGTTATGAGGAGCGACCTTCCTTCCACTCCCCACGGAATTAATGCAGAAATACCCCCAAAAAACACCCTGTTTTGTTAAGCTGAGTACCACAGAGGTAAGTTGGAGTGTGATGCACAAATCACCCCTGCTCCAGAGGTCTCCTCAAACCACCCACCACTCTGCTCTTCCACGCTCTGCATTTCCAGACACACCCGGAGCCGTGAGCACAACTGTGGCTACCAGCTCTGTAACTGTATGGAGAACCTTCATGCCTTATTTATTTATAATGGAAAGCAGTTGTCTAATAAAATAAAATAAATAAAAATGAACGGCAACAGCAACGAAAGCAGCGTGGTTGATTTTCTGGGAGTGCTCACCACCCCGTTAGGTCAGGTGTTGGTTTAAGCCCAGCCTGTGTTTGCCCTGCACTCAGCTGATGCTCCAGAGGTGTGGGAAGAGGATCACCCTCATTTTCCATTTTAAACAATCCCACGCAGATCAGCATCACAGTTAAGTGTACAACACATCAAATATATTTTTAAATGCTTTATTCTCTTCTCAAATAAAAAGAAACACGAGTATTCTCAAACCTCTTACAGCTCTTTTTACTTTTAAGAACAGCAGAAGAGTTATTTCTTTGATTTTCATGTACAATTTGGGTCAAGAAAATGCTTCAGGCTCCTTTGCAGGAAGCAAAGAGAATATGCTGAACTGTTCTGCTGCATTATTTATGTAACATTCATTTTTATGCACTTGGACTGTAACACTTGCCACGCAATAAAACCCCTCTGTTGTCAGCTCGGAAGTCTCTGTAAAACCACACAATTTCTAAGCTCCCAATTCAAATCCTATTTTGGTTTTGGTCTTTTTTGCAAACCACAAATCCAAGAATCATAACATAATATTAGCACTTGGCTTGACAAAGGCACAGCTGTCATGTATCAGCAGCATGTTCTGCAAAGTGCTGAGGGCAATTTTTTCTGCATCCAGAAATATTAGTGGCCATATATACACGTCCTGATGATGGTGTGAGTCAGAGTCACTTGATTTTTGCCTTAACTGAGGCTTTCAGCAATCAAAGGAGGAAAAAATAAGCATTTTCTGGCCTTTTCTGCCACCTTTGATCTAAACTTTTTCAATTGTTTTGAAAACACCAAGGAAAGCTACACAAGTCCATTAAGAGGGAACAGGAGAGTATTAAGCAACCACACTGCCACAGAAATTGGGGTAATAGAGAGCAGCAGCTACTTAGCAGCACATCCCCATGGTTCATGACAGAAAGAAAAATGCTGCATGCAATTAAAATGGATGAGAACAAATATGCTATAACAGGAAATAATTCTTAATTTCGGAATTTGGCAAAATCAATAACCCTATTCAGCTCACAGCAATAAGATCAATATGAGCACAGCTTGTCAAGAATTCAGTTTTGTGCTGAATTTGAAAGATGGCATTTAGACAAGTGCAGTTCCATCAGATCTAGTCTCGCTTCTTACTGTACCACCAGTTTGATAACCCTTCAGAAACACTTGAAGCACAAATTCAAGGGTTTTAGGGAGCTCAGACTCCCACAGGAAAGGAGATCTCAGTCCTCCTTCTCTTACAGACACTGAGACCTTCTGGAAGGTCCCCCCAAGTCCTGACTTGCTCCTACATTAACAGCTTGTGCCCTCACTCACACAAGGAGTGACCAGCTCCTTGGACACATCAACGTTTCCCTCAGTTTCAGCTCTTGCTCCTTTCAGCTCTTGCTCACCAGTGACCACCAATGAGGCAAGTTGGTTTCCTCAGCCCCTATCAGTGCCAAAGCACTTCATTTCTCCAGCTGAAATTCCAAGAGTTTGGCTCTGCTTGTCTCACACCGAAGCCAGACCTTGTCATCCCAAGCCCTGCCCGCCAGGAGTTGTTTCCAACCATCCCAGCAGAGACCACCCAGCTTTTTACCAAGGCTCTATGGACTGACACAATATGGGAATGGAGCAGAACCAGACAAGTGTCCTTTCAGAAGGGTCTGGCTTCACCTGTGAGACCTTCCAGCTCCTTTCCCAGCCCTTCTGTGCCCCACACATCCTTGGAGGGTTTTCCTGCACAACAACCACCAGGCACGTTTCACAACAGCTGCTAAATGAGTCATCCTGCTTGGAGTATTTTACCCAAATCACAAACATTTACCTGTTCCCTGTTAGAAATTTGGGTCAGCAGATGGCACGGTTTGTCTCTGACAGCTCCGGGCTTTTTCCTTAAAGCATTTCATTTTCAGTTGAGTTTGGACAAGGGAAGCAGAGCAGAACCCCAGGACTCAGAGATTCAATTAACACAAAGTGAGGAGCCCTCCTTGACCCTGAGCTGCTCAGCTGCAGCCAGGACAGACCAACCATCCATGTTCAGGACTTGTTCCCTTCCCAAGGACTGAGTTCCCTGATTTTGCACTGATTACCTATGTGGGACTCAGCTCAGATCCTCAGTTACAGTCTCTATATCAGCTTCTGAACACCCATTTTGACTTCATCCAGGGTTTCAAATAAAAGATTGTCAGCTCCTGTCAAAACACCAGAGCAAATGACAGCCCATCCCTGCCTGTGCATTTTCCTGCTGCCAGGAATAGCAATCCCTTCCCCTCTGGAATGCACACTCTTCTTGTCAAGCCAGCCTGACAGCTCCAACGGGAGTAAAAGCTGTCCTGCATCCCACATCCACCTTGGCATCTCTTACACACTTGGTAACACGTGTGTGCTGCTGTATCAGCGTTCAAAGAAATGACTGTGAAATAATAATGTGAATATATTGCAGAACTGTATAGCAATAACGTGTATACATAACTATATAGCATTCTTGAGCAGATAAAAACATGAAAGCTGAACCGTTCCAGGTGTAAAAACTAGACAGGACATAAAAGAACCTGGATTTATTTTCATCATTGGCCAACACCACTCTGCTCGTGGGGTGCACAGATCCCACAACCACCCCTGACCTCCCTCATTCCCCCTCAAGCTGCCCCACAGACCCCACGTACCCCCATACCCCTCTCTTGGCCCACAGACCCCCCACACTTCTCCCCTACGGTGTTGCCCCCAAACCTCCTACACCTCCCTTTAGTGCTCCAGACACCCCCAGGCCCAGGACACCACAGATCCCAGGGATCCGTGCNCATCTCAAGGGGCGGAGCCAGACATGTGGGCGGGGCTTTAACGCGAGCTATTGAAGGGCGGGGTCATTATGAGGGGCGGGGCTTAGCCGGAGGGGCGGGGTTTCTTTGGTTGGGCGGGGCCTCCCCAAATATTGGTGGGACCCCCCCCCGGGACCCCCCGCCACCGCCCGCCGTGTATTCCAGGAGGAGCTGCAGCCGCCCGCCCTCGACATCCCCATGGGTGAGTCCCCCCCGACACCCCCATCCTGTCCCGTGTGCGGGGCCGGGCAGCGCCCCCAGGCACCAAGTCTGTGCTCGGAGCTGAACGTGGGATCCCTGTCCCGGCTCAGCACGACACAGGACACTGCCCTTCCCTTCCAGCTCGCCTGACCGTGTCCTACAGCCGGAGCAGCGGCCCCGGCGGGCAGAATGTTAATAAAGGTGAGGAACAGCCTCTCCCGCGGGTAAATCCTCATCATCAGTTGTTTCTCTGTGCTGTGTGGCCAAATACTGGGAATTTGAAGTTAAACAGCACCTTGGCACTCGTTTTTCATTATCATCACTCTGCATTTTAACACAGCTTCTGAGTCTCCGTAGTGCTTGAGACGAGTGTAACATGTTTGATTTTCCTAGGAACACCTTTACAGGGATCATTCCTGCTACATGGAATGGCACCACCTCTGTCCACTGTTTTCATTCATTAGGCAGATATCTGGATTCTGAAACTTCACTGTGCAATAAATTCTCAGTTTAACTGGAATATCACTGTGCAGTAAATTTTCAGTTTAACTCAAATAAACTAAAATACTGCCTGTTCTGCCATTGCCATGAAAAATCAGGTAGGTAGTGACTGCCAATAGCAGTAAGTCCTGCAGTGTGCAGAAAGACAAATACCATGACAGGCACAAGTTTGCCTTGTAGAGTGGTATGTAAAAATATAGTGAGAAAAAAACTGTGGCCTTTCAGGAAATGAATGCTGGAATTATCCCATGGCCAAAGCCAGTGGTGAACAGAGTGAGTTATCTCATAGAACTTAGGGAGGCAGGCTGTGGCATGGAAACAAAGGGTCTGTTTTCCCTCCCAGTGAATTCCAAGGCAGAAGTCCGGTTCCACCTGGAGTCAGCAGACTGGATTCCTGAAGATGTGAGACAGAAAATGGCAGTGATGGTACTGACCCTCCCCCTCCAGCCACGGCCAAAAAGTCTCAGTGTCAGACAGAACAATTCCAGTGAGGTTTCAGTGATCACATCATGTTTTCCCCCCTTCAGCACAGGAATAAGATAAACCGAGCTGGGGAGCTAATTGTGACCTCGGAAGAGAGTCGCTACCAAATGAGGAATCTGGCAATTTGTTTGGAAAAAATCCGGACCATGGTCACAGAGGCCACAGAGAAACCCAAGCTGGTGTCTAAGGAGACAACACAGAGATTCATAGAAAGGTACCTTCATTAAATTTGCCTTTATTTGGATTTAGACTATAATGTTACACAATTTAATTTGCAGCATCTTTAAACTATCTTCTTCATTTAAATTTCCTTTTTAAAGAAAAATAACTGATCCGTTAGGTTTTAACTGCTTTCCTGGGTAACATCCCCAGAATAGACACTGGTTTTCCCGTCTGTGAATGTTTGTTGGCTTATCAGATCTCAAAGTTGAATATTTAAATGTTTTCTTTGTACCCTAAAGGATCTTTTTATTTTGTTTTAGGGTGGAAAAAATGAACCGTGAGCGACTACGACAGAAAAGGATACACTCAAATATAAAACAGAGCAGGAAGGCAGATTTTGACTGAGAACAGCAGAGATCCTTGGCATTCCCTCTTCCTAAAGAAGTGGCATTGGCAGCTGTAGATGATGCTAAACTCATGAGCTATATTGAAAAAAAAATGGTCTAAAAGTGTAAATAAAAATATTTAACATCTTTTGAACCCAATGATACACTGGGGTGGCCTGTCAATCATTTTTCCAAAAAATTACTGTTCATGTGTGAGAGGAACTAAAAATTCTCATTTTTGTCAGTTACTTTTTTTTTTTCCATTTTCTTTGTGTCCTTCGTGCAGCCTGTTCTCCATCAGAGCACCCTCTGCTGCTGAACACAAAGCCAGCAGTAGATTTGGGGGGAAAGAAAGGGAAGAGTAAAACCAGTTGTAACTACATATTTAAGTAGCAAATAAAAGCATAGAATCATAAATCATTAAGATTGGAAAAGACCTCTAGGAACACTGAGTCTTACCCTCACTCACTGTTTCTTTCCTTGTTTTCTTCCTTTCCTTTTGTTGATTTTTATCTAACCTGAAAAAAGTATAAAGTCATTGGTGCATCTCCTAGGCTTCAACAATTGCTCATTAGTGGATGCTGTTTAACAAAAATGAAGCTCTGGTGTGATGTGGGTTTCACCACGGAACTGTGGGTTCACTGGGGAGGGACCTCAAAAATATCAAAATTACCCTTTTTTTTATACATGACAGGGCCCCAGTGGCCTAATGGATAAGGCACTGGCCTTCTAAGTCAGGGATTGTGGGTTCGAGTCCCACCTGGGGTGAGGAGAGGAGGGGTGGTCCTGTTTTAGGAAACCCAAATAAGAGAGGAAAGTCATCCCCAGGGTTTGGTTGGGGCACAGGGAGGTGCCCGGGCTCTGCCACAGCCAGTGCTTGTCCCTTTCGGGAGGGGGGAATTTGAGCTCTCCCCTGACATGGCATTTACATCTGCAAAAAGAGATCATACGCCAGATCCCTCCCAAAAGAAATGCTGGGGGGATGCAGGAGCACACCAATGAACCCTGACATCCCTCCCAGGAAACCTTGCCCTGGACTGTCTCTACCTCTCCACGCCCTGCCCAGAACTAGGAGCAGACACCACGTTTTGTCTCACCTAGAGCTTTCCTACATGGAAGCATTCGGGTTGGAAGAGACCCCTAAGGTTATCAGAAACCCAGGTGTATTTCTGGCACCAGATTACACCAGCATCAACTGGGAGCAACAGCCTCTGCTGAGCCCTCCCATCACAGCAGACCCCACTGCCAGGGCCACCCACTGCTCAATTCCCCTTTCCCCAAAACTGTACCGTGACATTTCCAAAATCTTGGTTAAAGCAAAAGCCTAAAGCTCCTGGGTCCTCACGTGACACCGGGGCGTGGAGCAGCGGCGAATTTCGGCGATTAACGAGCGAATTCCAGGCTCGGGTCTGGTTTTACAGCAGGAAAAACGTCTCACCCGTTCCAGGACAGCCCGAGGGGAACGGGGGGAGGCGCAGGGGCTGCAGAGGGAGCTGCCCCGCATCCCGTCCCCCCGCAGCGCCGAACCGCACCCGGGAAGCCCGAGGGCGGATCCCCCGTGGGGAAAAGAGTCACCCCAGATGGGACTCGAACCCACAATCCCCAGCTCCGGAGGCTGATGCCTTATCCATTAGGCCACTGGGGCCACGCACACGGTTGGTTTTGGCGCCCTCACTTAACTCTCTAATGGCCACAGAGGAGCGGAGCCACCGCGGCTCCCGCACGCTGTTCCCGGGACCCTCCGGTCCGAGCAGCCCCCAGAACGGGGCGCTGATCCCACGCAGCCTCCTCCCCGCTCCGTGTCCCGCTCACACCGCCCAGCGCAGCCCAGCAATGCCAGAACAGGGGACTGTGGGGAGGGTGCGGAGACCCCCCCGGTGCAACGATCCCCGACCCCCCCCCCCCACCCCACGANCCCCGCACCCCAGGAACGGGGCCCGACCCCCGCTTTTGGTGCAACAAACCCCGACCTCCCCCGAGGGGCCCGGGCGGACCACAACTTTTCGGCCTCCCCGGTGGCCAAATGGACAAAGCGCTGGACTCCCACACCAGGGTGTGGAGGTTCGAGCTCTACGTGGGGTCTAAACTATTAAACGCCCCGCTCTAAAACAGCAGCGCCCCGCAGGGAGGGGCGTGCGGGGACACGCCTCAACCCCATGTGCACCCAGACGGACCCCCTGCCTTCCGGGTTCCATTGAAACTCACCTGTAGTAAGGGAGAGCCCACCCGGCCACAGCGTTTCGTTTTCGCAGGAACCTGGAGCCAGTGGGCCAGGAATGGCCACCCTAACTCTT
>WEIV01023921.1:615600-661395 GCA_013390005.1 Calyptomena viridis
CGACCCCACGCCCCGGGGGCGACCCGGGACCACCCGCGGGACCCGCGGCACGGGGGGAACCCGGGGGGGCGGCGGGACCGAGCCGGGGAGCGCGTTCCCTTCCAGCCCCCAGAGGGGAAGAGACACAAGGGGAGAAGCGGGAGGGAAAAGATGGGTTAAAAATTAAGGGGGGGGGGAGGAAAAAAAGGACGACCACGAAGGGACTCGAACCCTCAATCTTCTGATCCGAAGTCAGACGCCTTATCCATTAGGCCACGCGGTCGCTGCGCTGCAGCCCCCCAGTGATGCTGCCAACCCCCGGCATCGCCCCCCGACCCTCCCGGGGACCCCCGGAGCCCACGGGCAGCGGCCGCGCCGGGAACGCGGGGGGCTGTGGGGGACACCGGGGTCCGTGGGGGACACGGGGGGATAGCAAGGGACACGGCCGAGGAAGAATCATCCGCTTCCACGGGGAAATCGGCTGCTGAGAGGAAATCAAATGTGAGATTTGCTGCACTGAGGCCGGTCATAGAATCTCAGAATCGTGGAATATCCTGGGTTGGAAGGAACCCCCAAGGATGATTGAGTCCTCATGCCCCTTATGTCTGATTCAAACCCTGTCTTACAGCCCATACACTTCCCACCCCGTCTCTGACACCAGAGGCCACAGTAAAAAGGTGCCATTCATGATGTCCCAGTGGGATGGGATTTCCCAAGCACACAGATTGGAGTTGGTCCCCCCCAAAG
Organism: Calyptomena viridis; assembly: GCA_013390005.1. NCBI lineage: Eukaryota > Metazoa > Chordata > Aves > Passeriformes > Eurylaimidae > Calyptomena > Calyptomena viridis. The sequence goes on from WEIV01023921.1 coordinate 616,327, forward strand.
GAAGCATCGTGGAGGCATCACTGGAATGACAGCAGGAAAAAAACGGCAGAAATGAAGAGGAGGGTGGCTGAGGAAAAGAGAGACAGAGGAAAAAATCCAAAAGTGTCTGAGCCTTTCATCTTAACCATGAGGACTTGGAGAAGAACATCAGGAGCACAGGAGATCAGGAGGCAAGGAGGCAGAACCAGAAAATCCATGGGTGCACGAAAGGCTCAGTGCTTTGGCAAATGAGGACACAGTGTGGGCTGCTATGGAGCAGGACTGGGATCAATGGAGAGCAGCCTCTCCTCCTCCCTGGCATCCTTCATGTCACAAAAGCACTTATTCCTGTTCTATTTCAGTGGAGTTGCAGCAGACTCTCTGCCCTGTAAATGAAGTAAAATTTGCTTCTGAGTAGCTCTGGCTCCTTGCCTTTTCTTTGTGGGGATGGGCCCTTACTTTTTCTCTCCCTCAAATTGTTGGAGTTTTTTTTTAATGACCTTATTTTTCCTTTACCACAACCAAAGGCTGGTCCCAAGAGCCAGCTGAGTGCATCAAACCATTAGCAAATTCCTCCTTCCAATACACAAAATATCTAGTTTCTGCTTACAAAAATCCATCCATCATTAATAAATATCAAATCAACTTCCACATGATAAATGACGTGTTCTGGACCCATTCATAAGACACACGGTACCATTTGCCCCTTTATTTGGAAGCAGGAGACATGCAGCGAGTTTTTGTAGCCATCCTCACCTTTTCTCTTGGGACAGGTAAGTACAAGAGGGATAAAAAAGCTTTGAGGAATTCTGTTCTCATCCAGGGATTTTTTTTTAGAGAAGGATTTTTGTGTTTTGTTATGTTTGTTTTTCACATCCACAGCTCCACACCCTTTTGGTACATCTCTCACAGGTTGAGATCTTGCCTGATCTTTTTGTGTTTCAAGTGGAATTCTCTTTCTAGCAGGGGCTGCTCCAAAATACCTCTGCACCTACTATGATATTATTGACTACCTGAACACTTCCTCTCACAACAAGCTGCACAAGTACATACTGCCCAAGACAAATCTGAAGGAGCCTGTGGAAGTGAAGATGGATTTCATGCTGATCGCTATTCTCTCTGTGGTAAGGACCCAAAAGGAGTCTTTATAAAAGAAGACTGAGTGACTGCTAGGCAGGTTTGAGTCTTTGCCAGCAAGGGTATGGGGATGAGAATCAGCCCCTTCCACTTCTGCTGTTTGAAAGCACTTTTGGAAGATCTGGAGTATTTTCTCCCACTCCTTCCAGGAAAAAGTTGAGGTACATCCAGACGAGCAGCCTGCTTTGTAAAGGGCTCAAAAATCACCCTGTGGGATGCCTGAACTGGGCAATGCATTTACAGGGCACTGACATGGAAATGTTAACAATAATCTACTGTTTTTTCCAAACCATTAGAATGTTTGCTCTCACTCTTCAGTCATGGGACCAAGAGCCATGAGCTCTCCTCCTGAATTCCTGCAATCTGTGCTGTCCACCACTGGAGACACAGGGAAGAGCTTCTGGGCTCTGCACTGTATACACCTGAGAAAATCAGCTAAATATCTCCCCTTTGTTTCTCCAGATGGAAAAGCTCCAGACAGTCAGTTATTACTTCGTCTTGAACATGGTAGGTCCCTCAAGAATGTTTCTCTGCTGTGATGCCCTTCATAATGGTTGGTACTGAGCCCAGCACTCATTTCTCTCCTGCAACTTCTTCCCTTAGGAGTGGAAGAACACTTTTGCAACATGGGACCCACAGGATTTCTGTAACATTTCCAAAGTCATTCTGCCCCTGGATACGTATTGGTCTCCCCCCATTTTCATCTTAGAGCGGTAGGTTCCTTTTTCATTTTTACCCACTGGCTTAAGAGAAATCCAATGGATGAAAACTGTTGGTATTACTATAGGAAACGGGATAAACTCATATAGCTAGAAGTTGTTCCCATGAGCTCTCTGTGACCAAAAACCTTGTAATTTAGATTAATGGCAACCACAGTTTATACAAAGCACTTTGCAGCTCTGTAATACTGTAAGATTTACAGAAATGCCTCATCTGGGCTGTAGCTAAAACTGAGGAATCAGCAGAGACCAGGAATGCTGTGGAATAAAGTGACCCTTAGCAGTGTATGGAAAGATACAGGACAGAGCACGAGGGTCTAAGAGAGGGATGGGAACAACCATCCAGAGCAGGTAAGGAGGGAGAGGCAATGAGCTCCTGCCCCAGGTGAGACTGGAAGCAGAGGGCAGAGAGGCAGAAGTTGCTTAAGAGGTGCAGAGCTACAACTAAACCTTAGTCCTAAGGCACTCACCAGCCCTTCTTCCAGCCCTGGTTTCCTCCCCTCACTGCTGCATCCCATGGCTGGGAGAGACCCTCAGCAGGGTCGTCATAGCCAGGGTTTGGTGGGACTGAGGCACAGGCAGCTCAGTTACTCTCCACTTCTGTTTCCTGCAGAGTGAACGGACAGAACTCAGACATGAATTACATGGTCCTCATGCACAACGGCAGCTTCAACTCCATCCAGCCCTTCCAGGTCACCTTGAAGTGTGGTTTGATCATTCTCAAGTTCCCCTTTGACACCCAGACATGCAACTTGAGCATAGCTTCGTATCTCTACCCAGGTACAGCTGCAGGCCCAGTTTTGCCACCTCTGGGCTGAAATTGCAGGAGGAATAGATGAGATGGACCCTGGTATCTCCTGGGTTTCTGAGCAGCATCACACTCTCACATCGCCTTAGCAGTGTTGAGGTCATGCAAGACCAGAGAAAATGAGTTAAAATGCTGTCACTCTGTTCTGGCACATTTCCCAGCATCATTTCTGGAAGCATCTGGATATTCTGTGCAAAGTCCCTCCCACCAGGATTGGTCTCTACAGACCAAGAGACCAGGAGGCTTCCTGCAAAACCACTACTTGCTCACATACAGTTTTGCAGGTCTGATCTTTAAACATGCCTTTAAGCCATGGAAATGAGAGGAAATTAACCACAGAATCGTTAAGGTCGGAAAAGAGCTCTAAGGTCATCAAGCCCAACCATTAAAAGGACAGTTTCAGAGATCCAAACTGCAGTCAGAGTACATCCCAGCAGCAAGGGCTGAAATATAAGCAGAGATGACACAAAATCTGCCAGGTCCTATCCAAAAAAGACAATTGTTTCCCCCTCCCCATTCACATTCCTAGCAAAGACTCTTCCTCAGAGTCTTTTTTAATTTCTCCCTCATGAGCAAATAAACTGCAGCACTGCAAGAAACACTGCCCTTCCCCATCTTCACCCATCCCCTGTTGGGTGGGAAAGGGAAAGAAAATAACTAAACTCAAATAAATACCTAAATTCTGCAACTTGTCTCCCGCTCTGCCTCCTGCCCAAGCAGTAACAGACCTTGTCATGAAGACGAGACGTACAGCATCTGAGAGCATGAAAGACAGCCAGAATCTCTTCCTAACTGATGGAGAATGGAAGTTCACCAACCTGAGCATCATTGAATACATGGAAACGATGGAAGACAAAGGATATTCTGTGATCACCTACATGGTATGGCAACACTTTTGTATTATATTGCACCAATATGCCAAAAAACCCAAATGAACTATAAAACAAGACAATTTTTTTTTTAAATTAGGCAGCCAGCTTTTGCCAACACGTTAAGTTACCTCCTATTCACCTAAATTTTGCCTATTTTCTTCAACAGATTTCCATGGAGAGACGACCCACTCTGTACATTCTGAACCTGATCCTCCCAACGTGTGCCCTGTACCTGCTGGACATGGCTGTGTTGTTTGGACCCAGCTCTCTTGAGGAGAAAATCAACTTCCAGATCGCCATCATCCTTGGCAGCTCCATGCTGGCTGTGATCCTCAACAACAGCCTCCCAACTTCCTCCAACAAACCACCTGTAATAGGTACCCATTTTTATCACATCAAAACTCATCTTTGCTCAGGTACCAGCCCTAAGAAAAGGTTCTTATAGAAACCTTAATGAACACTGAAGTCTTAAACAGCTACACTTTATCAGCTTGCTGGAGGCAGACTTTCTTCCTTCCCCACCAGGCAACTGAAGCAGACAGGATTATATAAAAAAAATGCCAATTATCCTGACCTTTCCCTGTTTTCCTGTTGTTCTGCAGTGGTGTTCTTCCTGGGCACCTTCCTGCTCATGATCATGGCTGTGTTAGACACCTTCTTCCTGTTGTACCAGCAGCGCAAATCCCTGCGCTTAGACAAGGTTCTCAAAAGATTCCAGCGGGGTAAAACCACCCAGAACTTCCTTACTGCAGATTTGTTTGAGCCAGGTGGGTGTGCTCAGGGCAAGCAGAGCCCCAGGCAGTGCCAGCCCCACCAGCCCCCTGTGCTGACTCTGCTCTTTGCTCCCTGCAGATGCGGGTGCTGAGCTGGCCAAGAGACCCCTGGGCCACCAGCCCACGACACACCCAGCCAAGGAAGGTCTCCAACATCTGAACCCCCCCAAGAAGACTCAGGGACGAGGGCAACCAGCCAAGCGCTCTTGGCAACCACAGGACCGGGACCCGTTTCTGCCTCTTCTGGAGAAGGTGCTTCTCTACAGCCACTTCTTCCTGTCCCTGTTTTTTTTTGTTATTATTTTTGTAAAATGGAGCAGCTGAAAACCAGCTCTGCACAGTTCAGTTGTTCTTCACTGTATCACTTCTGCCCCCTCTGCTGTAACTTGCTTCTGCTTGATTCACAGAGCTGCAGTTGTTTCAGTTGCCCAAATGAAAATAAAATTAAAACCCACACCCATGGGGCCTGAGATCTGCATGTATAGTGCTTTGTACTCTGGTTCAGTAGAATTACAGATGTTTTACAAGTATTCTGTGGGCTAGCAAGGTATTTGAATGAAACAACTGTGAAATCTGGGGTAACACCTTTGTTATACCCATCTATAATTCTTACCTCAAACAGGACCAACGGGGAGCTGATTCCCTGCTCTAATAGCTATTTCCATTTGGGGGGAAAGATGTTTAAGAATTCCACCTCAGATAATTAAATAAAACAATGCAAGTCTAAAGTGTTTGTACTATTGTTTGAGTTCCAGTGAGATCAGCAGCATTCAGAAACTCAGAAAATATAAAAAATCACTAGGATTAAATGGTTAAGAAAAGTAACTAAAAGACACTTTTTCAACTCCTTTTGTGACTGGCTTCTCCTAAACAATCATACACTTAACTTCTAAGCAACTGTCTGGCTGGAATGCAAGAGAACTCCATTCCCTGCTCCATGTGGTTACACAGAGGCACAGACAGTTTATTTGCATTACAGAGGATGTGACAGGCCTTAGTTTGATCAGCAGGTCAGGTTGGGATCTTGGTCCTTGCTATAAAAACAAGCTCATGGACAGAAAGGACAAAATCCAGGAAAAGTGGGATATTGCAAGGTAGTGTATTGCTCCATGTTTCTCAAAACTCATGTCTAAGATGTAAGCCACAGACAGGAAAGCTCTTTATTTATAAGATCATCAAATCTGACAGTTGTTAAACTATTCTCAGGCCAGTTTACAGCTCAGCAATTGGCTTGTGGGGCCAGTATGGATATTTCTCCTTGTCCAGTTTGGTTTCAGGGAAGGCTTCATGCAAGTCTTCATACGTCATCTGTTCAAAGGGAATCATGTTCTTGAACTTCTGGAGCTGCACATGGAAGCAGAGACAGACACAAGTCAGTGCTCAGTAAGGAGAAAAGCACACAGAGCTGAGAACAAGGGGTGTGCCAGGGTGGGTTACAGAGAATATTTCCTGAGCAAAGTCCAGCCTCACCTGTTGCTCATACTGGGCAATCCGAGCCTTGGAAGCCTGAATATACTCAGCACTGCTCTTGGCCTGAGGAAAGCAGAGGATGTGGTGAATGTGGTTATGATGGTGACAGTGACCCAGGGTGAACCTGCACCCTCATGCTTTAAATTGGCACTAAAATCCACCGTCATTACACTGGGTAAGTGACAGAATTTCAGTCCAATCCCAAACAGCCAAACCCTTCCCTGTGCAGAGATGCCCTTGCTCAGCCAAAAGCAAGGCAGGGCCGTGCTCTGGCTCAGCCTTGTGCCCGTGCAGGGGCACATCCAGAACATCCCTTCCCATCCTCACAGAAGACAGACAACTCCAGCATCAGGGAATGGTTCAAACACTTACAGCTTCCTTCTCCTGGGCATCGATCTTGGCACTTTCTGTATCCACTGGTTCAGGTATCTTTAATGCACTGAACTATAAATTGAAAGAGAAATTTTTATAAGGTTTGTTTGACCGAAATAATCTTTTACACTGAGCAGCATTCCTTTCTTCCTAGGATTTGCTCACAACCGTATAAGTTAATGAGCTAAAAGTGATTAGTGCAGCTCTCCCATGTCCCTCCCAAGCAGCACCTGGGAGACTCCAGCCATGTCCTCTGTCCTGCCACCACCCCCAGGACACACAACACGACAGGTTTATCACTGCACTGTAAGGAAGCAGAAAGGTCTAACACCCAAGATTTTTCCTATCATAGATTTATTTCCCCCAAGACAAAGCTCCCAGACCCATCCGAGGTCAGCAGGTGTTCCTGGTCTCACAATTCTCAGTGACAAAACCAACCTCCTCTGCCACTCTTGATGTTTTCCTCTCAACACCACAGACATTCCTCAATTAAACCTTCAAAGAGCAATACCCAGCAGGCAGAGGCTGACCTTCTTCTGAAACTCATCCACCATGCCAGCCTTGGCAACATTAGCCTTGTAGTAAGCCCAGTCGATGGCTGGGGGCTTCTCTGGCAGCGCTGCCAACCTGAAGGGATGGAGAACAACAGACATGAGCAGTAACCTGAGAGTCACCACAGCATGCTAAATTTAACTTAAATATTTGTCTTTAACAAACAACAAGCCATTTCTGCAAATCCTTCTGCCCTTGGAACAGGTTTCTCTGGAGAGACAGACAGAAGGGCTCAGCCTGCAGCTCTGCCTCACTCAGCCCCTCTGGGTGCTGTCCTGAAGGAAGGAGGAGGCTGTTTGACAACACCGAGCCTGAGGCGCTCAGCAACATTCACTGCAATAGCCAACACTTGTATCAGGCAGCGGAAACTGGAGGATTTGAGAACTGCACCTGAATTTGCACAGCATTCAACAGAATGACAAAGCCTGCGAAATGTTCTGAACGCACCAACGTGCTCTCACAAAACTGCAGCTCCGGGTTTACTCTGGGGAAGATTAACTAAAGATGATTAGCCAAAAAAAGCCACCAGCTGCCTCAAGGTGACCTGCTTTAATACCTGCCAGGACACTCCTGCGGGACCACAGACACCGGCAGTGCCAGCACTCAGAGCGGGCGGCTGAACACCCCGGGCACTCACCGGGCCGTCAGGGCATCGCTGCGGGTCTTCAACGCGTTGAACATGGCCCGCTGGTTCGGGGGCACCCGCTCGGAGAAGGCCGCCCAGTCCACGGCCTTGAGCGCAGCTCTGCGACCCGCCATCGTGCCGCCTGTGCGGGACACACCGGTGGGTCACAGCGAGCGGCAGCCGCGGCCGCGGAGGGTGGGGACACGGGGGAACGGGGACAGGGGGGAAGGGGGATATGGGGGGATCAGGGCGGGGGGGATCGGGACGGGGGGATGGGTCGAAACACTGGGGTTGGGACTTGAGAGGATCGCGGCACGCGGGGGCCGGGACACGAGGGATGGGGACACGGCGGGGGTGGGGACACTGGGGCCGCTCCTCAGCCCCGCTCGCGGCCTTACACCGCCGGTCATTCCCTCCACCTTCACCGGCCCCCCGACACCCAGGCCTGGGTGTTCTGCTTCCCCTCCCAGCCCCGGGAATTCTGAATCCCGGTTCCCGGCCCCGCTCTCACCTTCACTGACCGACACCGCCGCCCGCAGCCCCGGAAGCCNNNCCCCTGGCCGGCACCGCCCGTCCCCGCGGTGCGGACGCGGTGACACCCCCGCTGCCGGTGTCGCCGGGCCGGCAGCCCCACGCCACGCTGACACACACCGTCGCCCTCTCCCCCGTGTCCCACGGGCACGGAGTTGGTGGCATCCCCCCAAAACGGGGCCTGGGGGCCTGGGACGCGCAGGAGCCGCAGGCTCCGGTCCCTCCGCCTCTCACGGTGACTCCGGGCAGCACCTCCCCGCCGTGGTTACAGCCGGGAAGGGAACTCCTGGGAACAGGGATTTAATGGTTTCTCACCCTGAGCGTGTTTGTGCTGCTTTTTGAATATATTTCACTTCGCTCTCATAAAAGGTCACGGTGCATGTTGCTGGCGTGGCTGGACAGTTTTAAAGGCACTGCAGTTTATCAAAAGGATTTTGCCAAAGGGTTATTCCTGTAATTGAAGGTTTTCCACAGGGTCTGTCGCACAAGGTGGTGTAAACATGTGGGTGGGCCAGACTGAATTAGTCAGGTCTGTTGCTGCTCCACTCAGCGTTTAATCGAATGATAATCCTGATTGTAATCAAACTATCAGACAGTAGCATCAGTGAGGAGAGGAGAGGGCATGTCAGGGTGGTTTTGCACAGTTTTTATTGCTTTAGAGCAGATTGGCAGGAGAAACATTGGTTCAAAGTATTTTAAGAGAGAGATATGAGAGTTCTGCACAGAGTTTGTCAGTGCTTCAGAGCTGATCAGGAGATGCTTTTGGCTGTGAATTGTGGGTTATTTAATGCCAATAGTTGTTGTGTTGCTGGAGACTGTGGCTGGAGCTTTGCAATGTGTGTTTGCTGTAGGGGAAAGGAAAAATTGAGTTACTTCAGCTGTCAGGTGTCCTTAGCTGGAACTGGAGATGCTGTTTTCCTACAGAGCCTCCTGGTTAAACCAGTCTGGAGAACAAATTTAGACAGAGCACAACTGTCAGCTTTTGGTTCTTGTTATTGCAGTAAAAAAACCTAAGCCCTGCTTTTCTCTCCAGGTGTACAAACTGTTTGTACAGGTGCTTCATGTGAAGCATCTGCCAGTGTTACTGAGCAGTGACATTTGCAGTTTAGATATTGAGCAAGAAAAACGTTGGTTTGAACGTGGTGTCATTCATACACCTCCCACAGGCAGATGAATCCAGGTCCTCAAAGAGAAACTGTTCCATTTATTGTGTTAAGCTGAATTGTTTTGCCCTGGTGCCACTGACCCCTCCCTGCCTCGTTCCTCAGGACGAGACAGGGGCGTATCTCATCGACAGGGACCCCACGTACTTTGGCCCGATACTGAACTACCTCCGGCACGGGAAGCTCATCATAAACAAGGAGCTTGCAGAGGAAGGTAAGAGAAAAATACCAGGAAAAGCTGTAAATGCTGTTTGACAGCACATCCCAGAGCCCAGGGTTCCCGCCGTGCCGAGGGGTGAGCGACCACATTTCCCAGGAATGCTGTTAGTTAGTGCTGTTAATTGCTGATTAATGTGGATTAAATCATCAGATTCTGTTCCCAAAAGCTGCAGCTCCCAGCACACCCTGTCTGTTCTGCTGAGCCCAGGATCTGTTCTAGTCCATCTCCTCCATCACAGATCATGGGTCTTCCTGAGGAGGCAGTTCTGGAGGCTTTCCCTTAACGGGGCTGGGTGAATAAAATGCTGTACCACAACGTTTCTGATAATCCCAGGGAAAGGGGAATAATCTTTCTTAAAGATTCTGTAAGTCCCAAAAGGAGGTGACAGCCAGTCAGGCATTTTCTCCCAGCCTGGGAGCAGGAGATGGGTGGCACAGTCTGTTCAGCACTTGGGATTCTCACATCTCGGCTGGGTTTGGAGTCAGGAGCAGGTGTTGCATCCTTGTAGCTGCATCATCTTCATCCTCCCCTGTGCAAAGTAACAGAACTTGTCTCTGGGTTCCTCTCCCAGGGGTGCTGGAAGAAGCCGAGTTTTACAACATCGCGTCCCTTGTGCGGCTGGTGAAGGAGCGGATACGGGACAACGAGAACAGAACCTCTCAAGTAATGCACACCTGGGTCAGGGAGGCAGTTCTGTAGCACAGAAGGACAAGTGTGACTGCAGACCCTGCAGCAGCAGCTCTGTGGTTCAGCAGTAACAGGGGAACAAGAGCTGTTAGGTGGATCCAGGGCACAGCTAGGAAAGTGTCCATTATGGCTTTATAAAGCACAGCCCACTGAGTCATCTCATAGCACTGTAGGGAAAGGCAAGGCACAGTTACACAAGAGGGGCCAGGAGCAAAGATTGGTGGTTATAAAGCAAAACATTCTGCAATAGTAAAGAACAGCTCAGCTCTTCCTTCTCTAACCCACTTTTTCCCTTTATATCTGTCTCCCTGTGGCAATTTTTCCCATTGATGCTCACTGATATTAACACACCCAGTAGATTCAATTTCAGAAATGTTTTCAAAAAGCAGCAAGTGGCTTTGAAAGCCACTTGAAAGTTTTGCTTTCACTGGCTCTTAGACACCTAGAAGGCTTTTAAGAGAAGTGTGCCAGCCATGTGTCTGTTCTGGAATTGGTGGGATGAAACCTCAGAAAGCCTGTGGGGCTCTGACTTCCTCAGGTAGTAAGACAAGAGCAGAAGAGGCTTATTAATTTCTAGCTTGGTAGCAGTACAGCCATTATTAAACTACAGCAATTATTCTCCTTGCTCTAGGGGCCTGTGAAGCACGTGTACAGAGTCCTGCAGTGCCAAGAGGAGGAGCTCACACAGATGGTGTCCACCATGTCCGACGGGTGGAAATTTGAACAGGTACCATTACCAAAGAATGGCACAGAATACCTTTGAAAGCTGGATATGGAATAAGCAGAGTTTGCTTGTTGAATTGCACTTCACACTGCTCTGTTCTTCTGAATAAGCAGCGTGACCTGAGCAGTCCACTTGTGTCCAGGGAAGGGCAGAAGTCACTCAAACTGCCAAGAGAGATTTCATTTTCTCTCAGGACTTCACGTATCTTTGTCAAATCCCAGAGAAATTCTTCCCTTCTCCTGCATTTCATCACATACACCAGGCCCTGGTACAACAGTTTTATCCAGGAAAATTATTAGAGCCACGAAAAAACCACAGCATGACTTTTCTGGAAGCTCAGCCACAACTCCTGCCTTTGCTAAAGAGAGCCTGAGTGACATGAGAACTTCCTGGAGAAGCCTTTGCAATGCAGCTGGTTTTGGGGTTGGGTATTACTGCAGTTGCATATGGTGTTAGTTCTGGATTTGGTTTCTGGAATCAAACACACTCCTCTTACTTCTGAGGAGAGAGAACTGGGAGCCAGCTGGCCTGCATGTCAATGCTGTGTTAAGAAACTGCAGAATAGGCTCTGTGGGTCTGTGGATTTCAGCAGTGTCTCCCCGATGTTGTGGGAAATGTGCTGACACAAAGTGAGACAGAGGATTAGAAACAGCACTTTGCATCTCTTGTTCCTATGGATCTGTTCTGTAATGCCTGAAAACTAGTGCATAGTAGAGAGGCAGCCAAAAACCTGCCCCTGTGAGCCAGCAGTGAAACCTTGTGACCAGGAGCCAGTCACTGCTCCATGGAAATGCAGGTCTCCAACACCCGGGTTTTGCTGTCCAGCAATTTACTTAACAGAATTTGCCTTTCACACATCCATGTATACACTCCCAAAACTCAAGGCTACAGGCAGTGCCCTTCTTGGGAATCCGCACCCTTAAATCTTTCTGAATCTTCCTTTTCAGATCTATAATAGGGTCAAAATACCCATTACAAGCACATGCTGGTGTCCTTCCAGTTCTTCCCCTCTGCCATCCACAACCTTTATACAAACCACTAAGATCCCTTCCTGTACACCACGGGCACCAGGAAAATTTCCTACACCTCCCACTCCAGCAGACTCCCACCATCAGGAGCTGCTCTTGCCCTCCAAGACTTGTATCCAGCTCAGCCCCCTCCAGGGGCAGCAGCTTGAACAGGGACACAGTGCTTTGGTCAGAGCCAGAGCTCACACAGCTGTGAGAAAGCTCAGACTGGGTCACAGGGCAGGGACAGGGCAGTGGTGCAGCCCAGAATGTGTCCCATGCTGAACTTGGCCCTGCTGGAAGCACAGGGTGGCTGCAGCCTGTTGCCAAAGTCTTTCTCCAGATGTGCAACCCAGCACAGCTTCTCCCCTCCCCAAGTGACAGCACTTGGCAGGCAGAGACATGTTAGGAAAAACAGCAACAGATCTACAGACTGGGGACAGAGAGCCTGTTGCTAAATCCCAGCCTGGCTGCCAGGGAATGAACAAAGCAGGCATTCCCTGCACAGGCTCTCTGGGTCCAGTCACTTCAAAATGCCAACAGAACTGATGCAGAAACCTGCAGGAAAGCCAGAAGTGGTGAAAGCTGTCATAGCCTTACTGTCTGTCATGCTTGGGTTCTAGGAAGAGCCAGGCTCTCTGCCTTGCACCATTCAGTCCTGCTTAAATTAAGGATGGAACAGAAATTTTCTATTTTAAACAAAAATCCATTATCCTGTCCACCTGCAGTTCCATACTCTGGAAAACTGCCATCTTCATCAAAAGATTGTTGAGTAAATAGTGATGTGTGTATTGAAATACCCAAGTGTTTAAGCAGTTAAGACAGGGCACAGAGAAGTAAAATATCTTTTTTTTTTTTGTCCTGTGTCTATGTTTTGCCTTTGGCACAAACATCAGATGCTGTTTGTGGAGGCTGGTCAGTACAGCAGCCCCCCAGGTCTTCCTGCAGCTGCACTGTAACCATGTAAACAGGCATCTTTCTAGGAAGGCTGTTGACCACATCTGTATATAAATCCATGTATCCATATATAAATATGGAGGTGGCTCTCCTAAAATGCATTAGGACATAGAACTTGGAGTGCACACTGTACATCAGAGTTTCCTGGATACACAGAGTTGATAAGATTCATGTTGCTTCCTTCACATGATTTAGATTTATTCTCTGGAAACAGAACTGAGTTGTAAATGACAAGTTATCTCTGCACTCCTGGATGTCCTTTTAATGCAATAATGATAAATGAGACAGATGGGATTTCTTGGAGTGAGTCCAGACACCCTCAACACAACAGGAATAGAATATAATCCCGTTTACAGAGATCCCAAACTCCATCTTGACAGCATCTACATAAAGGATGGTGGCTGTTTGCCACATGTCCCCAACATCTGCCTGGAGTAAAGAATTTCTATTTCCACATCAGAGTCACAGGGCAGGTTGAGAGCTGAGTTCAGTGTGGACCAGGCAACCCGCACTGCCTGCCCACATCTGAGTGAGCTGAATCTTATAGATTGCACAATCTGTTTTCCCCTTTTCCACCCTCAGAAATTGGCCAATGTTCTGCTGTGTTCAGCATTAGTTTCTGGCTGGAATTCCTTCCCAGGGCTCCAGGTGCCACTAGAGGGCTGTGGAGCTCGGCTGTGGCCCTGTCTTACACACACACGGGAGGCTGCAAGGGACAGTTCACGTCCAGAACAGATCTCCTGGGACAGTCCTACCTCACAGAATTGTAGGAATATAGGGAAAGTCAGGACTTACTGATCGTCACCTTGGCTGTCTCCTGTTCCACAGCTGATCAGCATTGGATCTTCCTATAACTATGGAAACGAAGACCAGGCAGAATTCCTGTGTGTTGTGTCCAGGGAGCTCAACAATTCTACCAATGGCATTGTCAAGGAGCCAAGTGAGAAGGCCAAGGTAAGGCACTTTCTCAGGTGTATCGACCTGAATTCCCCTGTGACAGAAAAACCCTTCCTGCACTAGCAGATCCATAATCTGCAGCAGTTCTGTGTATCATATTTCCTATTTTTTCGTGCATCATCCCCTCCTGGAAGATTTCATGTTTTACTGTGGGACAAGGGCCAAGGCTCTTTGTATGCTTCAAATTAAGACAAAAAATTGGAGGAGAGAGAAGCTTGGAAAAAGGGGACAGAGTAGCAAGGACCTTTGAGGTTGGTCACGTTCTGTGTTTGAAGGATGTTGCAGGGAGAAATAAGGTTTTTGTTCTCTTTCAGTCCTTCCCATCCCTGGAAGTGTTCAAGGCCAGGCTGGATGGGGCTCTGAGCAACCTGGTCTAGTGAAAGGTGTCCCAGCCCAGGGCAGAGGAGTGGAACAAGATGAGCTTTAAAGTCCCTTCCAACCCAAACCAGATTGTGATTCTATGAATCCACTTTTTTTTCCCCCACGATAGAAACAAAAGGCAACATCCTTAACTCCCGGCAGGCAGCTGAGCAGGATTTCTAGTGAAGGGACTCACTCAGCTTTAACCAGCCTGTCAGTCCTTGTGGTGGCACAAAAGCCATCAAGCTTCTCTCAATTAGTCTGTGTTTCCTTTCTCTGCAAAAACAAGGACTCTGAACCTGAACTGCACCTAAACTTGTCCAGTGTTTCCATAGAAGGTCTCTTCTGTTCCAGATTCTTCAGGAGCGAGGATCCCGGATGTAATTCAAGTGTCCACTCTGTTAAAACTCCCGGATGGCACAGGGCAGTCCAGCTGGGCAGAGCATCTCTCCACAGAGCAACCCAGCCCTTGTACAGTAACCAAGCTAATGCAAAGCAAAGCCGAGCCTGTCCTGCCAGTGGCAAATAATTCTGGTCATAACCAAAGGCTTCCCTCTTACCCTGGAAACCGAGGAAGGAAAAGACTCTTCCAGTTGGATGGTCTTTTCCACAAGTATTTGGTTTATTTTCTTGGCCAGCGCTGTGTTGAATTTTTCCAACAACGGCTGGGCCGGATTCCCAGTCAGAGCCTTTGTGAAGGTTGCTCAGGTCCTCAGGCCCTTGTAATCAGTCCCACCTTCCACAGCCTGGTGTGGGTGGGAAGATCCATATTTGAGCTGTGCCATTTCTTGCACCCGGGTCTGCCACCAGAAAAGTGCAGGGACCTTGCAATGCTCCCCCTCCCCCCCAGGTCAGAAGAACAGGGCTTTAAAAGGAGGAACAAAACAACCACTCCTAAAAAAACCCCACAAACTTTTCCATCCTTTCTTTGTATTTGTTCCTTGTTCAACTCCTAAGAGCTGAATTTATATCTAAGGGGAGGGGAGTTGTGTGTCCATGTGACACAGGTCTCACTGTTAACTCTATTACACATGGGCTCTGGGCATTTTCCAAAGCCCATTACTTTGCATGCATAAACAAAGAGGCCTGTGTTCACCCAAAATAGTGATAGTTCTGTCCTTTACACTTCTCTACTGAGGAAGAGGGGTGACATCTTCCCCTCCAGTACCCTGCCACGGCCACATCTTAGCCTGGTGCAAAATCACAAGGTTTAGGGACTTAATGCTGCCAAGTTCAGCTTTGCCTTGTTTGGTTCCAGCAGTGTGGGCTCTGTCTCCTTCCCTCTCACTAAGGAGGGCTTCAGGCAGAATTTCTTTTGTACTGTAGCAGGCAGGTAGGTTGTTTGACCCCTCGAGATCCTTTACAGAGGAGATCCCCTATTTACACACAGTGATTTATCTGCAGCCTCCTCATGGCCCCACCTTTAAGAGATCACCTCAAATTACAGAGGGACATCACAGAGCTGGGGTGGGAGGGTTTGGTGAAAAGTTGCCAAACTGTTGTATTGTTTCTTGTCCAAAGTGATGTGTTGACTTCTGTGACTTTTCTTTCCTTTTTTTTTTTTTTTTTTTTTGGAATATCTTGGATAGATGTGCAAAATGTTCGTTTGTGCCTCTCTTGAATTCTAATCCTAGCCAAACTGCAGTCACTGGTTCCCCTCTGTTACTCTGTGCCACCCCTAACCAAGGGCATGTTCCTCCTAGTCTGGTAAATGGAATTTCATAGGAATTTGCTGCATGTTTTTCCTCTTTCATCCTGGCTTTGTTCTTTGTAGCCCAAGTGTCCTGGCACTTGGGTCATTTTCAGTCAAGTCCCAAACTGACATTACAGCAAAGCTTCAGAGACTGGAATTCAGACATTGGCAAGCTCAGAGCAGATGAGTGTCTCAATAATGAATATCTGTTTCTCAATAAGGAATCAGAAAATTCCTCACCTGGACTGAAGAGTTGGGCTCCTTTCTGGAGGACTTCAGCTACCTGTGGTTTCCTGAAAGTTTTGAGGTAGAATCAGGCAGGTTTCCCATGTTACACTTGTTGGTGATGGGGCCTTGCAGCAGCATTACCAAGAACCAGTGCAGTGACCAAGATGTGCAGCAAAGACACGGAGTGGCACTGCTGTGCTCTGCCTCTCAGTCCTGTACATCCTCTTGCCTGTCTTCTCCATCCTGCTTTGCCAATGCACCTCCTCTGGTGGAGCCTGTGCCCCATTCCCAAGACAGACTGGTTAACTCTCTGTGCTAATTAGTCCTGGTAACAACAGGCTGTGCCAAATGTCTTTGGTTGTGTTGTGTCAGATACAGGCTGTTGAATCACAGCTGGTTTGCCATCACACTGGGGAGCCCAGCTCTTCTTCCCTCCACCTTCCCTGTTTATAACGTAGTGAGCTGGTGTTGGTGTGATCAGACCACACCTTGGCTGGGCCTGAACAACACTGTGATGTGTATAGATCTCTCTCCTCTGTCCATACCTTGTAGCCTCAGTCATTGTGCTCACAGCTAAGCACACATATGCAAGTTAGCAGCCTACAAAGTCCTTTAGCACTCTTATCTGTCTTCTTCCCCTTCCTGAGAGGAGGAGTTTCTGGGAACTGGTCAAGGAATATCAAACTACAGGCAACAGGAATTGGTCAAGCTGCTTTTGTCACACTGATGCCAGCTTGGTGAAGCCCACTGGAGGATTGACTGATGCAGGGTGATGCCATCGCTGTCCCCTCTGAGCGACAGAGAGCCAAAAGTTACCACGACCAGGTGAATGGCACAGCTGTTTAACTGACATGCACAGGAAAGACTATCAGAGTTGCATCTTGGTTTTCCCCTCCATGCTGCTTTCAGCAGTGAGGAAGTGCCAAGGGACCACGGACACTTTAAGTTCCATTGCAGGTGTTTTAAGTTTGACAGAACAAGTTTATCATAGAAAACCAATCATTGGTATTGGACATTCGAGTTCTTGGGCGATGTTTAGGGCCAGGCATGAAGTCCATCCAGAGCAGGTACATTCCCAGTGGAGGATTTCTCCTTCCCTGCCTGTGCTAGGTCACCTTTGCCCTGAGACGAGGGCTGGTCTCAGCATTACTCACCAGTTGAATCCCTTCTGTGCTCAAACAGGGCTTTTCCTTCCATTGCCTTTCACTCAGTCACAACTATATCAAAACTAGTGCTGAATTAGGATGACATTTGTCCCATTCACTCTAAAAGAAGTGTAGCACTTTGTGGTGAGTAGAGTAGGTGAGCAGGGGTAGATCTACTGGCTGTCCAAGAGTGCTTGTGCCTCTTGAGAAGGTTCACTTTAAAGTGTTAATCCTGGGAATGGAGCGCATGACACTTTGGTTTTCTTTAAACTTTCCCAGTGGCCTAAATTGTTCCATTGTGGCAAGACTGGAAATAACCTCTTGAAGTGTCTTTGTTTCTGCACATTTTTAAAAAAAAAATCGATTTTTCTCAGGGGTGACTGAGTGGGCTGAGGCAAAGGGGGGCCTGGTTGGCTGTGGGGTGGGGGCCAGAGCAGCTGGGCCGTGGGCTCCTGCCCGGAGGTTTTGTACAGTTTGTCACGTGTCAGTGCCCTTTGCTACTGTTTATCTTTGTTTATTAAATGTGTTTGAATAACAGTTGAGATGCTGTGATTAATTTTTTTTTTCAATAAAGATTCTGAAATGGGTTTGAAAAGTTTGAAGGCCAGTCTGCAGCCTCCTGCTTTCCCTGCACCACCTCACACAGATGCTGCACTATGGGGGAAGAAACATGCAAACAGCATCTGCTTCTGGCTCCAATTAATTTTTAACAATGATTTGCCAAAAGAAGAATCTAGTGAGATTTTGGAGTCCTCCCAGGCTACTTTTTGAGATAAAGGCACAACTGAAGCTTTTTTCTGATCTGCTATTCAAAAGAACCTAAACTCCACATTTATCTTAACCATTTCCACTAACAACCACAAGCATGTAGAAAGTTAATAAAACCATTAAATGTGAGTAGCTAAAAAAGGAAGAGGCTTTTTTTGGGTCAGCTTTAAATTTGCTAACCCCCTACTTGACTCAACCAACACCAAGGCAGGAGCTGAATGGCACCACAAAAACACTCAGGGAACTTAATACCTGCCCATGGCAGGATTTGGTTCCTCCCACTGCTAGAGGCAACTGAGGGAAATAAATTCCTCAGGTGGCTTTGCCAGGTGTTTGGGTGAAAGATGAGTAATAAAACAATGGAGATTTTCTGATAGGCACAAAGTAAGTAGTCTGTGCATCTGAGCTGCAGCAGAGGGACTTTAAAACTCCTTTATGAGCCTTTTCTTCATTGGAAAGGGCATACAAGGAGCAAGTCCACATCCTCCTCTGGACAGAGAGGCTCAGGCTCCCCCTTGTCCCCAGGGGCCAATGCAGCTTCCTGGGGCTGGTGCTCACCCCCCCAACACTCCCATTAGTCACCTCTGCCAGTTCTGCCAGAAGACAATTAATTAATTTGTTTATCTGGCCTGCCTGCTCATGTCTGTGGACAGAGAGGAAACCCTAACTGACACTAAAGATAGGAAAGGGTTTTAGCAGCATCAAGGTACCTGTCACCATCTGACTGCTTGGCCTGGGGCTCCAGCAAAAAGCAGCAAAATCTGCAGCTGCATTTCCCATCTCTGAACACGTGGAAGGGTTAAACCTGGAAGTGCAGAGGTCCTGCCATAGCCAAATGTGCATCTTGCACAACACCTCCATACCCTCCTCTGCTCTGCCTCAGACTCTCACATAAAACAAAGGTCAGTTCGTCACCGACTCACCCACCCTCACCTGGAACAATGTAATCAACCCACATCTCTCTGCAGACAGGAAGCCTGCAGATATTTTCAACCCAGCTTACTAACTTGTTTGGGAAACAAGGACCTTAGCAATGTCCTTCCACCTAGATCTGGTTTTGAGGCAGTTACCGAAGGTTTAACCCAACTTTCTTATAGGCAAATTACCCTTGCGTACCCTCTCGCTTCCAGGGCTGGAGAAACACCTTGGCTTCTCCAAACCACAGTAAAGGAGCTGTAATTGCCTTCAGGTTGTGGTGTAACAGATGAGCAAAGGCATCAGTATGTGACCTTCAGGCAATGTTTCCTATCAGAGGCCTCCATCCCTCCTAGGGGTTCCCCAGACTCCAGCCAACTGGAGTCTGATACAAGTCCATCTCAGTCTGAAGTGTGAGGATTTCTCACGTTTCATGTCTCAAAAATACCCTCAGTGAGCTGAAAGCTCTGCTGGTCTCTGTGCCACCGTGGCACTCCTTGAGCTCAGGGCAGTCTGGGCAGCAAGTCCTCCAGCAGAGTCAAGAAAACATGCACCAGTGATCCAGATAAATTCAACTGACAGTGGCTAAAAATGAGGAAAACCATTTGGGCAACCAAGCAAGGAGACAGGCCTTTAACCCAGGCATTGAGTTCAAGATGTCTCAGAAAAGCAGGCAGGTTAGGCACTAAAGGGCTAGGAAATACTTAATAAATGGTCATCTTCATGTTCCAGAGGAGGGTATGGAGGTGTTGTGCAAGTGGGTGATCCCTCTGGGTGCAGGTGGGAAGAGCCAAAGTGTCAGCACTAAGTTCCTGGATATCCTTTCCTGCCCTGTTGTGACGTTGTGGCATCATGTACACCTCTCTTGGAGAAACCATCCTTGGACAGGAGATCTGAGCAGGGCCTGGCTGGGATGGCAGAGCATCTGCTGAGAGCTAAACAGCCAAAGCTGGAGCCCAAAAACCTGCTGGCTTCCTAAAAAACACCCTCCGCAAGTTCTGGCTGCACACCTTCAACCCCCCACAACCTCCTCCACCTGCTCCAAGGATCCAGCAGTCAGGCACAAGGAAACACTCCTCTTAATCCTTCTCCCACTAAATCCCTTATTCTTTATTAATAAAAAGCATGTTCAATGACAATTAAGAGCTTGTTAGAGGGAACCACACACTCCCCCAGCCACTGCTCAGGGCCCCCAAATGTTGATCTATAAAAGAGATGGGCTGCAGCAGGATTAGACTCTAACATTGCCCCCTCCCTCTGCCACATCCTCACCTACTGCAGAAGTTTTCCTGCAGTTAATGGAAAGATTAATCCATTTGTTCAAAAGCCCCACTTTCCAGAGAGCACACTACCCTCCTCACTTTCACAATGCGGGAAATTGCTGGAAAAAAAGCACCAGCAGCTTCCAGATATCCTCAATATCCTCAGCCAGGTTCCCAGCAAGGACCTCCATCTGACTGGGTACCCTGTGCCACCATCAGCCCCTCCCTGCTCACTCCCAGGGCAGGGAATGTGGCAGGTCAGGGTGTCACAAAGCCCAAGCCAAAGCCACCTCCAGCATGAGTTTATGAAAGCCTGTCTTCCTCAGACTCATCTCCAGAGCCATCTCCGTTGCCTCAGGGAATGCTGCCCTTCTTGGCACTGCACCTACAGCACAAAGCACAAGCTCTGGGACAGCCACAGCCAGGGACCAGGGGGATGGGTGGCACTCGGGAGGGCAAGGACCAGCACACACACAAACCAGCTGCAACCACACACCAGCCAGAGATTTGCCACCAGGGTAAAGAGCAAGGACAAGCCACATCTTGCTGAATTGCTGCAGGGCAATGGGAGCTGTCAGTGCATGCTCTGGTGCCATCTGCCGCCTCAGCTCTCATTGCCCATCTCCAGGCTAAGCTGTGTTATCCCCAGCACTGGCTTATGGCCATTAAACCTGGTCCCAAAAAGGGGATTTTTTGCACCCACATTATAGGTTAACTAATGAGCACAAAGCAGCCAGGCAGATCGAAAGTCAATCCAGGAGAGCAGAAAGCAGCAGCAAGACAGAGCAAAGACTAAGCTAGGTAAGGAGCTGGGCTTAGATGCAGTTGGGGAACAAACGAGGTGGGAGGGGTGTGGGAAGAGGACACAGATGGGGCTGGCCGAGCTAATTAAGCAGGCAGGACCCTGATCCCTTTTACAGGGCGAGGATGTGGGAATGATGCTATGGGAACTGTTTGAGAAACTTGTGATAAACCAGCACTTCATCCATGGCACAGCCCTGTAGCAGCAGCAGAGCTGGTGTGAAAGGGTTTTGCCAGGGTTGTTCAGATCCTGCCAGCCTCAAGAATGTTTTCAGGTGCTCTGAGAGCTCAGTTTCTGCTGGATCTGTCTAGGTTTGAGGGGTGGTTCAGAGCAGGAGTTTAATTTGTGATTGACTCTGGGGCAGGAACAGCTCCTGCCCCAAAATGCTCTGCAATCCCACAGCTGAAATGTCACTTGGTTTCTATCGCTTTAAAAAAAAAACCCAACCAACCAACAAAACCCAAAACCAAGCACTCCACACACACCTTCCTCTGCAAGATTCAATCTGCCAGAGGATTTGTTAACCTGGATGTCTGGAACAAATTCAATTGGTCTTTCCCAAAAGTGATTTGCAAGCTCTGAGGTGTTTGCACTTTGGTTTCCAGGCACAGAGAATCACGGCACCATTTGGGTTGGAAAAGACCTTTGAGATGATCGAGTCCAACCATTAACCCAGCAGTGCCATGGCCACCACTAAACTATGTCCCTAAGACATGGGCAGCCCCAAAACTGCTGCTGAGGATCCTGAGCTTGGGACTGGCTTACTGAGACATAACATGCCAGTAAGGACAGGCAGAGAGCAGGGACTTGCAGCCACCTCCCCTGTGCCCCAGGCAGCCAGTCCCTTGAGGGTTGTAAGCCACTGCTGACCAGTGACATCCAGCAGAGACAAGCCTGTAGTGTTGGGCCAGGCTGCACCACTTGGGCCAGCACTTTAATCAGAGCTAAATCTGGATTCTCTGCTGTCACCTTACTGGCTGACCTTGGAAAAGTCAGCTGGGATATAACAGAAGCTACATGGGAGAAGATGGCAAAGCAGGCCAAGGTCTCAGGATGAAAAGGTACTTTAAAAGTCACTTATAAACATATTTACCAAGAGAAGTGCTTGGCTTTCCTGCTCCCAACAGACACTGAGTGACCCCAAAAAGCAGTTTACCACCCCACTGAGTTTACAGTAAATATCTCATTTCTGTGCACACGGTATATTTCACACATTTATAAAATATATGTCCAGTGTACACTGGGGCTGATCTGGGTGGCAGGCGGATTCAGAAAACCTTCTTCTTTATTCCCATCACTGCTCCCAAGCTGCAGGCATCCTCCTGTATCTGAACACCCCTCCAAGACCCATTGCTGGGGGCAGAGGTTCTGCCTCCTCACAGCCATACTCCAGAACTCCCTGCTGGACCCTGTGGCTGGATCTCCCTCCTGAGTGGCTGCAGTGCAGGATTGGGCTGCTCATCTTCCCACAGAGGCACCCACCAGCTACAATTAATGAAGACAATATATAAATATCATCATTTTCACAATATAGACCTGAATTTGCTAAATATAAACCTCTTCCTTTGAGGTGAGCTACAAAAATGTCCCAGGCCTTTGTATCTCTTGGGATAAAGGGCTGCCTGTCCTTGCAGGGAGCAGCCAGCAGCTCTCATCCCAGCAGCTGCTTGTGCCCCACCACATCTTATGGAAACTGAGACACAGAAGAAGCTGGGGGAGTCACAGCTCCTGGTCTGCTGCCATAAACAAGAGCTACTAGGGATGCTCCAGCTGAGGAAATCCAAGAAGGTTTGAATGGTGGAGTCTTGGGGGTCACTAGAAGAAGACGAGATAACATTCAGATGTGAAGGAGAGAAGATTAGCTCGTCAGGGCAGACAGTGACTGGCAGAGCATGGCTGGAGAGAAAGACTGAAACAGGCAGTGTGCTCCCCTGTCCCATCCAGGTCACCTGTGTGTCCTCACATGCTGCACAGGTTGGGAGAGGGAAGCACCTTTGCACCAGTTCACCTGCTCCCAGCAAAAGCACAGTGTTTGCAGTAGGCACCCAGGTGTGGCTATTACTGTGAACTCCAATCCTACTCCCAACACCTTTAGCATTGTACAGTCACATGTGCTGGAAAATCTGCCCATGTTTCACAGGTGTTGCTGGTCTGTCACGTTCACTGCTCAACACCAGGAGCAGGTTGTCTGAGAGCATCAAGCCCACAAGAGCAGGAGAACACACACTACCCCCCCACATTCACACTGTCCACCCTGTCTGCTTACCCTGGAAGGGTTAATCCAAGGGTTTGCTGCTGTTGCTTGGTGTGGGACAGCCGGCTAAGCCAGCACTGGAACAAACTTGTTCCTTTACCTTTGTGCAGGCAGAAGGCAGCGAGGAGGTCCTGTGGCACTTGGCAGCACATCTCCAGGATCCTTGCAGCAACTGTGCAGGTCAGGCTGCCCAAGGGAAAAGGTGTCCTGCAGCCAAGGGCAGAAGGTGGATGAAAGCCATGGGGTCTGCAGCGCCACTGGAGAGTCCTCCCCAGTGAGCAGGCGCCCAGGGAGATGTGAGGGGAGCCAGGAATCTGCTGGACAAACTCAGGAGTTGGACAAGGCAGCTGGGAACAGAGAGGAGCTGTGCCTCTGCCTTTTTTTGCAGGTTTGCTGTTGCCGGGGAGAGGTTTTAGGCTGTCATCCAGCTAATTCACACCAGAGAGACAAGCACTTGAATTAGTTGCATTATCTGCGCCCAGCTAAAGTGGACAAAGGATTAAAGTGTGCTGAGCACCACCACCCCGTGATTTGCATCTCAGAGCCCCTTCCCACGGGCCCCCTCCGCTCCCAGCCTTTTTTTTTTCCTCTCTCGATTCTGGCTGTGAGCCAGCCGGCATAAGAGCCCTGTTTACAGAAATGATGCCTAGGTTAATATTGCAAAAGACTTCATCAAAGCTTTTAGTCGCTACTGAAGCAGAAGTATCTGACCGTGGGCCATGAGCTGACCGGGAACGAGCCGCAGCCACGCGGCGCTGCCCTTCGTTTGACCAGTTCTGGTCTCAGCCTGAGGTATGAAACTTTCTGCCACCACGGCATATTTGAAATAATGAGCAGAATCAAACTATTACTCATCTTTGAAGCTGCACACAAAACCTAAATGTAGCTGTTGTTTTAAGGAAAAACCACAATTTGAGTGCTAAATAAATATTGCACTGTGAGGTGACTGTATGGGCACTTTTTTTGAGCTCATCCAGCTGCCAGAGATTATTATTTTGTGCATGTTTATTCATGTGGAGAGGATGGAGAATGCTATTGCTATCTGTTTCATGCTGCCAGTCTCAGAGAAATCAAAACTGGGATCTCTCAGAGGAAGCTCAAGATCTAAATAGAGGTAAGGCAAAAGCCTATCTGCCATCACTGGATCCTAATTAGTTAATGGCTTTAAAATGTGTTTTCACCACTAGCACTTTGTAAGTAGGTAAAGTTTTCCTGAAAGGTTCACGCTGACCTCTGCTGTGACATGCAACCTGTATATGTTTCTATTTTTCTTGGCATTTGCAGTTTCCTCCTCTTCTCAGCACGGGGACTGAGTGACCTTAGCCATTGCCAGCAAGGGGACTCCGTATGATGAAAGCAGGTGAAAGGGAAAATAAGGGCGGAACAAGGTAAAGCCAATTCATACCTCAGAGGAGGTGTGGTCCTGTCCTCTACCTGGCTGTGGTCAGAGTCTTGTGAAATATAAAAGGAGAAGGCAGCTGTTTCTTAAGCAATCTGGTGCCAGGATCCTGTAGCGAGAAGGAAGGGAGGTGCTGGAAGAAATGCAAAGCAAGAAGTCCAGAGTGTCAGCTGGAAAAGGTGTGGGACACACCAGTGCTCTGAGCCTCAGGAATACCATCAGCTCTTCCCTGAAGGCCCGTTTGCTGGGCTGAGGGTTGCATCTTAGCTGCACTCCCTCCCTCAGCAGGCTGGCTTGGAGGAGAAAGGAGCTGTCATGTCCCAAGGAGGAGCAGCAGGACGCGGCGCTGCCAATCCCCAGGACCAGGGATGGGCATGGATGGTCCTGCTGGCCGCAGTGGTGCTGCAGGGGTTGACACTGGGCTTCTCCTCCTGCATTGGGGTCTTCTTCACGGACCTCCAGAACGAGTTCCAGGCCAGCAACAGCGAGACATCGTGGTTCCCATCCATCATGGTGGCTGTGCTGCACGCAGGGGGTGAGTAACGAAGGGAATGGCCTTCTCCACCTCCTGGTGGGAGGTGTAATGAGGACACTTCTAGCATTTCATTAAGGTGGGCAGTGGAAGGGACTGGGAAGTTGAGCAGATTATCTGGTTGGCAGTGCACAGCATCTCCCACCCACAGTCCAAAGGATCCCACAGTCCAAAGCTAAGTGTCCACAGATACCATACTCCCTTTTGCCACTCTCAAACGCAACACTCTTCATCAAAGAAGGTGAATCCCTTTCTTTAAGCCCAGCTTTTCCAAACCAGCAAGAACTTAGTTATTTCCCACAGCAGCTCCTTGAATAAGCCAGCACGTAGTGCCAGAGCTTGAGTGCTTCCTTTGTTCATCTTCTGTCAAGAAGAACGCGTCTCCTTCCAAGTGCCCCATGACAACTGTGTCCCTCGGGGCTGGAGAGATGCCAAAAGCCAAGCTCCTCCAAGCTGCCAGCTGACACAGAGCCTTAAAAGCAGCTCCTTGGGCGGTGGCACGGAGCTCACACCCACACAGACACCAGGGTGGATCAGTGCAGAATGTGGGTCGGGCAGCACCTCGGGGTGGAGGGGGGGTTGTGCTGTGTGGATAGTGGAGTGAATTGCAGTTTTTTCCCCCCAAAAAAGAAAATGTGGGAGCAGCACAGGACAGTGGTCCCAGGTTCCATGCACAGAAAGGAGGATTCTCTTCTATTTCTGCATAGAGAGAAAAAACAAATCCCCAGCAGCTCAAGGAGTTCCCAAGGAGTGCCCTGGGCTTTGCTGACCCCTCCATGTGCAATTCCTGTGCTCATTTGATAAACAGATGACCCAAACCCCACCAGGCAAAGAAGCTGAGCACCTGGTGTTGCCCATGTATTGAAGCTGCCCCCTGAGTTCCTACCTGCTCCCTCCCATTGCTGATGAAAGACGACATTGCATTACATATAGAAAAAAGCAGAGCCCTGAGTCACATTGATGGGAAGGCTGTGGCAGGTTCAGTCTCTCCTGTGCAGGACTTGGCTGAGAGCCACCTGACATGGAACTGAGAGTTTGCCCCTTAGCAGGAACAGCTGGGTTCAGAATAACAAGGTGCAGATGTAAAGAGACCTTGAGGGAAGAAGCAACAGTAGGAATCATCACTGAGAGTCAGCATAAATAGAGTAGTGTCCTTGGGGCTTTGAATTCCAAAGCTCTTGGGCATTCCCTGTGCTGCTTTTCATTTCCTGTGGTCCTGCTGTGAATTGTGGGAAGGATCCAACTGGGACCTGCTGGCTCTGGAAAATTGTCTTAGAAGCAGCTTGGTCACAAGTCCAGGAAGGACAACTCTGGCAGTATCCACAAGAAAGTATCAATTATCCAGTCATCTTTAATGAAGTAATTGTTGTGTAGGAAACTGGAACTGCAGTAAAAGATAATATAAAGACAGCAAATTAATTGATCCAAAAGATATAAATTAGACAAGGAAAAAATAGCATCATGTTAATAATATTCACAATATAATTTGTCAGGGCAGAGCCAGAGTTGTACTTTGCTCACCAGTTATGTCTTCTTTTGCAGGTTGTTACAGCACAGGGTGCTTGTTCTTGTCCCTCAGGAGCATAAGGCAGGAGTAGCAAAACCATAAACCAGGGAGGGAAAAAAATAAACATAAAATAAACAGGAAGCAAAGCCTCCCTCTCAGGCCAAGCACGTATGGCTTTTGCTGCAACTTCTGATCTCCTTTGCAGTGGCCAGGATCTGTTTGATTCACGTTTTCTGGTTACATCCATCATCTTGGCACTTAAACCTTTCCCAAATTTGCACTCTGCTGTCACCAGTGTCTCTTAGAAGAGCTTCTCTCTTTTCTTTGCACTTACTCTTTTTAATTCAGAGGAACTGAAAGGGAAAAAAAATAGTATTTTTGCAAACGTTGGTAAAGAGGAAGGGAAGTGGGCAGAGCAGCCCATTATTATGGCATTAAGTGAAGGGAGAAGGTTCCATGCAGGAGGGCTGGCAGCAGCTCCAGAGAGCTATGGAAGGAAACAGGGAAGGGCACAGCACAAACAATACCTCATAACTCAGCCAAACAGATCTCATTACCTGTGCTATGTTCCTATGTAAAAGTCATTAACAATTATTTTGCTGTAAGATCATTCAAGAGATCCCAGGATCCTACATCTGTCTCCAAAAGGGGATTTCAGGCCCTTACAGGTTCCTGCTCCTGGATATTCATGCACACGGAACTCTCTGGACTCACTCATATAAATGCAGCAGTTTCGTTGATAACATTTTTGCAAAGGAAAGCACAAAAGCCCCAGGCAAGTGAGAAATAATGTTTGAAACCCAGACAGCAAGTTACCAGGAACAAATAATGAAAAACCCTTATGGTTTTTAAAGCCAATCTCATTATTTTTGAGTGTTTAATTTATGCCTTCTTGCTACTTGGGTTGGTTAAACAGCAGTACCATCCTTAATGTGTTCAGCAGGAGGAAAAAGTCTAGTCACGTTTGCTGGACACTTTTTCAAAGGCCAGTGAAGTATGAGGTGAAAATCTCCCAAGCAGATCAAAATACAGACAGCTGCACTCCTAATTTTAATAATGTTCCACTGTTCACTTGACTGTGTGGATTTTATTTCAAACTAGACGTTGATTCAGGTCACAAATATGCCACAGGTTATTTTCTCTGCACTGACTGAGTCTTAATTCTGCAGCTTACAGACATTTTGCATTTACTTATATAACCTTAACTGTTCAGAATTGGGGGAAAAAAAATAATAAAACCTGGAAAACCTTGAGGATCCATGAAGGAACAGGAAAAGAATCTCTACCTTTAGATCCTCCTCTGCAAGAGCATGAAGAGAGAAGCATGTGCTTCCCACTGATGTTCTGCAGGTCCGAAGTAATTTTTCCCTACCCCAAAATGAAGGCTGCTTAATTTCATTAACAAACCAGTTATTTACCACAGTCTCATGGAATTCAGCAAAACTCCATTTCCAAGGGTTTTAATGAAAATCCATTACATCCTACTCAATGGCCAAAACCCCAGCAGATCTCAGGAGCCTTCCCCTCAGCTACCAAGATGAACAAGCACTTGGGAGGATCAGGGAGTCTATTTTCTCTTCCTGGCTCCCCCACTACAATAAGCTCCTGGGAAAACCCTCAGGGCCTCTAGACTAAATAGTTTGATAATTGCAGCGATCCAGCAGGTACAAAATACTTCTTTCTTCCTTAACTGCTTCACTTTTCCTTCTCTGCTTCCAGGGCCCCTCTGCAGCATCCTGGTGAATCAGTTTGGCTGCAGGTTTGCAGTGATGCTGGGGGGGCTCCTCAGCGGGCTGGGAATGGTGTCCAGCTCCTTCTGCAAGTCCATCACACAGCTCTACCTCACAGCTGGGTTCATCACCGGTACGTGCCAGAGAGCAGGAAAGTCCAGCTGTGTGCTGGGCTGGGAGGTGGGGAATGGGGAGTCTCGACTAAGGGCTCATGTTTTCCATCCATCTGGGAAATAGGAGTACTCCACTTCCCCGCAGCACAGCAGGAGTCCTACGGCCACTAGACTTGGCGTTCACACCCCTTTAACACACACCTCACTCATCCAAGCTGAGAAGTGCTTCTCTCTGGAAAAAGCTACAGGTCTCCAGAGGGCAACATGGAAAGCAAAGATGTCTGTTCCTTTTAGTAGCTTCTTAGGCTTTTGCCTTTCAATAAAGGAGGATTTTTTGTTGGTTTTTTTTTCCAATCTTGGACCATAATTTGTTGGGATAATGTCCTTCCCAGGTTCCCCGGGTTTGTATTTCACCACTCCCAATCTGGGGAAATGTGGAAACAACTTTTTCTAACAAAAGACTATGTTGGTTTTGAACAGAAGTAACAGATGGGAACTTCTCCTTTCCAAATATTTCTCCTATGTGACTGACGTTCAAATCTTGGGTTTTAATAACACAAAGATATTAATTCATTACTTTGGGCCTAGTCTGCTGGATCTTGCAAGCTAAGCTGTGGCCACTGCATAGAGAAAAACAAGCAACTCCCTGAGCCCTGATGAAAGTGTCAGGAAAGCAGCACTGCTTGTTGCATGTGGTAAAACCCCCAAGTTTTTAATGAATAATTCCATTACAACTTTAAGAATTGCAGCATGCCCCAGACAAATATCAGTTTAGAGCAGTATATCTACTATACCCAAGAACACAAGTAGTTTCATTTACACACAACATCCTTCTTCATCCCTGGTGTGGGGTTTCTGAGTATTAGTAAACCCCTGGGGGCCGTGCAGCCTGGTAGGTGAGGAAATGCTTCTATGGCAGATGAAATCACCTGTGGGTACACTTTGAATCTGGGCTCTTTTTACCCTTTAAGACAACACAGAGGAATCATGTGCTGCCATTTACTGTTTTATTCTCGCCTTTAGGTCTGGGATCATGTTTCAGCTTCCAGGCAGGAGTGACTGCACTGGGCTACTACTTTGTGAGGTACCGAACACTGGCCAACGCCATGGCCTCCACTGGCACCTCCCTCGGCTTCACGCTGTGGCCACTGCTTTCTCAGTACCTGCTGGACGAGATGGGCTGGAGAAACACCTTCCTTATCTTCGGAGGGATGCTCCTGAACTGCTGTGTTTGTGGAGCCATCATGAGACCCATTGGGTCACTTCCACAGGCACCCAAGCCCGGAGGAGAGCCAGGGAGCAGAGCAGAGGAGGCACAGCTGCTCAACGGAGCATCTCCTCCACACTCCGTGCTCCAGCAGCACACTGCAAGGACAAGGTGCTTCCAGGTGCTGCAGAAGTACCTGGCTTTTGACATCTTCTGTCAGAACAAAGGGTACCAGGTGTACACTATCGGAGTGACCTGGATGATGATGGGGTTTGGATTACCCTATGTCTACCTTGTGCCTTATGCCATCCACAGCGGGGTGGAGGAGCACAGGGCAGCCCTCCTCATCTCCGTGCTCGGGTTCATCAACATCTTCATCCGCCCTCTCACAGGGCTGCTCTCGGGACACAGAGTCTTCACAGGGAGACGCATCTACCTGTTCAGCCTGGCCGCGCTCCTCTCCGGGCTGAGCAATTTCATCTGCATCATTTCAGCTGAGTTCAGTGTCCTCATCCTCTACTGTTTCACCCTCAGCATAGCCACGAGCGGGGTCGGGGCGCTCCTCTTCCAGGTGCTGATGGATGTGGTGGAGATGGACAGGTTCCCCAGTGCTCTAGGGCTCTTCACTGTCCTGGAGAGCATCACTGTCCTCATCGGGCCCCCTCTCACAGGTGAGAGAATCTGTGAAAGCAGGCTGGAGGAAAGGTGGAGGCTTAGAAACAGGTGACAAGCGGGACCTTAAAAAAGGGGAATAAGGGAGTTTCCAAACCCATGCAGGCAGATGAGTTATGCAAAGGGAGCATATAAAGTCAGAAGGATCAGAACAGAATGATTGGCCTCCTCTGTCAGCTGAAGGAGGGTCATTTCTGCAGCTGCATCAAGAGCAGACAGTGAAAAAATTACTTGGTAAGCAATTTGAAAGGCATAGGAGCAATGAGAGTTTTTTTCCACTGAGTGGCAAGAAGCAGACAGGAATTATTGTGGTAGGATCTTGCTGTCTGTGAACTGTTTCACTGCTCTGTCAGTTTGCATTGTTTTATCCATGAAGTCTCATGGAATTGTGAACACCTCACTAAACAAATTAACTGTGATCGGATGTTACCAGTCTTGCATTATTCAAAAGCCTTATAGTAAAAGCTCCTGTTCATCCTTCTTTCTAAGTTCTGGAGTGTATTAATTTTTCTCTGGAGACAAGAAAGGAGCTATTTATGATGCCAAATCCAATAAATTACTCACAGTTCACTCTAAATGCCACTAAGTGACCTGTCCAAGACACACCTGCTCCTGCAATACAGCAGCAACTTCAAAAGACCAACAAACACATGTCAACCCGAGCATGAATCCTCAGTTCAGGCTTTAGTTCTCTTCTCCAGACAATGAACTGTGGCTACTCAGCAGGAAAATTATGTCTGGTCCAATAATGTGATGGTAACATGTACCATATTTCATGGTATTCCCCAGCATTAGCGTGTCAGTTACTTTTCTCAAAGAGCAGAAAAGGTCCTTTCTTGGACTACTCTGACAGTAGCAGATGGGCAAAACAAGGCACAGTAAAAACAGCATCATTTCTGCTTGTAGTCCTAAAATCTGCTACAGAAAAGTGCACTGTGAAAAGAAACATCATCAATCTATACTGAAAAACACAGGCAACTAAACATTATTCCAGTATTTCTGTATAAATAAGTAGCCTATAAAAGGCATCATGTATTTGACCTGAGTATTAAATTTCATCTCTAACATTAGTGTTAAATTACTCATGTGATATATCACACTTTTAAATGGCTTATATTGAGATCACTTAATGTTAGTCATAATGTTGCTGTGCTGTGAATTTCCGTCTCATTACACAGGATTAGGGACAAGTGTTCAGTTTAGAGATCCTAATATGTAAATTTTTGAGATACTACTCAAATAATTGTCCTATTTTTTTGACCTATGATGTAACAGCATCACTCATTCCAAAATTCAGTTAGTGGCAGTAGCATAGGGGTCCTCTGCTGAATAAACAAAATTAATCAGAAGGCTGGGGAAAAATTACAATATTATTTCTTTTCTGATTTCCCTGTGTATTGAGAAATACTTTCAGCAGAAGCAGAAACATCATGAATAGTGACTGGAGGAAAAAAAAAAAGAAAAATGCCCAGAATCTAGAGAAAATAACTCATCAGAGAATGCTTATCCTTTGTATATGGCAGTTTGCTGAATGATTTAGGTTTAACATTCATGTAAATTTATGCCTTTAGTGTGCATCTTCTCTTTGGCTAAGCTATGGCTTCTATTTCAGGTCTCCTGGTAGACATAACCAATGATTTCCGCTACGTCTTCTACACCTCCAGCTTCTTCCTGATATCAGCTGCATTCTTCATGGGGCTCAGTTTCTGTGCTCTGGAAAAAAAAAACAAACTGAGAGAGGCTTCCAAAGTACCTTTGGATAATCCCTCCAGATATCAAGACAGTGAAACACCAGCTGATCCACAGGCTGACAGGCAACCCCCTCCAGCAGTCGTGTACATCACAAGCATATGAAAATAAAGAAAAGAAGAGAAAAAAGGAGCAACACAATGATGTGGTCTGGACAAAGCTACACATGGCCCAGCACTGATGGCAGAGGAGAAAAAAATATCTGTTTTCCACAGCTGTCATCTTCCTTCTGCACTTCCCCTCCATGGGGCTGTGTCAGACTCCAAGAGAGGGATCCAGCCCACAGGATGAGCCCAGAGCCCAGTGCCAGCCAAGCTGATGAAGGACAGAGAGATCTGTGCTCTCCTAAAGCAAACCAGGGGACAACAGCCATGGAAGGAGACAAAAGCTGTGTCAGTTCAATTGGGTTAAGCCACTGCCTTTAAGATGTCACTGGAATTTCACATGCACATTTCTCTTGGAAGCACTGGACAACATGGAATAATGGCTATGCACAAGGATAGTTCTTTCACATCCAGTTTTGGTGCACAAGCTTCCTGGTTGCTTCCCATACTGAGGGTGGCAAGACAAACACTTTCCACAGGAAGTGGAATTATGTTTTTATTTTCCACCACTCTAAATATTATATGAAGGCAGCTGCATGGGTTGCAGAACTCAGCCAAGTCTTTAGTAAGATCAATTATTTTCTCCTACAAGGTATATACATGAGTTCTTCATGCCAAGGACAGCTTCAAAGTCTCAAAGGTTCAACTCCAAAGCCTCAAAAAGAAAAAAAAAAACCAACACACCAAACCTTGGAGTGCCTGCTTTATGTAACTACTGATATCTCAAGTGCTGCTTGATATATCATAAAAGAGGATCCATGGCTTGTGTAAACACACTTCAGCATTACCTGGAACCCATTTGGGAGAGGCAGCAAAGATGTTACTATTCCTAAGTATATGCATCCTTTTATAGGGCCAAATTCAAAGCAACTGTAGTTCCCTCTAGTGGAAATGAATTCAACTCTTTAATCTTAGACTTTCAGACTTAATTACACCAGCATTCTCATTATAGAGAACTTGGTGCAAGCATAATTTATATTTCTTATAAGCACAAGCAGAACTTAAAAAGAAATCTGTGGAGCAAAGTATACTGAGAAAAGTCAGTATTGCTGACTTTCCTTTCCATACAGCCTCGACTGTAAGTGGCTTTTCCTGCTGCATTCCCAGGAGTTAGGCTTGTCACTGCTCAGGTGACAGCTGCAGCAGCCTCAGCATCAGCTTCAGGTGCAAATTGTTCATATTCTGTATCATTCCTGATCCAACAGAAGCAGATAAGAACTCATAAAGCACCGTGGATAAAGAAAACCCAACAAATTAAAACTATCAAAAAGCATAAAATGGGAGTGACACAGAAGAAGGAACAGCTTTCAACTGAACTACAGTGCTTACTTTGAGACCTGTTATATCAAACTGTTACATCAAACCCAACTGCAGTGCCTGTCTAAGAACTGTCATATCAAATTCCTGCCAACAAACCCACAGTTTTCACTAGGGCTCCCCCAGGCAAAATCAACAAACCAGGCCAAAAAAACCCACTCTGGGTGAAACCACTGGAAAATTGACTCCAAATTCTTCAGATACTGCAACGGCTTCACAGCTGGCTTTTCCATGGAGGAGGTGTGAGCCCTTCAGAAGGATTCCTGCTCCCACAGCTCAGTGTCTCCTCCACCACTGCCCTCAGATTACAAAACCAGTAGACTCTGCATTTCCTGATCAAACTTAGGGCATGATTAGGCAAGATGATTTATGGGAGATAGACATATCTCATGTCTCATCACGTGTTTATTAACTTATGTAATGCTTACATGGTCCATAACTACAAAGTAAAGAGGGACTGGTGCTTCTCAACTTGCCATAACAGACTTGTGCATTCCTAGGAAAATGGGGCTTTCTCCCTCTCAAAAAAGCAATGAAAGGGATCAAGTTCCAAATATTTTCTAGCTATTGCAAATAAACAGCTAAGTAGCTGAACAGACTGCCATTTTTTCTGTGTGTAATTCTTAAATTATAAATACTCTTCACCTTTCTACATTCCCTTTCTATTTTCTTATGGAAATATGGAGTTATATTGTCCCAAATCCTCCCACTGCTACAAATACCCTGTGCAAAATAGGCAAGATATGGTGTAAACTACAATCCATCAAAATTTATCACAGGAAAACAAAGGTTAGTTGAAGGAGCAATGGAATGCAGCTGCCATGTGGAGCCAATTGCTCTATCTACAATTCTTTAGCCCTGGATGGCTCATAAGAAGGGAAATGTACAGTCTGTGCTTGCTTGGAAGGGAGGTCAAAAAAACAGGTACTCACCAGCTAAGCTGACCCAGAGATCAGCTCCTCCTACACCACAGCAAAGAAATCTGTTTTGATTATTTCTGAGCTGTGCACAGCAGAACCAGATAATTTAGGATGCTTTCTAGAACAGCTTTTTTGATACTCCTACACACAACTCCATGGTCACTGGGATTTATTCATAGAGGCAGGGAGATGTTTTGGGTAAGAAAAACATTTTAATGTTT
Organism: Calyptomena viridis; assembly: GCA_013390005.1. Classification (NCBI taxonomy): domain Eukaryota; kingdom Metazoa; phylum Chordata; class Aves; order Passeriformes; family Eurylaimidae; genus Calyptomena; species Calyptomena viridis. The sequence goes on from WEIV01023921.1 coordinate 650,778, forward strand.
CTCACCTTGTTGACTACAAGCTTTCTAACAGCCTTTCTAACCCACATGTTGGAAACAATCCTGTACAGAGAAGAGGTAACACAAGGTAAGCAAGATGTTTAAGCTTCCACAGCAAAGAAATCCACTCCACTCCTCTCCTGTTCCACAACTTTCCTCTTCCACCTCTCTTTCCAACCTGAATTCCATACTGCCTTGAGGAGCAACTTGATAAAGGGTGATGGAAGCATCCTGGCATCCTGCACATGCTATAGGACAATAAATATTCCCCCTCAGAACTATCCTACAGGAGCAGCAACACTTAGTCCTTAAGTGTAGGCTCGCCTACACTTGATGCCCAGAAGAAAAATAAAGGAATAAAAGTTCTTTTCATTAGTTTAAAGTCATCTCTTTACTCAAGGCAACACGGCCCCCTTATGCAACAATTTTTTTAACACTTGCAGACAATAAAATAATCCTGACTCTAATTAGAGACAAACACTAATACCTCAGCCAGGTTACAAATCTCTCAGAAATGGCAGAGCAACAAAAATTGGCCAGAATTAAATGTAAAAAAGCCTTAGATATTTTGCCAACATAATACTTGGAGAAGTTTAATATTTTTATTTCATATTCATGCTATTTACTAATATTTAATATTAATTTTTTAAAAGGTCACGGTAAACTTACACATGCTAAAACAGCTCAGATGTGCAAAATCACTTAATTTAAGAGCTTGGCTTGCTATTTGCAGACTTGGCTAGTAGCTGTGAGGAAAAAAAAAAAACCTACTAGAAATGAAATTTCCCTGAATTCTGGCTATGGATGTCACCAGAGTAGCCCCTGGAGCCGTGACTACCCTGGCTAGATCAGCCACGCTGTGCAAACTACTCCAGCAAACAGCAAGTGCTTGGAGCATTCAGATCATTAAACTATACAGCCAATAATGGGTAAGTAAATGCAGTACTTATAAACAGAAATAATTGCATTTTTCCTCTTTAAACACAGTTTTCCCCCTCTTATTATTCAATTCCAGTATTGCTCTGTTTGTATTGACTGGCTCCCCGTGTTTGCTTTTCCTGCTGCCGCTTTCTCACATTACTCATTCACTTTCTATTTAATGACAGATGTGGCTTTAAAGTATGTCAACACCACTTACAAAGGCACACATTAAAAGAGATTTGTTACTACAGTAGCAAAACATTCTAATATAGACATAGTCTGTAGCACCTTTGCTGATCATTTTCATATATATATATATACACACTCATGTATACAAATATATATACAAATATACATATATAGAGAGAGACATATAAATAGATACTGACTTCAGCTGATAATTATGCTAAGAGCTGAAGCAGCTAGCACAGGCCTGGCTTAAACTTTTATACCAAGTAGAAATAACTAAGTTGCCTTTCACATTCTCTATCTTCCCATACCATTACAATGCTAAAATATTTAGCATTACTGCATTCAGTGCAGCTTCTTTGCTCATCCTTCTATTTAATGTGGTCATGGCAGATGTTTTGTGCCCTCAGCTGTGTGGTGGGAAAGATTTATCAGCACAGCACTCTTGTCACCGGCGCCATGAATTTGGTGGATCAGTTCATGTTCAATTTGCTTTATATGAAAATCAATTGCACTTGAGATAACAAAAAAGAGAACGTGCACTCACAGCCTGTTCCCTCCTTATCCACCTCTGTGCATGTAATTGCTTCAATAAAAGCAATACAATTTTCTCCAAAGTCCATGCCCACCCTCCCCACAATTTATGATGTTTATTAACTTTTACTTTATATATTTCCACTACATGAACCACAATTGAACCTGGTTGCAACACATAAAATCACGGTGGTTCCACTGAATTGTGTTAGTTCAGAGTCAGGGAATTATTCAGCTTTGTGCCCAGGCCATTGAACAGCCCGGGTGGAACCACCTGCAGCTGCTTTAATTCACTCCTTGGCCTTGCTTCGTTTTTTTCCCGGTAATTTATATCACTGTGCATGTATTGTGCCCTGGTTTTATCCTCCACCTCAGCTTCTAATTCTTTTGTCTTTTACAAAAAAAAAAAATCCGTTTTCACTGTCCTTGTTTAGCCCATAAGCTGCAATCCCATATTTAAACTGCACCTGATCCAAGAGTAGCACCACCACAGCTAACTGGAAGGACAGTAGGATTGGGGCTGAGCAGGAAAACATAGACACGCGTGAAAATTCTGAGTAATTAATTAGTGAGTGAGGAAGGGCCAGCTTCTTTCCAGAGCAAAGCGCTGCCGTATAACAAAACACAGTCAGACACCACGACGAAAGGTCATTTATTTATATATATTTATACCTTTTTATATATGTATACATTATATAGAANGCCGTGTCACGCCCACAAAATGGCGGCCGGCGGGTTTGTTTTGTCGCCCTGAGGTGGCCGGTCTGTCCCAAAGCCGAGGGACACCCGTCCCCTGAACCGGCACTGCCCCGGGGGAACGGGGAGCCTAGCGCGGTGTCCCGCAGGTGCCGGGTGTTTGGTGGCTGAGCGCGGGGCATCGCGTCTTAGCCGGGCCCGCGATGGAGCTGGGGCGGCTGGAGTACCTGCAGGCGCTCGTCACCGAGTTCCAGGTGACGGACAGCCCAGGTAACAAACACCGCTGCTCGCTCACGCTCCTTATGGTGAGCGTTTCCTCACACACCTGATTCTTCTCCCTTGCAGAGGCCAAGGAGCAGGTGCTGGCGAACCTGGCCAACTTCGCTTACGATCCCAAAAACTACGAGTACCTGCGGCAGCTGCAGGTGCTGGATCTGTTCCTGGATATGCTCACCGAGGACAACGAGACCCTCGTGGAGTTTGCCATTGGTAAGGGCTGTCCTGATCACACTCAGCTGTCACCTGGACGGCACATCAGGGGACACCAGGCCCCACACCTGGTGTGGTGGTTAATCCTCCCCAGAAACAGACCAGCAGTCAGGCTCCAAAAGTAGATCCACAGTGTCCTGATAAAGCCTCATTTAGTTTGGAATGTGTGGAACAGGGAGAAAGTCAGAGGCTGGCATGTTCCCCCATGTCCTGGTAGAGCTTAATGAAGACAGTTTCTGAAAAAGATTTTGTTTTTTTTCCCACAGACTTTAAGTAAACACCTGTAACTTTTTACTCAAATCTTTCCTATGTCATTAATAATAGGTTTTGCCAGGTATATTGTACAGGTCCAGTGTTACCATTCTGCTATTGACAGCTGGTCTTCTAGAATAACGATTGGCATTTTTCAATAAATCCTCTGAGAAACTGCCTTATCATGATTTTTTTTACAGTCTGAGCATAAACTTCTGTGAGTGATTCTATGAGATGATAATATATTTGATTTTTAAGGTTTGGGGCTGCATCTCAAAGCTTCAAGTTCAAACATTCTGTGCCTCTTGCCTAACACTGGTATCTCCATTCTCTGGCTTTCTAAAACACCTGCAATAAACTGCTGGCTCGTGTTCTCCTTTAGGGATAAGTGGTCCTGGAATCATTCTGTGGAAGCAGTTATGTGCAGCAGTAACAGTGCCCTCTAATGACACATGGGAGGAGGAATGTGCTGGTGGAAGCTCTCTGGAAACAATCAGCATGGCCTAGGGAACCATTAAGAATTTTCCATCCAAATCTCATAGAAAATCTGGATGCTTACTTCTCTGCTAGAAACAAGATGAGCTTGAATTTGAATCTTAGTGCGACAAAGACCGGGGTGTGGAGAGTTTGTCTTGCACGTGCCGGACACTTCTGCTGTTTCAGGTGGTCTGTGTAACCTGTGCCTGGATAAAACCAACAAGGAGTACATCCTGGAGGCCAACGGGGTGGAGCCCATCATCAACTGCCTGTCCAGCTCCAACGAGGAGACTGTGGTGTCGGCTGTCACGACGCTGATGTTCCTCACGACGCCGCAGTCGCGGCACCAGACCACGGCCCTGCCCGTGGTGGAGTGCATGCTCCGCTTCTCCCTCTCGGCCAACAGACGGCTCAGCAACCTGGCATCCCTCTTCCTGGAGGATTACTGCACCCCTCCACAGGTGGAGGAGGCCAGGAATCTCAGCAAACACACGGCAGTGGGGATCCCGCTCCCCAAGGACTGAAGCTGAGAGGGAAACCTCCCTGTGTGCTCGCTTTCTGCTCAGCAGGTCAAGAGGCTGTCAAGAACAGCATCCAAAAGGGAAGTTGGTCCTGCCAGCACTGGGGTTTAGTTTGTAAGACAATGGTACAGCACCACCATGTCAGCTGGGCCAAGCACACAGCTAAAACTGCAAGTAAATATTTAAAATAAAGCAGGTCATGGCTGTTGGAGAGCAGTTTGCCAAGTACAGCCCAGCACCCAGCTTGCACAAATAACCTTTACCAGGAATGAGGGGGTTTCTGCTCGGGTTATTGAGCAGCTTAGATCCCCTCCAGTTCCTGGCTGGTTTTGCTGCAGCTCTTGCCTTCAGCATCAATGACAACTGACACTGAGTGTCAACTCAAATGACTTCAAAATGTCACAGAAATGTATTCCTCTTGCAGAGAAAGAAGGTGTTTTCCTGCCCTGGCAGTGCACAATCTTTCTCCATCCTTGTGGTACCAGTTATGCCACCCTCTCATCCTGGCAGAGGCACACAGCCCCTGAATCACTGCATAGCGCAGTGGTTCCTTTAAATCAAGACGTGGAAAGTTGTTTTTCTTTCATTACCACTGGTGAGAAAGGTGAAGATTTAAAAAAAAAAAGGCTCACAGCAGTGTAGTTCGTGAGAGCTGCTGTCTTGTAAAACCTTCTCTTAATAAAACATTAACTTGAATGCTGTGTAATCAGTTCTGTATGAGCTCATAAATATTTCTCTCCAGCACTTGCAGCCTTTGCCTGCTCTTACTCGAGTGCATGGGCCAGAAGTTGAGGCCAGCTTGCTCTCCTTTCACTATCAGCCAATGAGGCAAGAGAAAACCCAAGAGCCAGGGTGGCTAAATACATAAAATTTAAAAGGTTTGGTTGTTGAGCTCAGTGCCCCCTGACAGACACCCACACTGTGTCTGCTCAAGTTTCAAAAGCTTTCCTCCTTCTTTTTTCCTCCTTTCCACCCCCAGACAGCACAAACCAAACAGGAGTGAGGTTAAACACACAAAAATCCAACCAACCCACAACTGCTTGTGTTTTACAGTTTCTCTTCCCAACAGCAAACATCCAAAATGCTACAGAGATTAACTGAGTGCAGAGGAATCTTCCAGAAACCCGAAGCCAGCTCTGCACCGTGTCTCACAGAGGCAGCTCATTGCTGGCTGTAACTGACCCCGAGGTGACAGTGCTCGCTGCCTCCTGGGAATGGGTTTCCCTGGCATTGGGAAGAGCACAGCATCCCCTTCCTGCACTACTGCCTGCGCTTGCTTTCCAGGATGGTCTTCCAGTCGTCCGCCCAGGAGAGCAGGCGCCGGCGCGGGGCCGGCAGCTGGACGTGCCTGTTGTGGCAGCAGGTGAACAGGACGTGCTCCCAGCTCGGGTTCTGTTCTGCACCTGGGCAGGGAAAGGGGGAGAGCTGGAGTCAGCTGGGGGGTGACTCCCCAGCCAACAGCCAGCGGTGGAGGCACTGCCCAAACCTTGGATGGTGTCCTTGTCGTCAAACAGCAGGTCGGCAGCTACCACGGTCTTGTCTCGGGTCAGAATAATCTGCTCCACAAACTCGGGTCCCAAGTGTTTCTCTACCCACTTATACTGCAGAGACAAGGAATAAGAGGAAACCCTGCTGTACTCCCAGTTTGCACATGGCTCGTGCCAGAGCAGCCCTAATGCGGTCGTTTTTTCCCTGTAAACACACATCTGTGTCCAGGAATCCCCATGTGGAGAATAGTCCTGGCTATGGCCCAGGACGGATGTAACCTGTGACAGCCTTCACTCAGCACTGCCCTGGCCGTGCTGAACTGTTGAGTTTGTGAGCAGCAGTGGCTGCTTTCCCAAAGCACATGGATTGTGCCCATCCAAGTCATTCTAGTGACCAAAGTCTCTTTCCCCCCTTGTTCTCGTGCCAGTGGCAAACGGGTCTAATTCCAATTCTACCTGCTCCTCAACTCAGCATTGGCCTCGTTCAGGACAGATGGTTATCTTAGGCTCCAGATTTAGACCAGTTGAGGACTCTCCAGTGTGGAATCCCCTGGGAATACCCCATCCCTGTGAGGAACTACAACAGTTCCTTTGCTATCACCTGCTGACACAGCTGGTCCCAGTCCAGCTCCAAGAGCCAAGGGCTCACGTGCTCCACAGTAATTCTGGCAGCACGTGGCACTCTGAGATTCCCTGTCCTGTTCTCTGTGTCTCAGCAGCTGTTCCTCAGACAGGGATTGAGGGAAGCCTGGCAGCCAGAGAAACTACTCTTTATAAAGGAATGGCTCCGACTGGGGTGGCATGAAACAGCAAGGCCTTCCAAAATGAGCATTAAAAACAGTAAAATAAATTCTCTCCCACCTTTTCCACAATGCAGTGCTCGTATTTCTGGAGGGGACTTGTGCAAATGAAGACTTGGGTGCTGAAAAGAAAACAGCTTTCATTAGCAGTCAGGGGAAAGTGTGTAAGGTCATAGAAAAGGGCTGCAGGGTGCAAAAGTGTCCTTACTTCTGCATCTGGATCATCTCCTGCATAGCTTCAAGGGCTCCTGGAATTGGATCCAACTCTAGGAAGAAGCCAGGTGACTCATAGACACTGGCTACCTTGTCCTGCAGGAGACAGAGGACAATGAGCAGTGCCTGTGCTTTGATCCAAGATGTCACAACAACTGTCCAGTTATCTCATGTGTAACAGCCAGAAAAGGGAGGTGACGCTTTATAACGATTATATTTATGATGATTATAAAATTTCTCACCTTTTAGATTCTGGGAAAAGTCCAGCTCTGGCACGCAAGAAGTTACTCCCTGGTGGCTCCTTTGGAGTGAGGAGGCAGAGCTGACCCTGACCCAGCACAAACAGCCCTGATCCACAGCTTGAGTCGCTGGGATCTGACAGAGGGAGAGGTTCCACCTGCCCTTCCCAGCGGGTCTCTCTCGACTGACTTTGTGAAAACCAAAGGAACAAGTTTGAGGCTTCTGTTCCTCTCACGTTTGACTGAGATTTGCTGATGACTCAGGAATTCACCAGGGATAAACAGGCAGACACTGGCACTGCCCAATATCTCTGTTTTCCTTTGGAGCACACAGGTCAATGTGTTGACTGTGCCAATGGCCAGGTGAGCACAGCCATGTATTTGGGGTGAATCCCTTCAGCAAGAGGGAAGGAAGAGAACTGTGTCTTTGCTGCTTTCTATGATTTTCAATCAGCCCTAAAACAGCCATTGTTACAGGAGCAGACCTTGACTCCAGCACAGTTGGAGATTGGAGAGCTGCCCCTCTGTGGTAATGGGCTGGTGCAAAGTCTGCTCCAAGGAGTGTCAGACTGCAGCACGAAGCTGAGGTGGATCCCTGTGCTTCCCCAAGAATCCTTGGCTCCATGAGGTGACCTGTGCACCCCGTGAGCCCCAGCTGGGCTGGGTTTGGGGGTGCTGTGGGACATTGCTCCCCTCACCTGGCTCAGGGCACACAGCCCCAGCATTGGGCTGAGCTTTATTAAGGGCTTTATCCCTTTTGTGTCTGCACCTGGTCCTGGTGTGAACCCACCTTCCACACAGGCATGGGGGATGCCACATGAATCAGAGAGGTCCTTAATAATAAACAAGTGGGAAAGGAGGTTTGCTGTAAAGGTAGAATAATTTTTAAGTGAGTGTAAACAAGAAAGAAAAAACATTTACTGGAGGAGCAATGCTATCCCAAGCTAAAATAGCCAAAAATGGTACAAAAAGGTATTTAAGATGATACAGTACAGTGGCATCTTTATCTCCTAAAGGAAAAGCAGCATTTCCAGGGTAATTCCTGTACCTCTAGGTAGGGCTGCCCTTCTAGTCCTTTTTTTTTTAATTTACTGATAAAACATTTTCGTACCTTTTATTGTTAGCAAATTCACTGCTTTGAATCCAGTTCTGGTTAGTTAATTTTAAGGATTGCTCTCTGTTGACTGTTCAGTGGCCTGTGTTAAATCAGATTGTTTCAGAGTGGGTCACAGCCAACAGGTTTCCCCCCTCCCCCTTATCACACATCCCATCATGGCAAAGGACCCACAGCAGTGCTGAAGCCACTTCCAGGCTGAAGTTTCATCCTCAGACAGAGAGGTTAAGCTTCCAATATCTCTTCTACCCTGAGGCACATGAATCTTACTCCCCTGGTCACACAGTGAACTTCAGAGGTGTCAAAACAGCATTTTTCCACAGGCATCAAAGTCATACATTCCTATGCCACTGAACAATTTGGAAAACTTAATTCTTGTTAAGAATTCTTCAAAGGCAGGCTGCAGCCTTTGCTTAGAAATTGTACAGGGTTGCTTTACGTCCAGCTGGTGATCTCCTTGCTCTGTATCACCATTGGAACATCAACATAAAAACCATTTCAATTAAGCAGCAGTGAGGAGGAGCTGGCATTAAACCAGTCTCCCAGATCCCGGAGCTCACTCAGTTATCAACATCTGCAAATACTCATAAATCAACAGCCAGAAATTTGGAAGCACTGTCTGATTTCACACACAAATCAGAAGAGGTTGAGGAGTCTGGGTGCAGACGTGGCAATCAGATCTGCTCAGATCTCTGTTTCCATGCAAAGCCTCCCTGATCCCAGCAACAATTCCCTGGAGCTCTTCCCAAGGAGATTGAATTACAGATTCAGGGCTTGTGTCTGAAAGCTCTTTGGGCTTGTGTCTGAAAGCTCTTTTATCCTACAGCAAGACACCAGAAACTGGCAAGTCTCCACTACGTCACAAAAAAGTCTGACTTTACTGGCAAAAGAAATTCAATTTGATGACTCTTAAGAATCAAAAGCCATTTCCCTCCCCCACAAAAAAAAGGTGACTAGAAAAAGAAAGTAAAACCATTTTCTTTCCTCATTTTCATGTCATCAGTGCTGAATGTTTCCTTTTAACTTTCATTAGCAAGATAACAATTTGGATGCAAAACTGGAGTGACTACCTCTATCCCTAAGCTTTAGCACCAGCAGCACTTAAAAATAATTCTATTTTTTTTTTTGACATTGCTGGAGATATTAAATCCTTTCTTGAAACTGCCTGGGGCCAGGAAACACGTCCTAAACTCTTGCAAGATAAATCCCCATCAACAAAATGGCTACATACACAGGAGGGCAGATAGGCAAGTGCAGTAAAGAGAGTCTTGAACAAAACAAAATGGATTAAAAGCATTTCTAAGTAAAATGGACTTACAACGTGAAACTAACGATCAAAACATAAACCCCCAAGTAATTGCTCAAGTTTCAAGGGGCAGCTGCTCAGCACCAACAAAGCATAAACACCCCTCAGTAAGAGGAGATGCACAAATCATTAGCACAGCACTTCCCACCCCCTGGCACACATGCCGGAGTGTCCCACATCCCGATCCCCCATGGACGGGCACAGCCGACACCTGCCACACAGAGCCCGGTGTCCTGCTGATCCCCCGGTGTCCTGCTGATCCCCCGGTGTCCTGCTGATCCCCTCCTTCCAGCACGGACAAACTGCACGCTCAGTTTCCCTGCACGGACACGAGGCCCCACAAACCCTGGGCACGGGACGGACAAACTGCTCTCAGTGTCTGGGCTGCTGGTTCCTGCCAAAGCTTTTCCTGCAGCTGAGGGCAAGGAGAGACCTTCCACAGGGATTCTCCTGCCTCTCAGACGCCCTGTACAGGCAGGACTAACAAGGGCTCTATTTTTAAACTAATTTATGGTATTTACATAAAACCCAAAGGAGCTTCAAATCCTTAAAACTTTATTGTTCTGGCAAACACACGCAAACCATCCCAGAGCTCCCGTAGCTACTGAAGGAGACACACCCACAGCACAGCTCCATAATTTCCTTAGCAAGCCAGGCTAGTAACAAAGAGCAAGATAAGAGCTTTTGCGTGGGATTCAAACCAGTTATCTCGTTATTTCATTGCCACACCTAAGGTCTGGGGAGGAACAGGATGAACGTGAACCAAACTAGGGAATGGGAATGCCAGAAACAGAACAAAACACAGTTTTCTGGATAGATCAGACTGTAGACCTTCCAAATAAGAACAAATACAAAGTCATGACCCCTTAAACTACCTGCAATTCTTTTTGTCCAAGTGTACCTAAATGGGATTGACTTAAGGAATACTCATTTAAACAATAATTCCTGGGTTTTTTAATTTAAAATAACCAAATTCATGTCTTCTCCCTATATTTACAAGGAGTTCCTAGTTCCAGGAACTTTTGAGCATCAATAGTCATCAATAAGATCTCAGGCAGTTTGGAGCCTGTGAAATGCTGACTGGACCCAGCACTCCTGTCCATCACTGAGCTGCAGGAGCCTGTAACTCACTATGGAACAGGAGGGAAATGAATGTGAATTGTCATTTCTTAGCAGTAAAAAAATCTACAGGCTCAGTACAGGATTTTAAAATGAGCAATGAACTTCTCAGGGAAAGTGTAGGACACAGCCTGGATGAGATACCTGTTCTGTTTCCTTATGGAGTCCATGACTCTCCTGTGGTGAGCAGAGGAAAAGGTAAAGTCTGGATTCACAGTATTTGTAATTTTGCCTCACAAACCTCTCTGATATTCTTTCAGCCAT
>WEIV01023921.1:661687-674962 GCA_013390005.1 Calyptomena viridis
CGGCTCCGCCGGGACGCGGGCGCGGAACTCCCGCCGCCCCCCGCCCTCGAAGTCGGCCAGGACGCCGTCCATGTCCACCAGCACCCGCAGCGGCCCGGCCGCGCTGCCCATCCCGATCCCAGATCCCGGCACACGCGGGCGGCGGCGCCCCCGGCTCCGGCACGTGGGAGCGCTCCCGAATATGCATTATCGGGATATGAATATCCATGAGGGGCGGGGCGCCTCGGGGCCCCGCCCGGGAACAGGGTGTGCTCCGGCAGGAATCGAGGGAGAGCGGACAAGAGCCCCTCCGAGCCCCTCGGGACCCCATCAGTGGCCGGGATGTGGCTCCCACATTCCCACCCCAGGGAAACGGGCAGTGGAACGGCAGCATCGCTTGGCCAAAGCCTCAGCAACCATAAAGGAGCATTGACAAGTTTTACTGGGTGTGAGCCTCGCAAAGGAAATGCTATTTCTCCTGCACAGAGCACACGGGGTGTAAGGAACCCTGCCGAGATGTGGGAGAGGAGGAGCATGTCAGCAAATCCAGTTTTGTAGGTGAAGGTTAAGCCAGGGCTTCTGCACTGATCTGGAAAGCCAGGCTTGGCTTTCAGGCACCGGTTCTTCCAGGAGGAGGGTGGAAAAGACACTAGCAGACACACCAGCTCCATACAAATCCTCTGCTGTGGTTTATCCTGCAGCAGATTCCTCTAGGGCAGCAGAGAACTTCATGGTTTGGTCTCACTTCCACCCCCCTCCCTTTTTAGCATCCCGGTTTTTTTGTCATTGTGAAGAAAATAAACTTTATTTTCTTGACAGAAAACAATTATTTTGGATAAACCAGATTATATATTTTAGGTCATATTCCATATTTCTCTGATCTATAGGACAGAAATGAAGAGATAAATCAGATATTCTCTCCAGGGGAAAACAGCACCTGATGGTGGCCTCAACCAGGTGTAAGAACTCTCCCCCTTCTGCTGCATCCCAGCTCTGTTAGAGTAGTGCAGGTTGGCTGAGACAACTGAGAACAAAGCAAAATGAAACCCACGAAATAAAACCCACACAGGAAACACTGCTTCAAAATTTCTATATTATTTACTTTTAAGCAACAATCCAGCTTCGTGAAATTACAACACACACTTTAAAGGATGAGATTTTCACCTCATGGTCAAGCACCAGCATGATCATGCACAGCATTGAGTCAGTTGTAAAAAAAAAAAATGCCCTGTAATTCTTATTTATATGATCTACTCCACCTTTACTGAATAAAGTCTGAATCAGCCCCTTCCCAGCACTAGGCCAGGTGGCTCTGGTCATCAGCCCTCTATTTGGCACAGACCCTGCATCTTAGTAGTCCAGTATCAAGATTTATTTTGTTTTTAAAGGCAGCATGGTGTACATTAACCACTTAATGATTTATATGGCACAGCAGGGCTCAAGGCATTTACCACATGCAGTCAATGAAGTCTTTTAGATCCCTAAATCCCACATGTGAAGGGAAGGGACTGCTCTTGCTGNAAAGAACAAGCTGGAGATGGTTCAGGGAAGAGTTTGATGACAGAACCTCGTTACCAATTCCTGCACACACAACTCCAGGTAAAGGGCTTGTGATCCTCCTGGAAAAAGTTACTTATTATCACTGTACGAATTCAGCTAGTTAACACAAATTAAGGTTAGTTAAAACAAAATTAAAAATACTGTGAATCCAGACTTCACCCTTCCTGCTGGTCACTGCAGAACAGTCTCCATAAGGAAACAGAACGGATGCTGACCCAGGCCGTGCCCTAGCCTTTCCCTGAGAAGTTCATTGCTCATTTTAAAATCCTGTACTGAGCCTGTAGATTTTTTTACTGCTAAGAAATGACAATTCACATTCATTTCCCTCCTGTTCCATAGTGAATTACAGGCTCCTGCAGCTCAGTGACGGACAGGAGTGCTGGGTCCAGTCAGCATTTCACAGACTCCAAATTCCCTGGGCTCTAGTTGATGACTGTTGATGCTCAAAAGTTCCTGGAATTAGGAAAAATATAGAGAGCATGCATGAATTTGGTTACTACTCTACATAAACAAACACAATTTACTATTTAAATTAGTATCCCTTAAATGAATCCTATTTAGGTATACACGGACAAAAAAATTGCAGGTAATTTAAGGGGTAGTGGCTTTTTAAAAAGTACTGACCCGATCCTGACCTTTGCCCACCCAGGGTGGGCAGGGTGAGGAGGGCGAGGTCCGCACTCACCGCCAGGTCCTCCCGCAGGTCCCGGTACTGCTCCCGCACCGAGAAGCCCCTGCGCTCCGCCAGCTCCACGCGCGGCTCCGCCGGGAAGCGGGCGCGGAATTCCCGCAGCACCCCGCCCTCGAAGTCGGCCAGGACGCCGTCCATGTCCACCAGCACCCGCAGCGGCCCGGCCGCGCTGCCCATCCCGATCCCAGATCCCGGCACACGCGGGCGGCGGCGCCCCCGGCTCCGGCACGTGGGAGCGCTCCCGAATATGCATTATCGGGATATGAATATCCATGAGGGGCGGGGCGCCTCGGGGCCCCGCCCGGGAACAGGGTGTGCTCCGGCAGGAATCGAGGGAGAGCGGACAAGAGCCCCTCCGAGCCCCTCGGGACCCCATCAGTGGCCGGGATGTGGCTCCCACATTCCCACCCCAGGGAAACGGGCAGTGGAACGGCAGCATCGCTTGGCCAAAGCCTCAGCAACCATAAAGGAGCATTGACAAGTTTTACTGGGTGTGAGCCTCGCAAAGGAAATGCTATTTCTCCTGCACAGAGCACACGGGGTGTAAGGAACCCTGCCGAGATGTGGGAGAGGAGGAGCATATCAGCAAATCCAGTTTTGTGGGTGAAGGTTAAGCCAGGGCTTCTGCACTGATCTGGAAAGCCAGGGTTGGCTTTCAGGCACCGGTTCTTCCAGGAGGAGGGTGGAAAAGACACTAGCAGACACACCAGCTCCATACAAATCCTCTGCTGTGGTTTATCCTGCAGCAGATTCCTCTAGGGCAGCAGAGAACTTCATGGTTTGGTCTCACTTCCACCCCCCTCCCTTTTTAGCATCCCGGTTTTTTTGTCATTGTGAAGAAAATAAACTTTATTTTCTTGACAGAAAACAATTATTTTGGATAAACCAGATTATATATTTTAGGTCATATTCCGTATTTCTCTGATCTATAGGACAGAAATGAAGAGATAAATCAGATATTCTCTCCAGGGGAAAACAGCACCTGATGGTGGCCTCAACCAGGTGTAAGAACTCTCCCCCTTCTGCTGCATCCCAGCTCTGTTAGAGTAGTGCAGGTTGGCTGAGACAACTGAGAACAAAGCAAAATGAAACCCACGAAATAAAACCCACACAGGAAACACTGCTTCAAAATTTCTATATTATTTACTTTTAAGCAACAATCCAGCTTCGTGAAATTACAACACACACTTTAAAGGATGAGATTTTCACCTCATGGTCAAGCACCAGCATGATCATGCACAGCATTGAGTCAGTTGTAAAAAAAAAAAATGCCCTGTAATTCTTATTTATATGATCCACTCCACCTTTACTGAATAAAGTCTGAATCAGCCCCTTTCCAGCACTAGGCCAGGTGGCTCTGGTCATCAGCCCTCTATTTGGCACAGACCCTGCATCTTAGTAGTCCAGTATCAAGATTTATTTTGTTTTTAAAGGCAGCATGGTGTACATTAACCACTTAATGATTTATATGGCACAGCAGGGCTCAAGGCATTTACCACATGCAGTCAATGAAGCCTTTTAGATCCCTAAATCCCACATGTGAAGGGAAGGGACTGCTCTTGCTGATTGTTTGCTGGCCTGGTTAACCAGGATTCTAGACCCTTGTAAAGCTAAGGGGTTCTAAAAAAAAATCTCAGTACAAAAACCCTCTATGCACACTTAGAACCAAGCTACTCTCTTTTGAATTACATTACAATACTTCATAAAGCTTTCCCTCAAGTCTATCACTAGAAAACACTCATGTCACTTCCAGTAGATCTGGGGGAAACACAGGACAGAAGTGGAAAAAACCCTTGATTTCAAAAAAAGATGGAGTACATAAAGTGCTTCTTTTTAATGAAAGAAATTTGAGATGTACAGTCAGGCTCAAGTTGTGCAGTTCACAAGCATGGGGGAAAGAAACAGACACGAGTTCAAAACAATCAGGAAGGGAAAGGTTTAACCGAGGACTAGGCTGGACTTGCCACCGGGTGGATTTCTCCGGGATGGTGCAGGTGCTGGTGCTACTGGGCTAGGAACAGGTGCAGCAGGCAGGGATTTTTCTTCACTCTGACCTGGGGCAGCTTCTACATCAGCCTCAATGTTTTCTAGAAGAAAAGAAGCTTTTAAGGTGTTTGATGTGGATGATGAGAGCCCAGATGTTTTGCTGGCTCCTGTCAGTTTTCTCCAGGTGTACAGACACACTCGAGTGCTGCTGTAACCTGCTGGCAGGGCAGACTGAGCCCTCAGAAGTGTCTCTCAGATGGACTCTGATGCCTTCCAGCTTGGTCTCAGGTGTTCACCCAGAGCCACATTCACTCAGCTGCTATTAGGGGACACCAGCAATTCATTTTTCTTAATGACAAGCAGCTTAAGGCTTAAGTCTTATACATATAATTAGTCAGCGTGTGGCATTTGTAACTCAGGTCTGAGCGGGTGCTGGAAGCTGAGTCACAGAAGCACCAGCAAGAGCTCAAACTACATTCCCAATCTTGTAACTGGAGGGAAGAGGATCTGACACACTTCTGAGGCTTCACACACAACAGACCAGGGAACAGCCATGCATGGGGAGGCTCTGAGTGTACACTCCCTGGAAAGCACATGAGAGTTTATTTTAAATCCTTCTGAACAGCCACAATGAAGGCAGGACACAGAAGGAATTCTTCACAGGAAGCACTTTAGATACTGTAGCAAATATCTAATGTAGCAAATATCTGCTTTGTGCACAACTGAGTACACCAAGTGCATTAGCATCTCACATTTTTATGGATTAACACAGTTCTGAGCCAAAGGCCCAAATCACCACCAAGTAGCCCCTGATACTGGGGGGGTGAAGGGAGCAGAGCTTCACCACCAGCTCTTCACTGTGTCAACAGACCCCTTTGTTTCATCTAATGGTCACTAGTTCTGGGTTTGGAGGATCTGGAGAACAGCTGCACATTCACCTCAAGCTTCATGATTTAGTAAATCTTAACTGAATTCCCATCCCCAGCCTTCTCTTCAAGCTGCAGAGCCACAACTATTCCTGTCTCCCCTCACAGGGCAGCCACTGCACCCCTTCACCCTCCTTGTTCACCTCCACAACCTTCTGCTCTTCACATGCCAAGTGAAGATGTGGGTGTACCATTGTTTACAGAGACAAAGTGATGTCATTTTCCATTCCTTCCCTGATGACGTCCAGTGTTTTGCTGGCACCTCCAAACATCTCAGGGAACACTCAGTGCCAAGATTCAAGGCAGCTCCTGGGAGCACCACAGCACAGAGCTGAACACAGGCTGCCGTGCTTTAGGTGTTGAGGTTTTTCTCCCCTGGATTCATTACTTTACACTTACTTACAGAGATTATCCTGACATCTTTTTACCTGCCTGCCTCATTTAGTTGAGTCCTTCTGACAGTGAGATTTTCTCAACATCAGCACAATTTGACTACTTGAAAGAAAATTGGAGACTTCACTGTTCGTTGCCTTTTCCAGGTCACAGATGAAGGCACTGAATAAAACTACCCCCAGTATCACTTCCCATGGTTCATTTTTCCAATCTGAAAGGCAATTACTAAGTTCTACCCTTTCCTCCTATTCTTCAGCTACCTTCCTACCCCCAGGAGCAGTTTTTCCTTAATCCCATGGCAACTCAGCTTATTTCTTTTATATAATATTTGATGCAGAATTTTATCAGAAACACCAACACCCCACTTGTGTCCACTGAATCCCCTTTATCCATGCTTGTAATAATCTTAAAAACTGCAGCAGCTTAGCATAGTCCCCATGCAATCAGGAATAATCTACACCACAGATTCTCTGCTGTGTTCATTCACCCACTAGCACAGCTGAACTAAACAGTTAATACCACGTTTTAAGCTTGAAGCCCCTGTAGCTGCTGTCCCAGTGCCTGCTGACTCAGCACAAGCACCCATGGGGATCATCTGTCCCTAATGCCAGACTCCACCTTTCTGTGTGTGTGTCATGCACTGTCTAGTTCTCCTTACCTACTCACATTCACTCAGCTCACAGTGCAACTGAATCCCAAAAGAAACAAGAATTACAGCCACAGGAGACTTTTGGGGAAGTTTGTGTGGCTCATTTAGCCAGCTGATCACACATCAGCACTTCCCACACAATCAAGGTACAGATAAATTTGCCAGCATAAAGACTAAAGTGGTAAATACAGCAGGATCAGACAAAATGTTAAAGCTCTTCTCTTCTAAAAAATGGGTCTAATCCCTGAAACAGCTCCCTGCTGAGTGCACTGCAAAACACTGGGAACTCTGATGCACAGAAAGAAACTACAGCTTCCAAACAGGAAGCAAGAAAACTGCTGCAAAAGGAAGATTTTCTTCCCCTAGACAGGCAAGATTAATAAATATGCACACCCCACCTGACACCTACTTGGGGTTTTATAATCAGTTGCACACAGAAAATAATTTCCACATTCAAAAGAATAAACATCTTTTAATGGTGCAAAGCTATTAAGAATCTGGTTATGCTGTGAACTTGTAAGCAGACAGCTTTTGCTTGGAGCTGTGTTCATTCAGCCCTTTTAAAGCCTGGAGAGGGCTCTACAAATCCAGTACAAAGTCACAGGTGTGCCAGGTGGGATTCAGCAGCTCAGATGTGCCATCCCACAGCAGGAATATCAAGGGGAGGACTGACACAGCCAGCTCAACCAGACTGTGCTCCATTAAGCTGTGATACTCAAAGCTATAAATGGTAGAAATTAATTTAACAATCCATCAGGAAACTCAGGGATCTGGCACAGACACCATTTCCAGGAAGCATTAACTTTCTACTCCTTCCTAAGTACCATCAGTGAAAGTTTAACATTCAAACCTTTTCCTGTTATTTTTATTTCATCTTGGCCATCTTCAAAAATTTAATTTTTAGTCGTGGCCACAACAGGAAACAACCCCAATTCCTTTCCAGTAACACTTTTTTAACCACTTCCCAGCACACATTTACCTGATCCTTGATAAGAAATTCCTTCTCTGTCACTTACCAGAAACAAACCAAAATACAAACACAACACCTGTGAAAATGTGAACTTCCTAAGAGTTTGCACTCCAAGTTTCAGCCAGCTTCCCTGATCCCAGACAGCTCTACTTCTGCTTCCTGCCATCCCAGCCATTGTCACCTCACTGCTCTTTGTGGGATCTGCTCTGCCCTGTGGGGAGCTGGTTTAAACAAGCACCAGGGAAAGCAGCAGAGCCCCTGGAGCAGTTTACTGGTATTAGCAAACCACATCCTCCTACTCAAGGCATAAACTCCAGATGCCTGCAGTGCTAATTAAGATCAGCCAGACATGGGAAAGACATCCTAAAGCCTGTTCAGTTTGATTAGAAGCTGCCTGCTAAAGAGGCAACACTTATTTTGGGCACAGATACCACTTAGAGGCAGATGAAACGTTCTGGAAAAGCCCTCCCCCTCCCAGGTCTTCTCAGGACACGGAGCTGTTAATGGCCTCGGTGATGTCCCACCACTCTTAGGTGTTGAAAGTAGCACTTGGAAAGCAGCAGTCAACACACACATTCCTGTCATCAGGAAGTCAGCTATTCCTAAAGTGAATCTCACAAAGGAGAGATTTCCAGCCTCAGAGCTAGAACAAACCACTGGAAGGTTGGCACACGTGCTGCTAGGGGAAATGCCTGTTCACAGGAAGTTTGAAGTATGCAGATCAACTTCCTTGGCAAAAATCAGCATCTAAAAGGCCACAGGAAGTTAATGCAGACACTTTCAGAGGCAGTAGCTGGGTTTGACTATTTCTGTGAATGTGGAGTTTGCTGTATGAGAAGACAATGAAAAAGGAGGAAATTTTAAACTAAAATCCATTAATTTGACTGTCCTATTTAATTACAAGCTACTCTAACAGCAATGTGGTCTTTCAATCACTGAAATCTTTGAAGACAGTCTCCACCTTGCCTTCTAGTACTTACACAAATCTTGACACCAACAGCTGCTGGCAAAACGAGCAGGGCTGTTCTCATTTCTAACCTGATGACTCACAGACACTCCACTATTTCACTCCACTGAAGTAGTTGGGTCACTTTATCGATCTGATGGATTCCAGAACAACCCCAATTTGCCTCTTTCCTAATATACAGAATTTGTATATTCTATATTCTCTGAAAAAGGCTTTCACTAGAGGAGTCCGAAGAAGTTACTCACCAGAAGTTTCACCACCAACATCTCCTCCCTGGAAAAGAGAGGGAAAACATGTTATACATCACATTTCACGATGGATTTTCCCCTTCCATTGAGTGGATCCTCACTACTCCACAGCACCAAGGTGGCTGAGCACACTGCTCTGTGTGGCACCACATTCTGGGCCACAGACTCAGGGAAGCACTTTCAGACCAGCAACAGGCTCTTAGGGTCAGAAACCAGTTCTGCAGAGAAAGCTCTGCAGATTGGAATTATGGGTTTGTAAGCACCATTCCTAACAAATTGATTAATTTATTTACCTGACATACTTCTAAAAATTTTAAACAGACAGATAATACTGAAATAATCCTGATGATATGTGGCATACTTGTTATTCCCACACTGTCAAGGCCATGGGTGGGCACAAACACTTTATTGTGCAGAGCATCCTGCATCAGGCAGCCCTGACAGGAACCAGAACATCCCCACTGCAGAGCAGGAGGGACAAAAAAAAAATTACACTGAGAGGCATGAGCAATAGTTCAGTGTCCTCTCCTTTCTACTGAGCAACTCTGCAACACCAAACATTTATCTGTTAACAAGGCCAAGGGCATTTGTTCTATCCAGGATGTTTAACTTCATTTGTGACATCGAGATCAGCTTCTTTGCAATGTTGCTGATAAATATTCCTTTGCTACACAAACAGTTGAACATTCTTTACATACTGAATCTGTTCACAGGCTGCAGCTTGACACAAAGATACAGAGCCTCCCAGCAGCTCCTCAGTGGCATGAGGTTTTATCAGCTTTCAGAGATTTAACATTGCACAATTAACAATTACACAGTGAAACTGCAGAAATTGGGATTAAAAAGCACAGAAACTGACACAAATTTATCACTTTAGATCTCAGGCTGGGCTACAGTCCACTAGCTCCAGCTTCTGCTGTTTGCAGCTGAGCCACTGCATAAAAGTAAAGTATTCCACATGGGAAGAATCTGTTTGCAAAGCTGAGAACCACAATTTTGCAGAAAATAGAATTAGACTAAACAGTTTGTTTTCTGTGGTAGCTGCTACAAATTTAATTCACTTATATTTGCTAAATTAGAACAAGACATTTTCTGTAACAAAGAACAGTTTTGTGACTTAAAGCTCCTATTAATAAAGATGAATTGTGATTCTTGATGCCAAAATAAAAGATAAGACAAAAGGTGTCTGCTGTTTCATTTGAGAATTTAACTACCCTGTTCTCTTCAGAAAACCTAAAGCTGGAGAGTTTTAAACAAGTGCAGGCTACCCTACATTTCTGTGGACTCAGGTTCAGAGGAATTACTGGGTTTTTACTGAATTTACTGTTGTTCAGAGGAAACCTGTTTTCCCCATTAAATGTAATCATACATCTATCAAATTTCCCTTAATTAACACTATTAATGTCACTTAATTAACACTATTAACACTACAAATCATGCTCCATATTGCTACCAAGTAAACAGTTTATACAGAAAATAACACACCTGATGGTGTTATTAAAAGCAGTAACAAATAAAACAAGCATTGATGCTACTGAGGTAAGAACTTGTTGGGTTGTAAAACTCTGTTCTTTGTCAGACCCACGCAGAGTTTGCTGTAGGTAACTATTGTTTGTAAAGTGTTTGAACCCACAATCACACACAGAGCTGAAAATAGATTTCACAGCACTTCGTTACTGTCTCAGCAACGAGAGGAGTTCAGGGCTCTGGAAAGTGGTCCTTGTGAAAAATCCAGCCCTTCATTAGCCTGTATCAGGTGGAAAAGGGAACCTCTAGGAAAAAAACAGATTTGAGAACAAGGACTGAAATCCTACAATGCTCCCAACTGTGTGAACACCAGTTGCAAAGCAATCCCACACAGGGCGTGAATTGCCCATTATCGGGCTCTTTGTAGTCAAGTACTGACCTTGGGATCTACAAAGTCTCCGCAGTTTGCCTCAGTGGAGTTTGTTCTTTGTGGTCCAGATGATTCACAGTTGTCTCTGATTTCACCTGGCTTAGCCCCTACGAGCAGAGATTGTTTCCAATCAGGTTGCAAGATAAACTTACCAGGAAAGCAGATCATAAATAGTCACGGGTTTGGGAAAGGTTTTTGGTTTTGTTTTGTTTTTTTTTCTCAAATTAAAGCTTTATCATCAAAAGAAGTCCTGGTTATTTAGATAATAACTCAGAACTACTGTCTCACAGCAGCATCTCATGCAGTGAGGGTGTCATTTAAGCAGATGGGATTTAGGCTCCCAAGGCCACCCACACTCTGCAGAAATGGAAGCTTAATCCCAGCTGTGAGAACTACACAAGGTTAAACTTCCTCTGGAATAATCAGTGCTACTCCAAATAGTAAGACACAAGTTCGCTGTACTGGAGAAATTGCATCCAAAATACAATTCTCTGCTTGCAACACGCCCAGCTCTTGCATAAAAAAAAACCCTTCTGGAAGCAATTTGTGAGAAATAAAGAATCCCCTGCAAGCAGACATCATTTATAGCCCAAAAGTACCAAGCAGGAAGCAAACTCTGGTTTCCACCAGCAGCTTCAGGCTGAGACACAAAATGAACTAACACACCTCAGCAGGTGTGGAAACAAAGCAGGACTGTCTTACCTGATGCTTTAGCCCAGGAAGGTGGGTTCTCTTCAGGAGTCCCAAAGATGCTGGATGCCATTTTGTTCCTCCTCACAGGTTGTTCTTTGGGCTCATCAAACCCCAGGGAGAAGTTGGACCCTCCTCCAGGAGGACGCAGGACTCTGCAGAGAGAAGCAGCTTCACAACCTGCACCACTGCTGAAAGCTGCACTCCAGCCCCTAAAGCAGAGGCTGTCGTGGCTCCAGTGCATCACTTGAACTATCCAGGTAAGCTCCTGCCAGAATTCCACCCTGGCACTGTGGCCCCACTACTCCTCACTTCAGCAACACCTACAAAAATAAAATGCTCCCACACTCTCCTCGTGCCCTTGCTTCATTCAGTGTCACCAGGGGCTGCTGCCACCAGTCTGAGCCAAAAAAAAATAACAACGCAGGCAGGTCAAAGTCCAGCTTTTTAAAGGAAACTCTGTGAAGGTTCACATCAATCCTCAAACTGGCAGCACAGTAAAGACTGAAGTTTGGTGTTTGAGCCAAAGGACTGGTTGCACCACTGATGGCTGGAGGCTGCAGCCTTTATCTCGATTTGTTTCCTCAGAAAAACCCTCAAGTCTGCAGTGTGACTCTGGTCTAAAGGTAAAAGTGCAATAAACAGCTTTAAGTTGACTATTATTAGGAGAGACACAGGTACAAAGCTCCAGATACATAACCTAAATCTAACAATCAGCTGTTAGACTGACCCAAAAGGAGCCTGCTCAGTACTTCATGAGCTTTATTGTGGTCTGCTTTCCAACCTGCAGAAATCAACCAAAAATAACAGCAGCACCAAAATGTATCTTTAAATGTAATCTCTTCCTGATCTAATTTGCTTAAGCATGAGATCTTGTGTTTGCTGGAGAAACCACATTAAACCAGGAGAATAAAACTATGTATGTGAGAACTGTCACAGCCCTCAGAGAGCTGGGAGTACAGAATTTGGGTTTCTTGGGCTTTTCAAGACATCCAGTGCTCTGAAATAAACAGGACAAAATAGGGATGGTGCACCCTTTCTCTTCTTTACAAGTAATTTAATAAATCAAAGTCAGAACCTCACAACAGGAAACAGCACACAGCTTGTTAGTGCTCCAAATCTGGGAATTCAACACAAAGAGCATGTCCAATTGTACAATGCCATCACCACGGGTAAAACATTCAGATTTTTGGTGACTTTGTGCCTGTTAAATTCCAGATGCAACACAAAAATGCTTCTCCAGCCTACAGAGCTCAAACACCACAATGGCATGGAAAATTCCCAAAGGTGTGTGGCATGGATATTTACAATTACTTAACCAGCACACCCCTTCTCCTTAGAAAATTCTTCTCCAAAGTTGTAATTACTAATGCTCAGCTGCTAATGGGAAGCTCCCAGGAGACTGGACAGTGTGTTTTATTATGCCTTGTATCGTTTTTGAATTAACAGATATGGTGTAATGGTCTTGAATGACTCCTTTATGTCTTTTATCCCGAGAAAATGTCTCCATGTAGAAGGTTGATTCTCTTGGTTACATCTGTTACAGTTAATCTGAAGAACAGTCTGTTCAAAGCAGGGCTTGTTCCCACACCTTAGATCGCCTACTTTACCAGAGCACTGAAACCAGTACTCTCCTAAGGACAACAGTTTCCACCGACAGTCTTAATGACATTAACAGCAGAAACATTTAAATGGAAAAAGAAAAAAAAAAGCCAGCACTCAAACTCTTAAACAGGAATAATCCCTTTTTACCAACCTCAGCTAAAGGCTGACAGATTTTATTAGAAGCCTCTCACAGCCCCGAGATGCTGTAAGATGCTTTATGAAAGCCACGTTTAACACTTCAAGCAATGAACTGCTCTTAAAATTCCACCTGCCAGCCAGTGATGTCCACTGAAAACCCACCCGGCAGCTCCAGCCAGGAAGCGCTCGGGTAAAGGGCTTTAAAACGCTTTAAAACGCACCCTGAAAACCTAAAAGGAAACAGGAAGCATCCGCTTTGTCAGGCCAAAACCTGACAGAAAAAACACCCGATAGCCTGGAAAAACGACACGATCCTCTCCAGCTGTGCCTCCGGAGAACGCGGGTGCCCGACGAACGCCGTGCATCTCCTCCAGACGAACCTGCCAAGTTTTCTTTGTTTCCAGACAGGCTCCGGTTCCCCCCCCCCCGCCCCTCCCAGCCCCGGGAGCGAGGCCGCGGCCCCGGGGAAGGGGCGACCTCATCCTCGGGCACCGAACGGGATCCCCCGGACGGGAGCGGGCAGGGGGGGCCGGGCAGCGCAGACAATGGAGCCCGCACGGCCCCACCCAGCCCCCG
>WEIV01023921.1:675214-688609 GCA_013390005.1 Calyptomena viridis
CCGGGGCCACCCCGGACAAGCCCCCCCGGGACCTTCGGGCGCGCCGCCCTGTGGATGCCAGCGACCCCCGAGCACCCCGCGGACCTGGAGCTGTTCCTGCCATTGGGGTCCATGCCCGAGAACGTGGCCGTGGTGGTCATGGTGGAGGGGCGGAGGAGACGGACCGAGGGAGGGGGCTCTGTGCCGTGACGGTCCCGGGGACACAGCTGCTCCTCCCGCCCTGCCCTGCCGCTGCCGGTGACAACTGCGGCCGCCGCCCGCACCGCCGCGCATTTTATATCGACCTTAAGCTCCGCCCACCCACGGCCTTCTCATTGGGCGGTTCAAACTCAGTCGCGATCTCCTATTGGGCAGCGCCCTGCCACTCTTCCCTTTTTCCCGCCTTGCCGTGTATTCCGAGGCGCCTCGCCTCACCGGCCGGGGCTCATTGGCGAAGCAATACGTCTGCTCCGCGCTGATTGGCTGCGGGCGGGCGGCGGCGCCCTTTGCCGGCGATTGGCGGGAGGGCCGTCACTCACCTCAGGCGCGCTGTGATTGGCTGAGCCGCACCTGAGGCGAGACAAAAGTCCCCGCTGAGGGCCCGGGGAGCGGCCGCGCCGGGAGGGGGGTCCCGGTGTCCCCTCAGGGCTCGGTGTCCCCTCGGACACCGCTGGGGACACACCCACAGGGGCCAGCGGGCCACCAGCGCCCCTCCCCGGCACCCACTCGGCGACGCAAGGCCCGGTGCCTCACACTCGTGGCCTGCAGGTGCCTCAGAGGTGTCGTGGAGCAGCTCCAAGGTACAGGGATGAACTACTTCCCTCTGTGAGGTGTCTCCAGTGTCTGAATTATCACCAGCCTTAATATTAACACAGGAAAGAGCCGAACTGCTAAAACTACACGCAGGACCACGATATTTTTTTTTTCTTATCTAGAATCTATTACAAAAAAAAACGTGTTTAAAAAAAAAAGGCCCAGCCGAGGCCACGGAGGTGCGAGAGGTGTCGGCACAAGGCTCCCAGGTTGGTTCCAAAGAGGGCAGAGACACAGCCAAAGGCTGGCAGGGAGCACCAACACCTCAAAAAACATGGTGGAATAAAATAGGGTATCAGTGGATAATTGCATGAAAATTGAGTTCCCAGCACGTCTGTGGCAGCTGGAGTACAAAACTGCTCACCTGGCTGTTAAAAGCAGGAGGCTGCACGTTTTGTGTCCTGTATCTCCCATCAAAGCCAGCACAAAGCTCTCACAGCACAGAGTTTAAATTACCAGATGTTGGCTGCTCACCCATCTGCTAAACCCACCTTGGATTTGGGGATTGGGAGCTTCCTGAAGTCTCTGCAAGTTCCAGACACACAGATGTTTCCTTGATCAGCACCTTTACTCCAAAATCTGCACATCAGGACCTCTCACTGCAAATGTTATTTCAAATGGTACTTGGATAAAAGGGAGAGAAAGGGGAAAGAAAACCCTTGTCTGCTTCAGCCATCCCTCCTGGTTTGCACTACCAACAGCCCTTAATGCTTTTCTCTAGAAAGTATTTCATTTTCATCTGGAAAACACAAGGATTGTGCTACTTCACTCTCAACATGACATGTCCAGTGTCTGAATTATGACCAGCCTTAATTTTAACACAGTAAAGAGCTGAACTGCTAAAACTACACAAGATCACAGTATTTTTTTTTTTTTCAAATCTAGGACCTATACAAAAATAACCTTGGTTTTGTTGTTTTGGGGTTTTTTTTAAAGCCTTAACCACTATATAGATCCCCAGGGAATTCTACGTTGCATCACATCTTTCCAGAGGTAGATTAAAGGGAAATTTTAAGTAACATGACACAGTTGTTTTAATTCCATTGTCCCTTAGGCTTGGGCATTAGGAAGTCAAATGACACCTACCTGCACACAGGTTTAGCATCTGCTCCCTTGAGAACTTGCAGAAGTATGTTGTCATCTACATGCTTTTTACTCAAACCCACAGGATTTGACTCTTAAATTTGTACCCCTGAGACACACAGAGCCATTTTTTAAAGTCAAGATGAAGAAAAACCTGTTCCCTCTGACAAAGCCAGTTTTAACATACAGCTTTAAAATTCTAAACCTTCAGTGTTTTCCAAGGGGCTCCACTCATGTCACAGTCCAGGCTGCAGAGTGGCTTCTCAATAAAAGCTGCTTTGCTGATTATTCATCCATAACAACATGAAGAGGTTTATGGAGATGGCCACAGAAACTGGGCTTACAAACCATCTCAGGGTGATGACATTTAACCAGAACAATTCCCAGCAGCTGTTTGAAAGACTCAGACACCAAACAATTCCACCTGTTGTTGAATTCCACCAGCAAGGAATGCAAAAAGTATCTGGAAGTCTGAACAGGACTCCAGGAAATGCAAGGAGAGTTACCATGGTTTTGAGAAAAGCCTCAGATTGGTCATCCTCCTGTGACCAAGGGTTTCTTCTCTGCTACTTATGGAAGTCACAAAGAGCATTCCTGGTTTATTCCAAGCACATGGTGCAAAAAAAAGAGGTTTTGACTCAGTTTTCTCTTTTTTTCCTCACTTCATTCACAGCTGAAGGTAAAGTGTCAGCTAAAAACAACCCTTGCCACAGCTGGATTTGCTCCTTTGGAAGATGGTATCCTACAGATCCAATGGTTTGTCCTGCTGAGCTGATGGTCATTTGCAAGAGTTGCAAGAGTCTCTACATCTTCAGGAAAAGTTGCCAAGTCAGTCACTGTTTGGGAAGGACGACTGAACCACAATGTCCAGACTCCTCTCAGAGCTGCAGAGATGTAGCAGCTCTGCACACCACAAAGAACAGTGGCCAATTCGTGCTGCTGTTCTTGTCTGGGCATCCAGCATTGCCAAGCCTGGCAGTGTGCTCCAAAGTGTGGCTCCTTAGTGGGAACAGAGGCACCTCGGCAAGGCAGAGTCATTGCCAACAGAACTCCTTTCACTTCAGTTTTGTTTTGTTCAACTTTACTTAAAACTGTGGTTTTCTTAATCAAGTGATCCTTCAAGAGCCCTTGCAGAGCATCAGATGTGCTTTGATGGCATCCACAGACTGGATGCTGGAAGGGGGAGATCTAAACCACCAAAACCAGCACAAAATTCACTACAAAGGGTGTCCTTTGCAGCCATGTCTCCATGAAGAATATTCCTTTCCAAAGGAAAACACTATTTACTATTTGTACATTTTAACCACCTTAAGTCTTTCCTCCAGGCTCCCAAGTCATCCTCATACTGGGATTGTTTAAACCTACAGCTCTTGTCACAGCCCCCGTTGCCACTGCAGCTCCTCACCAACTCATCCTTGTCCTTCTCCAGCAGCTGCTGGGATCTCTGCTGACCTCAGCCACTCCTTCCACAGCACCACCAGCCCCACCTCACCCCTCCAATGTAAACTGAAATTCTTCAGAGAGAAGGGAAAGCTCTGCCCTCAAAGGGACTCCAACCACTCCATGAACACCAGCTGGGGCTCCCAGCACATCCTGGTTACAGTGGCACCACCATCCCTGTAATTAAGCATCTTGAAGGTCAATCTCAAAATGAGAACAGGGATCAAAATTCCACTTACCACCTCCTATTTATCCTCCCTAATCACTCAGGAGATGTGTTGTACCACCAATTCATTCTGACACTAAGTACAAGAGAGAGCGAGACAAACTACAGGATTAATTATTCCCTATCAGAACACATTCAGTTTGGCAAGTGGTTACAGTCAGTATGAACAAACCTCAATAATGCAGAGAATGAGATGTATTAATTACACTAGTAATACAATTAAGAATAATCCAAGTTATTTAAATGCTTTTAGATTGACTTTTAGTCCTCCACAACAGTCCATCACAGCAGATGACACACATGTACTGAGCCCACTACCTAAAACTCTAGGAAACATACTGTGAAATAGGTGATCAAGGAAGCATCTAGTTTTTCATTTTTAGCTTTGAAAACAAATTTTTTTATCCCTTAGAAATCCAGTTGTTTCCAACTGGCTCAAGTCTAGGAAGTCTCCTCTCTGAGCCAGTCACATTATGCCTTTTCATTAATGTTGCAGTACCAGACACAATAGAACCAGCATCCAACAGACCAACAACAGCACTTACATTACACTGACTCGGAAGTCATGAAGTCAAAGTACTGGAAAGGAATATTCCTGCTAGAAAATAATCTCACTTTGACCTTAACCCTTGCAGACACACTGTACCTGTTCTGATATTGCAGTTGTCTCAGAGCAGCAATTCTTTTAAGTGTTACTTCAGGGATTTTTCTTTTGTTGGAAACTCCTCCATATGCCAGTACAACACTCCCTCTCATGTTACCACTTGGAGTATTTCCTTACACTCTTGGCAGTTGAGCAGATTCCATTTCAGAGCAGACTTTTGAACCAGCACTTCAGGGCACTCAGCACTGCCCCTCACAAGAGCCCCCTGGGATGGGTGTGATCCCCACATAAACTAAACATGTGTCATTATCTGCCCTGCACATGAATAAAAATCCCTTACAAAGGTACCCAAAACAAACAGTTTGGGTTCCATCTGTGTCCATTCCACAGCTGAAATGTTTGAGGGACTGAAGCCCCAGGAGACCCTGAAGGCAGGGTCTTAACACAGAACTTGCCAGGGGACTGTATTCAATTATAAATTACTCCATTCTTTTTCATTTTAAAACCATGGGAGGAATATTAACTAAATTGCATGGCATTCACTTTAGAACACATTATTTGAAAATTATGGGTAATAATATAATTTGCCCAGGCTCTTGAAAGATCCCAGCTGTTTAATAAACATGAAAAACTTACCTCCCAACCAGCCTAACAAGACCTCTCTGCCCAGTTTTCCTTTATCCTCTGACACATGGATTTCTAGCAGTCCATGTGGCTACCAGTGTAAACAGAACTGTCACAAACCAAGCCAGGCCAAACAGCAAAGTCAACTCCAAATAACGTGATCCAAATTTTTCGTACCCCTGTACTTCATATCACTTCCAAATCATCACCCCTGGCAGTTGCTTCCTCAGTCACAGCAAAACCAGAGGTTCCAGCAGTCAGGGACCCCAGGTACATTTCTAGCACCACAGGAGCAGTACAGACAAGCAACAAGTTGTGACACAACGGGAGTATTTGCAAGGCCATGCAAGAAGAGTTCTAAAAAAAAAACAGTACTTAAAAAAAGTTCAGTATTTCTGCATTAATGTTACACAAATATTACATATCAGAACCAGAAATTAGCCCCCTTCAGTTTGGAAGACTAATGGAAACTCAGTGTTGGAGGCTCTTGAAGAACTAAGTCACTGAAATTCTTTGAAACAGTTTCTTGGCTGTTTAATTTAATCAAGGAAGTGTCTCAGAAAAGACCATTTTATGAGGTTTTGACTGCAGTCACCACCTTACATAACACCACTCAGCACTGTTAGAGGAATCATCCCAGAAATATGAGGAACAAACCCAGGTAACAGCAATAAGGATGGAGAAATGTAGGTGAATCCTGCATAAGAGTTCATGACAGATGAAGTAACACTCCACTAAATTCAGGAAATGGAGACATTGTTTTCAAAAGCTCTTCAGTACCTGTCACTTGACTTCTGTTGCCTCAGGAAATAAAAAAATACTAGGCAAGATACAACAGGGAGCTTTGAGATTCACAGCCTTAAGTTGAGCTGAAAAAAAATTATATTTAAGGAGACCTCACCCTTTCTTCAGAAACTAAAGCAAGTCCAAACACCTTTTTTGGCCAAACAAGATAAAGACAGCTTTCTCCTGGGAAAACTCTTGGCAGGACATCAAGTTGAAAGAATTTTATACACTGATATCAGAAGTTTAGCCAGCTTAAAAGCCAGAGATTCTAAAGCCAAAGAAAATGTACTCCATGTGTAACCTAGGAAAGGTGTTGAAATATATTCCCCCACTACCCTCTTTTTTGATTCAAAGTATTTTTTTCCAGGCCTTTGTGAGTTTGGATATGAAAACATTTGTTCAAATGAGGGAATTTCCACCTTGCAATACACCACAGAAAGCTACAAGATACAAACTACAACAATACTCTGCTTAACAGTAGCATTTCCTAGAATTAAAACAGTGCCACACAGGTTAAACTCTTCAGCTGCAGAGTCAAAAGCAACTGCAAAAACAGATCTTGTACCTCCATTAAATGTAACTAACATAGTATCAGATGTGTTAAATCCTGACAATACACCACAATTCATCAGCCAAATGCACAGACCCACTTTTCTGCCACAAAGAATTTCCAGACCAAGCAGGCACAGGCCTTCTGAACAATAATCACTTCTTGAATTAACTGTTACAAAAACAATCAAAAAAAGTGACCTCTTCTAACAAATTAATACATTTTAAAGAGCATTAACTTACTGCAAACACTAGAAAACACTGTAACATTCCTAGGACATCAGAGAGTGCTGTAGGGTTGGCAGGTATATGATCTTTCATGCAACCTCTGAACTCCCCCAAGAAGTTCCCCAAGAACAACTTTGTGGAAGAGATTCATGAAAAACCATCATCGCTAGATCCCTTCAGTACTTCCAGTCTCTTCCCCTTCCAAGCAGGAACAGCACAATGGGATAAAGCAGAGCTTGGAATCTCCACCACCACAGCTAAATACACCCAAAAACAGAACTCAATTTTTTATTTTTGCTTTACATTTCCAAGCATCTCCCATTTGATACCATGGCAAACTGAATGGTTAATGAAATTATTTGCTCTTTTTAACTCAATGTTTACATCAAAAAGCATTCAAATACAGAGTCTTAAATAAACTACTGCAACAACAATATTGATGCTTCCATTAAAAGACTGACAAAAAGAGCTCAACACAAGGCATTACCAAGTAGTTCAGTATTTTTGCAGTTTGCCTAATCAAACAATTTTGGCTTAGCAGAACATTCACAAAAAAAGAAATCAAAATAAGAGGAAACTGACTTCTATTTCCAGTTCAACTGACAGGTCTCAAGGAAGCCTTTCATTTTCCAACAGCCTTCTGACTACACAAGAGGGATTATGTTTACTTACCACAGAGAAAGCTGAGATTTGAGAAGCATAAAGTGCTGCAGAGAAAGGAATACAAATGCTGAGTACTACTACTCCATAGAAAAAGAAAGAAAACTGGTTATTTTAAACAAGAAGTTTATTTAAACAACAAGACGCTTTACTTGAAGGGAAAACTATCTAGGATTTTTTTTCCTTTTTTTTTTAAAGAGTAATTTACCCCTACTTAGACAGAGATTGCTCTACATGTAACAGCTACGTACAAAAAAGTTATAAAATTGCCCTTGGTTTTACAATGATAAAAGAAAAACATTGAAATTATCCAATCAAACAAGGTATGCAAGGTTTTTGTTTTTAAACAGTGAGAGCAAAATAACTTACTGGAATATAAAGATAAAAGTAGAAGGAGCATGCCACTAACGGAGAGAGGGGCATTTTCACAGAACCAGTTTGTTTTCCCACCCCATCTCCATTAAATGTTGATCAAAACATACCATTGGCCATTTAGTTAAAAAAAATATGCATTATGTCTGTGCACATCACCAGTTACTTTATGTACAATAGAAGGAATAGGAAAAAAATCAGAGAGAAGAGAGAAAACTATACTGCAGTAGTCAGGATGTGGCTGAACCAAGTCTCATTTTTCTAATTGTGAAGTGTTGCCTGCGGGAGCACAGTTCTGGAGAGGAAAGTAGCAGGTTCTTTTTGTGTGTTTGTTTTAGTAAACTCCTCCTGTTTGCTGCTGGAACACATCAATTGTATCTTCATCCTCCATTTCCAACTACAGCAGAAAAGAGAAAAAAGGCTTTCAACTCTGCTCACATCTCTGCCACAGGCTGGGTTGTTACAGTTCCTGCCTTCATGTTTACTTTTCAACCAGACCAGCCCCACTGCCCTCCACCATCATCCCTTTGTACATTTACCCTCACTAACTCAACAGGAAAGAAACTGCATGGGAAAAAAAAGCCAGTTGATAACTATTGTCTTGGAATGAATTCTAGTACTAACTTCAGGGTGCAGTGTACAACTCCTGTGGAAAAGGTTAATAATATTTTACTTCTGTTGCCTGCTTTGCCCCTGCATCTTTGTTCTCCTGTTTGCTCCCTCAGTTTACCTTAGAACATTGCCACAATTCCACTTGTGCAAATGGCTACAGCACTGAAGCAGCAGACTGGAATTGAGGCCTCTGCCCAACCAGGCAGTAAAACCAAGGATCACCAAGCACCAAAAAGCCCAGCTATACTTCAATAATGTAATTCTCTTTTTTCACCGTCATTTTTATGGTTGATATTCCTGGGATGTTAAATGTCACCCGTGGACAAAATCTGTACCACAGAAGGAGCTGCTACAACTACTGCAAATTTTATTTCTCAACAGTCTCTATCACTGCTCAGGAAATCAAATTGGTCTATGGCATTTACCACAGCTATAAATAGACCAATCCTGAGCTTCAGCAAAACATGGATGGAGAGAAAAGCACCCTGTTGCCTCAATTATCAGTATTCCAAGTTAAAAAGTAGCATAGATTGTGGCCATAAGAGGCACATTCTTTGGAGCAACAGCTTAGAAAACTCAGACCTGAAAACAAGAGTCTCTTATTTCCTAACAAGTGTCTCTGAACAGCAGATAAAACTGTATCACTTGGACAGGCTGATTAAACAGTTATGTGGAGCAGTACAGAAAAATACTCAAGTCACAGTGAACCATTCTGTTCCTGGAACGGCCTTTGTTCAGCCACTTACAGACACCCCAAACTTCCCCATGTTCATTGATTCTATGCTGCTGAAACAGCTTCAAATGACAAACAACAGAAAATTACTTTTGTATTACAAATGCAAGCTTGCAAACAGGATCTCTGATAACATCCTGGCAAGCTTTTATATAAAAGGTAAAGCCATTGCTTCACAAAAACTCAATTCTTAACTTACCATCCTCATCTCAGACCCAATGAAGTTTTACAGGACCCACCATCTGTACATTCCACTTAGTTTTCTTATTATTAAGTGATATAGACTTACTAGTCAAAACACTACAGAAGGTTCCATTTATAATCATCTAAACTAGTTACAGCAAAATAATGGTAAAAAGAATCCAGTTCTATCACTAATATATACACTCACAGAAGTATTTTATAGGAAACAGAAGCATCAGCTCCTGCAGCAAGTTTCAAACCCAGTTCTTTAGCCTTTTTTGTGCTGTTTACCTGTGCAGGTGTGTCTGTTTCATTAATTGGCTGCCCATCGAACCGGAATCTGATTTGCCTCATCGACAACCCCTGGACAAGAGAAGCAACACAAAGGGAAGTAAGTCTGGTGTAAAAGTACCCACTAGTTTGCTCCTGTCCCTGAACTGCAGCACAATCATTAAAAGCCACCATAATGCACGACAGAGTTTGTGCACTCCCCTCCTGCCCTGACTTTGAGGCATTTCACTGCAAATCCCTGCAATCTGTTTTGTATTAAACATTGCATTGTGTCCAACAACTCAGAGAAGCAACAGTGCCCCCACTGACTGTGAGTTCAAATAAAGCCATTTCTGGTACACCCCAAAGGCCAGCAGGCTTATTGTGCTTTTGAATAACTCACTGAAAAACCAGGTGCCACACTCTAGGTAACAAATGTCAAACAGTGATAGTCAACTCTCCTTTTTCATCTTCCCCAAAAACAAAGGCATCCTAAAATATTTTTCCCAGAAATGCAACCACAATGTTACTTTGCAGCAGCAGAGTAGGCAATGGGAACTTTTTACCTCCAACTCCTATTATGAAGAAATCAATGTTTTTCCATGAACAGATGAAACTTTCAAAGGAAATGAAGGAATCTTCTACTTCCAGAAATTACCAAGTAGTATTGTGAATAATGCTTTCTACCACACAACACTCATTTTGCTGACCTTGTAGTACTTCTCATTCTGGCCTGAGCCATCAGATTCATAAACATAACTTGGCAGCAAAAACCCCTTCTACCAGTAACATCAGCTGCAATATCACTGGTGAGTTTTCAAAGGTACTTTACAGGACACGACATTCTGCAAAGGAAGGTGAATGACATTTGGGGATACAACCAGAACCTTGGTGTCTGCCTCCTTCCCACTTCTATCTGTTCCCTCCAGAGTCCTGCAATAACCAAGAGGGCTCGTTGGGTTTTGAAACCAATCCAGTGGATTGCAGGGTTGTGCTTTGGCATCTCTGAGTTAGAACAGAAGCCTCCATTTAGCTTTGCAAGAGCGGATGCAAAACACAAAGGAAAACAATGTAGTGATTATTTTTGAGTAGATTTGTCAGGAAAAATATTTTAATAAATGCGAGTAAATTTTTTATTAACTTTGTATTTCACAGCAAAATGCCTTCTCTAGCATGACTGAGACTGCAGTGTTCACTCAGAACATCCTCTGGTCTAAGAAAACCATGTGGCTCAGTGTCACGGCAGCAACACATTTCTGCACAGCAACATTTGGTTTAAGCCCTTTTCTCTGACATTATGCTGCTTAAAATATGTATTTCCTATTCCCAAAGTGTTGTTTACTGCAGGTTCCTGACAACTTTATGTGCTAAATAAATGCTAGCTGAAAACATAGTGGAAAGCTCTACTTTGGTGAGATTAGTGTCCACAAAACATTAAGTTTATGCTCCATGCAAGATTTTTTCACCACTTAAAATAATCACAAATAGTCTTGATCTTCTAAATAGATCATTCAAGGTTTAGTTACTTCCATTTCAGGTCTACTCCAAACAATAAATTATTTTCATTTTCTAAAGCTGCTAAATGCTCTACTGTACCACCTCTCCAAAATGAAATCTAAAGTCCACAGCAAAAGGATTTTAAGCCTTTATTTACCCAGTTAGGTAAATAAATACATGAATAAAAACTAACTTTAGGAGACATGCAGAACAACTGCTTTTTAACAAAGTTTGAGAAGCATCTAAGAAATAGAATATAGAGATAAGTCCATCTCCATAGAAATATTCTTTGGATACCTAGTAGTTCAAAACTAAAATCAGAAAAAAAAATCATTTCCATTCTCAAAATTTACTAATTTTTTTCCTTCAATTGACACCTGGGGTTTTTTTTGCTAGTTTTGTTTTTGGGGTTTTTTTTAAAGCAAAGTAGACATTTTGGTGAGAAGTTCTAGAATTTTACTTTTGCTTGTTTCAAAGAAACTGAAGCATGAATGGCTACTTCTTATTTTTATGGATATAAAAATAACCACCTTTATGGACAAATAACCACCCCTCAAGCTCCCCCAAAAGACACAACTGCACTTCAGTGATCTGCAAAATGCAGTCAGACTTTGTATGACTGAGGCAGGAAAAACAACCTCAGAGTTTCAAACATTCACTAATTTATCCCCAGAACATATTCACACAGTCAGTCAGAGCTGATTTTTGCTCTCTTTATTCATACCCTATTGTGGCACAAGGTAAATCAAAGAGGTTTTACCACTCTGTATGTGAACTAGTTTGTTTTTCTTGGTGATGAAATAGTTGCCTCAATATTTTATACCAACTTTACTGTATTCAATAGCACCACTGAATATCTGGTTTAAAAAAAAACCTTCAAAATTCTGAACACTTTTTTAGAGCTGGAACTTTTTAAAGGTAGACAGTCATTAAAAAATTCATTGACAGCAGAGACACAATTTTCCTAAGCAGAAGCTTCAGAAGAAAGTTCCATAGCACTACTCAAACATGTGTTTTTAAAACTTGCAATAGCTGCCTGCAGCTGCCACTACACCAGCAAAATACATGGGTTTTGTCCCTTACAGGAATTATTTATCAAATAGGCCACAAGAGAAAAAGCAAAGCTCATCACCAAATGTACAAGCTCTGTCTCAAACCAGATATCCTCTCATCTCAATACAGTAATACTTAGCTCAGAAATCAGCAGTCTATGACCAGACCAAGAAGTTACTCAAAGCTATAAAAATCCCTGATTATCACTCAAGTCTCTCTCCTAAGTTCCTATCTAACCCACCCTTTCCACACTGATATTTCTGAGCAGCAGTTGCCTCCCAACAGCCTCCACCTATAAATGCAGATTTCTCTGATAACAACAGATCTTTATTTCACCCATTTCCTGTCACAACCCTCTCAGTCCCCCCAGTAACAGACCCTCAAGGACAGTACATCTTCCACAACACAATTAGTTTGTGTTAAATTTCTACCATTTTACATATTTACACAGTTTTAAGACTTTAAGTGTCTTCCTCTATCCCTGTGGAGATCACCTCTCCCCCAGACACCGGTTCTCCTGAGATCATACCTGTCGTTCACAATAGGCTTTCATTAGTTTACTAAGTGGTGTGTGCCTCTTAATCTTAAACTGCACCACAGACCCATCTTGCCCTGCCACCTTCAGATTAATGTGGTCATTGTTTTCAGTCTTCACTCCTTCCTGTGGTGGAAATAAAAGAAAAAAAAAAAAACCAACACTTTTTTAAAAGGTACGAAACAAGAAGTTAACATTTTACCGAAGTGTAACAGGTCACTAAAATGGAGGAAATAAAGATACTACAGCTGTTTACTGACTTGAAACCTTGAATAGGAAATAAAGGTCAGGGCTTTTTTATTTAAAAACTTAAAGAAAAAAAGCCACATATACAAAAAAAAAACCCACAAAAAATCCTACTAACATGAGCTGTCATTCTGGAGACTGGCAAAGTACATATGAAGTTACTAGACCAGTCGTTTAAAAAAATTTTTTTTTTAAAGTTATTTCTATAAAGGGCAATAATATGCAACACCAGGGCTCCCAGTAAAAGGTCTGAAATTATCTATAACTCTTATCTGTGTTGTAATAGTGAACTGTTAGATCTGTGATCCCAACCAGCAGCAGGTCTCCTTCTCACTGTATCTCAAACTTTTTCCTACCGGTTGAGGTACTTCTGAAGAAAACTTTCAAGATACTTTTAAGGACTGTATTTGAAAAGGTGATGAAACCTGAAGCGAACTAAACCTTCTCCTTCAGGAAGTCCAAGAAACCCCCCCTAACAAACATCCCGACCCTCCCGCTCCCACCGGGAGCGGAAAACTGCGGAGGAGCAACTTCCAGCTCTGTCCCTCGTGTTCTGGCCGGGTCTGAGGGCAGGGGAAAGGGGATCCCGCCTGTCCCGCTCGGGGGGTGCCCAGCGCCCACATTCCAGCTTTGTTTTCCCTCTTTTCCGGGCGCCGGGTCCCGCCATGTGTCGCTCCGCGCCCTCCGCCGCCTCAAACTCGGGTTAAAAATTGGAGGAGGGGCGGGGGAAGAAAAAAAAGGGGGAAAAGAAAAACAAAACAAAACAAAAAAACCAACACCAAAAGCCCGGCGGCCTCTGTTAATTCCTGCCGTGCGGAGCGGGGCCCCCGCGGCCCCCCCGGCTCGGAGCGGGGCCAGAGGCGGCACAAAGGGGCCGGAGCCGTGCGGGGACCGTGTGGGCA
>WEIV01023923.1:3713-61400 GCA_013390005.1 Calyptomena viridis
GGTTTCTTTCACTGACACACACTTCATTTTGTGGAGAGGATAAGAGACTCCCTTAACAGGAAATTTCCTTCTGTATGAAGGTGATGTGTTCCACTTATTAAGATTATGAGAAAACTTTTTAAAGCAGGAGCTTTACACAAGTGTAAGTTTCAGTTTCATGGGAATTAAGGATTGAAGAGCTCATTTATATTGTAGCTCCACAGACCTCTCAGTTTGGTATGGCCAAGCTCTAGCAATAGGCCTCGGTCTTTATAAAAAACAATGAAACACATCAGGACATGGGACTTATGCTGTGTCTTAAGCTTACTCCATCTTGACTGCTGTATCTGTAAAAACACATAAGGAACATAGACCATACCTGCAACTTGCTTAAAGAGTCCATGATTATTGTTTTGCTTCCCCTACCTGTAATACCACAATTACTGGTGGGAAATTGGCTGCTGCTCATTTTATATTTCTAAACTTTAGTTGCATTATCTGATTTTTTTCTGTGGCACTTTGTTTATTTGTGTAGTTGCATGGTTCTCCCCCTGAAAGGAAATCATAGCGTATATAGAGGAGTGAAAAAACCCTAAGTTATCACCCCTGGGAGGAAGAAACCCTCACCCTCTACTTCATACTGCTGCTGGCAAAGAACTCAACTCAATGGAGCAACAAATAGGGAGGGTGAGCATAACCCCAGAGCAGAGGATACATAATAGGATGCTGCCTTAAAACTATTTTAATCGCATCATTAGTAAGAACAAGGCATAATTAGATAACTTGCATAAGCATAAATACGATTTCAATTGCACTAAATTAACTGACTGTGATATCTTGATTTGGCAATTAAAACACTAGATTAACAGTACATTTTAATTCTTGGACACAAACGTGTGCTCTTTTATTTACCATGATTGAATTGTACATATAGCAGCATACTGACATGCTTTTAGGTGGATCTCACTGAATGTGAGAAAATAAAAAAATACTTCAGTTTTCTTTGAACATGTCCTAGAAACTTTTCATAATTAGTTTTCTTTGAACATGTCCTAGAAACTTTTCATAATATCTTGTTTCAATAACCGTACTGTATGCTTCCTTTAGCAACTACTCTAGCAAAACTCTGCAGAATACCTTGAAAGCAACTAAGTCAGCAAGGCAGTATTTCATCTATTCGTCAATGTCAATATTGTTTTTACTTTTAAGGCCTTTTGCAGCCTCCAAACACCAGAGCTATCTGTTTCTTCAGACAATGGTTTACTTTGGGACTTCGGGCTTGTTACTGCAATGATTCAGTATCTACGGTAAGACTGAGGCACACACACAAGCATTTGCTTTATATATCTAGCAAGTTTATGAAAATGTACTTTGTTTTAAGCCAAGATCTTCTGAAAAGGACTTTTACATAACACAGATAATTTGTGAACTATACAGGGATATATATTTCAGCATCTACAAAGAACAGAAGGTATAATTTATAATTCCATCTCCATATTTGACAGCTCAAATGAGCTTCACTAAACTTTAGCCAGCCATGTACAAACTCTCTGAGAGCTGCTGTTCACCAGAGCCACTAAGGTAGTGTGGGACCTCTGTTCAGACTCTGTCTCATTTCATTTTTCCTGGGCCTTGTTTCTGGGGTATGTGAAGGGCTTAAGGTCACTACCAAGAGGAGCTTTAAGAACTGTTGGGGAAGCAGAGAAATTTGACTCCAATGAGCCAGTGTAGCTTAAGAACTGCATAAGGCAGCACGGAGTCTTTAAGAGATTGTCCCCAAGCAATAACACAAAACATTCTACCTGTGTGTGTATACACATGAGGACAGGAGGTGACAGCAGATGGTAAATTCACTCTCTGTGAAGCTCCCGTCTCACTCGGGTGACTGCTTACACAGCAAATACGAAAAAATTACCATCTCAGGTGGCTAAAGATGAGAACAAATAATTCGACTCAAACTTAGTAATATTTATTTTGTAGGAGTCAATTCAATAACATGACAGAGTTTTTACAAGTATTTCTGTTCACTTTGGAGTTTTCACCAAATTAATTGTAAGGCTGGAGAAACTTTTAATTTCTTTTTTTCAATGAAGCCCAGTTTGTTTGTCCTATGTTTTAAACATATCTGTGTTGAAAAACTGGAAATCTATTGTATGCTTCTGATTAATTTTGTTTTGTGTGGGTTTTTGATTTTTTTTTAAAAAATTTGTTTTGTTTTGGTTTTGTTTGTTTGGTTTTTTTTTCTTCCCCCCCCCCAGTTCTCACATTTCTTCACAGTCTCTCTTCCTGGGCAAAAATGGCTGCATTGCAAAAACAAAGAGGGGCTTTTAAAGTCAGTTAATTATGTATTCATAAATTGTCACACACTACATTATTG
The DNA here is from genome assembly GCA_013390005.1 of Calyptomena viridis. Classification (NCBI taxonomy): domain Eukaryota; kingdom Metazoa; phylum Chordata; class Aves; order Passeriformes; family Eurylaimidae; genus Calyptomena; species Calyptomena viridis. Next base: position 6,070 of record WEIV01023923.1, read on the forward strand.
TTATTAGAGCTATGGTTACATGAAATAAAAGAATAAAATTAGGCTGCAGGCACTGTTTTAGGGAAAACGACAGACATCACTTATTATTTTTCATTATTGTAAGCTAAAGTTAATTTCCTCCTCATCTTTCTGAGTGAGAAAGGTGATTGCCTCAGCAAAAATGGAGAATGGTTACTACTGGTAACTTTGTGAAACATTCTTAGTTATTCTGCACTGGAATGACATAATTTGTTTCACGTCATGTAAGACTTGACAAAGTGTCTAAACTAAAAAGACTCTGCAGGACATTTTTTCTTCTAATATTTTATAATACTGCCACATGCACTTTTAAGCACCCAATTAATTTTTGTGAATATTCTGAATTTTTCTGAAAACAAACCCAAGATGAACACATGTGTGTTTTAAAAATGGTTACCTTGCACTAAATTACTCCTGGAAAACTTCGGCTGATATAGCAAAGCAGAAATAGTCATCTGATCCACAGTATAATTTCTCTCAGTTTTTCTGTCATCAGTCATGAAAATTCTATAAAAAGAACAACCTGATTCTTTGTTTTCTTTGTTATACACCTCAGTTTGGAACAACACAGCATATGACCAATCAGAAATACATGTATCCAGGCTTTGGATTTTTTTTTAATTTGATTTTTTTCTAAATCACCGGTCTGTATTTCCTCATTTTTCACATCATGTAAATGACTTGCCTTCTATCTGGTTGCTGCATTTTCTCCTGTAATTGCCACACGAACACCTGCTCTTGAATCCAAACTATCCAGGATAATGTACAGTTGGAAAACTGCGACTGCTGTTACCACAGATCGACACTTACAGGAAGCATGGAATGATAAATCTTGTGGCAATAATGAAATTACTGTCTTGTGGAACTGAAAATTTCTCCCCAAGTATAATCTAGATCCTATAAACGTTCTTGCTAAAGGGAAACTGCAAAGACAGCTTTAAAAAAGACCTCACTGAAAGATTAATGTTCTTTTTACTTTGCACAACTCATCCCTGCAAGGATAACTTATGAACATAGGCTTTAGCAACAATTCCTCATATTAACACCTTCAGACAGCTATGAATTGCACATTAGGCAGGAAGATTTTTCTACATAATATAAAATTTTCACAGTTCAGCCACATGTTGCAAAGCATTAGGAAAAGAGCTGCCATTTATTTAATCTCTGCAGATCACTTTGCTTCTTTATCTGAAGTGAGAGGAATTAATGGTAGTTAGTCAGGTGCTCTTAGAAAAGTTTTCTCCCTTACATTTTTAAGTTCTCATTAAGTGATATGGCTAAACTAAGCACAGAAAACCCTTTAACAAGCAATAACCATGTCAGATAAACTAATTGGTAAGTAATGGCCAGAATGCTAAAGCTCTTCAGGCATTGAGCAGTCCTTGGTAACAATGGGAGATAAATATTTAAATACTTCTAAAACTCTCATTAATAACAAAAAAGCATAATACGTAAAAATATTCTGACCTCACTTCCTGCTATTTTTCTTCAGCAAGTTCATTTGTAAAAGCTACCTGAAAAATGGAATTGGATATAATTAGTGAGTAATATTTATCAGTGTACAATGACTTTAAAGCAGCGCACATGTACTTACTAGTCAAAGCACTGCAACTCAGATGAGGATGAAAGTGGTGAGCAAAACCAGTTTTGACTACTATTATTTTAACTGATTGCATCATGACATTCCGAACTATCTGTGCTTTAGCATTACCTTCCTTTATGAACAAAACATTTTGGTCATCGGTATTTACTCGTGTTCCTTCACATGCAATCTGCTATGCCATGGGTAGCAGCGCTGAGAGTGAAGCAGAGCTTTGCAATGGAATAGGGAAACAGCAAAATGCACGCTGAAAAATAGACACACTAACGCATGCTAGAACATATGTTCACAGTAGTGATGGGTCTGGCAGACAGTGAGGCTTAACTTATTTCAAACAGTCTAAATGTCAGAAACGAACAAAAAAATCCATAAGTACCTCTACCAGTGCAAGTGACAACACTTGCAAATGGGCAAGGACATGGAGACAACACAAATGCAGATTGACTTGTTATTTACTGATAGCAAGTAGAAATAAAGCTTGCACACCAACAGCTTCAGGCAGATGAGGTCATATCTTTGTTACAGTCAGAAATGTTCAGAATGTTAAGCATGTTCAGAAAAGGCTTTGTAATTTTTCAAGTAGGTGTGCAAATATTACTGGATACAGTAATACTAATAATATGGAAGTAGTTCATTGCTGGCAAAAAATACAGAAAGCAACTTGATCCATGATCTTGACATATCTCAAAAAAGAATAATGTTAATCTGTACATCCCAAGCAATCTTAGAAGATGCTCTTCATTAGAAGTGATAATTATCACTCCATGACTCACAACCTTCAGAACTTATCATCAGCTTCCAAGCTAATTGCATGTGTTATTGTGATTATTATCAGTCTGATTGACACTGTGAAAATGTTTTTCTGGAACTGTTTACAAATTTTTACCAGCTAGTAAAGTGTATTTTGTCATCACTTATTTAGTGGTAAAAACAGGGGGAAGGAGAGGTGGAAAATTAACAGAAATATTTTCTTTTTCTCTGACCATAAGCAAGTTCTGGTGACCAAAAACTATTCAGCAGGTTTTAACACAAAGATGACCAAAATGGTACATAGCTGCATTTCATATGCCACAGAAAGGATGCTTTTATAGCCTCTGATATTTACAGTGCAGGACTATACATTTTACCGCTGCTTTAACACATTCTATTGTTAAACTAAAATTACATGTACATATTGAAGAAACTCTTTGGTCAGAAGTTAGTGTACTGTAGGCAAAGTTGTCTCAAATTAACAATTTGATCCAACAGCTTTAACTCTGACAAAGTTCCTATTGATATACCTGACGTAGTACAAGGCAATTTAAGTAGTGAAATGACTTTTTGTCATTAGGCATTATTGAACTTGCAAAAAAAGTAAGCTCTTGTGGTCAATCTAGCCTTTGCTAAGCAATCACCATGATATACAAACGTTTGTGACTCACTGATAGTTAGCTTGCTGAAAGTCAGATTGTGTGGAGGATGACTCCAGTTCTGGTCCATCCTACCCTCCAGCATTGGGCAGCCCCTACCTGGGCAGGCAGAAACCAGAGCCCAGGGAGCGGTAGATACACGTCCAGGCAGTGAAATCAGGATTGAGCCAGCCATGCATTTATAGCTTTATGAGTCTAGGGATGTCTGGAACCCTGCAGTCTGTTTGAGGTGAACTGACCCTGGCTGGCTGTGAAGGCTGAATCCAAGATCATATTGAGCCTAGATAATGAAAACGGTTTTAACTAATAAAAATTCCAGTGGTTATTATCTCTGAACTTTGGCCCATGAAGAATTCTAAATACCAATATGCATTTGCATTTTGCATTTTTCATTCTGCTAGGAAAAACAAGTGAACAAACACAGTAGTACTCCCAAGTTTGAACTGGACTGAGCTTAATAAATGTAGAATCTGGATTCCTATTTGACAGTTTAAATTGTTGATCCTGAAATCCTGAAATTGTTGATGTGCATTGAATAAAACTTGCGAGTCTTAATGATCTGAGGCACAACCTTCACTATCATATGATGCTTTATGCATTAGAAAGTCAACTTTGGAAAGAAGGATCAGAATAAGAAAAAAATTGTGAAATAAAAATAAAACTACTATGCATATAGTAAATGTATTTATAATAGAGGCATTACCCTTAAAAATTCCATTGTGATGCAGTTACTTAAGCACGGACACGGTAGGTACTTATTCATGCTATAGGCCCAAATACTGATTTATCTACAAATTTGATTGTGGTAAACTTTCTTTGTTACATAAGTTTCTTTTGGGATGTGATTTGGAGCTTATTCCAGTCCAAGTTTGCTAGTAGCCTCCTACAGAGACTAGTTTTTTTTCTCTCCCTCTCCCCTATATATTTAACTCCATAATTAAATACTTCCCTTTTCAAATTTGCAAAATTAGACTAGTGTGTGCACTGAACAAATGGCGTAGATAACTTCAGTCATGATACGTGTCTGACAGGGAAAGGCTTAGACCCTATAGGACAGAGATCTATGAAGTCTGAGCTGGATATGGGTAAAGAAAATTATGATAACGACAATCACACAGGATGATAACTGTAATGATGTTTATAATGAATATAAAGTCTTACACACTCCATAACATCAGAAAATATTAATCACTTCAGGGAATACTGTATTTATCCCAACAACAATCCCTTGCATTGAGTCAAAATGCCCAAAACATATATCCTTCAAAGTTTGAAAAAAATTCTTAAGTAGCTTGTATATATCACACATAGCATACCAAAAAATATGTGAATGTGTGAACTAAAAGCTTTAGTAACACAGTAACTTGGGATTCACAGAAAGTTTGGTGGTTTTCTCTTGCTAATTTAAATGTTTACACTTTACCACATTGCCATATTTGCACTCTCTACTGTAGATCTCACACAATCATCTACATTCTCATTTGTGTACTAGAACACTACAAATAATGTCCAACTACACCTAACAATCGCTTGCCGGGGATGAATAAAATGTTAATTTTCAAGAAAGACACAGTATATTAAACATTTTCCATTAACACAATATTTGGATAATATGGTGTGATCTTGCAGACTTGTCTATGTTCAGACAACCATAAAGAGACTTAATGCTGCAGATATTTATGTTCAGTCTTTGCTTTAGGAATCTGTATAGTCTCATTCAGGTAAATGGGACTTTACTTTTTAAAGCTAAAATGCTTTTTATAAGCCTTCAGTCAATACTAAGACTAGGAACACCAAGAAAAATAAAACTTCCAGTGTTAAGCTTTCAGAGATATTCTTAAAACATTCTTACTTAAGTTAGCTGAACAATTTCATAGTCTACTGCTCAAGTGAGTGATTAGAGAAGAGGCTGATAGCACTTGAGTCAGATGTTGATTGAATATCATGAGAAATCAATTCTGAGAAGTGCTTTCTGTATGTTTATACAAGAATTGGTAATTTAAAATATGTAGCGTACACAATGTCAGAAACTATTATTAATGCTATTCCGAAAGAGTAGAGATCCAGTTTAATTTCTAATTTATGAGAAGAAGATTTCTGAGAAGCTGAGAGCAAGTATCAGCTAATTCCTACTAACTATTATTTTACACTAAGGCAGATTTCTGAAGTTATGGGACACGAAAGACAAAAACCCAAAAATGAGAACAAGGAATAAAATAGTTAAAGCTGTTGTCGATGGTAGTCTCCTTTCCTTTAAACAGTACACAGGTAATTTAGTTAACTAATCCCACTCTGGCAAGAGATTCTCTGATGCTTGAGTAAAATTATGTTTACATGAGGATTACTATGCTACTAATATATATAATTACTATATTAGTGTTATGTACCTGTGACAGTCTAAAAGTAAAGGGGAAACAAAGGTTTGCAGTACAGATCAAATCCTTCATTAAAGTAGGTGATATAATGAATATAGCTTTTTTTAAATTAGGTCATCAGGTCTAATAGAAGATGTTCCATAAATAAAATAAATGTTAATGAAAAACAAGCTCACTTTAAGGAAGTGAGTAGGAAGAATTCAAGTTAGCAGTCTCTAATCTGAAGTGATATCTGTCCAAGGCATTTAGCAACACCTACTTGCAAAAAAACCCCCCTAAGTTTCAAAGCCTTCAAAATACTGTATTTTTAATTTCTTAGGTAACTTAGTTGCGAAGTGACCTGTAGAAGATAATTAATGTTTAATTAATTTAATAACTAATTTAATTTAATAATTAATTTTGTTAAAATGATGTAATCCTTTCCTTAGACATTGAAAAAATAGAAAAATAATGAAGAGGAATTCAATGCAGCTCAAACACTTATAGATGTGAAAGACTTTGCATGAATATTGCTTTGAATGATTTAAGCAGCAAACAAAAATTTCAGATTGAATACAGACCTATTAGATGAAAGGATCTTTTGCCACCACTGTTATGAACAGAAGTTCCACCTCTGAGTAAGTTAAACTCAATAGAAACGGAAACATACAGAAGAAGAAAAACAATCTTTGTGCAGATGGGCTGGTGATCCAGGTTTATGAAGAATCTGCTACAGATATTGGGTAAGTAATATTTTACAGACAAAATAATTACAATGCAAGTTTGTTTCAAGCATGGTTGCAAACCACACAATGAGTATAAAAACACAATCACTACTGGATACTGCCAACTCCCAAAAAAGAACTCCTTCTGTAGTTACACAAACACTGATGCCCCCTCTTTCACACCTTTGAAGCAGCATATCTTGGCTTTCTCTGTACTTGTCATTATAACGACATCTTCACAGTTATTCCACCTCCCAACTAACTGGAAATAAAAGAAATTCAGCATCTTACTACACAAACCATGTCTGATGTGAATGTTTACACATTACAAGCTACTGAAATTACTACTTAAATCCTACCCTCATAGCATTTCCTCCAGAAATGGATGTCTCAAAGAAAACATGAAGTTTCAACAATTTATTTCAAGGACCATACTGTTTCATAACTAAGGATTTTTCTCTAAAGCTGCAATATCATGAAAATTCAAGAACTGAATACTTGGTAAGGCAGGAAGCCCTGGAATAATGCTATCTGATAATGCATATTCAACAAAAATAGATGTCTTTGTCTCAGTAGCAATAGTTTCTCTGTAATAATTACTCTTGACTGACCTTTAGGAAAGAGTAACACTTCAGATCTTTTACTGCGGGCACTAACAATCGGGACTTTCCAGAAATGCTGAAGGAAGTCGGCAGCTCTGAAATGTTTTGCCTTTTACTGAAAGACAGTTAACATTCAAGATCAATACTACCTATACTTTGCTGTCATAATTAACACAAGGTGTCTTGAAAGACAATAATCTAAACTTTGCGTTTTTCTCTATTGAATTTTTTTACCATGAATAATTACTTAATGATGATTAGAAATAACATGGAAAATAAATAATATTGTTTAAAGTAATATCACAATACCACAATAAGTACAATTCAAAAGTGAATTATTTATAAAACATCCAAAATTTACATTCAGATTTCTAGCACACGTCAGCAAATAGCAAACCTCCTACACATCAAGACAAAGATTTCTACCTCCTTGTTTAGATTCAGATCCATTATACAAACACATCCTGAAGTAATTCTTATGGGCCAAGGAGGTATAGGTTCTATGGTACCCATGGCCATCCCACTAAGTACAGAAGTCAGGATTACAGTTCAGAAATTGATTTTGCCTCTTAAAGCCAAGGCAGTAGAAAAATACACATATAAACTCACATGCAAAATGGGATAGTAGTATTCTAAAAAAGTATTATGCTTATTATTTATATAATTCTTGTATTCTGTGGAAATTAGTACTGGCTGCTCTACTCTCTTATTGAAGCTCTGTGCCAGGCTCTTCTCAACAAAACCGCTTCTGAGATCCATTTCTGAATTTGTCACTGGTTCCATGTTAAAATCTTCTACCATTGTACAAACAAAGAAGAATCCGCTGGCATAAAACTACAAAATCCTGTGCCTACTCTGCATGCAGCATGAGGGACCCAAGGACAAATAAAGATGTTCCCACTGTACATGGATGTTCTCATGGCACAAAAAGCTACACCTATGCATATGCACTTGCTCTACCATGTTCTGCAGTCCTCTCTAGCCAGCACTTTCACCAATTAGACAGTCTCTTGCCTCGCCTAATGCCAGCAAAAGTTTTGAAAACTGTGCTTGGCATTCTCTGCAGGGAAGAAAAAAGCCTATATATATAAAATTTAAAATAATTTAGCCCCCAAACAAAATCCTATGTGCCACTTACTTTGGGATCTTAATAAAGGAATATAAGAATATAATTTCAAGCCAAGTGGCTTTTCCATTTGCTTATTTACTGCAGATTCAAAATCTAAACACAGTGTCTTGTCAAAACTGAGCAGCAACATTAATCATGTTCTATAAACAGGCAGAATATGAATACCTGACTAAAACTTCAATTTTTTTTCACAACCTTTTTGCAGTATTTTTGTTACCAAGCAACAAAATGAACAAAATTCTTCTATTATCCAAAACACTTGCATTATTGCCAGGGTCGCTTTAATACAACTTTATTATCTCAATTGCTTCACTTGCTGAGCATGTGGAGCAGCAGATTAGGGATAATTAGACAAGGAATGAATGAAAACTCCAGTGCAATCACATCCTGAGACACGAATGAAGTATTGATTTTGATGATTCTACTAAAAGCCATTTAATATGCATAGCTACTAAACATTTGAATTGATATGACTTCACTCTCAATATGTTGTTAAATGTATTCCAGGTTCTGGCTGAGGAAACGATGTTCAGCATTTATGACACTGCAGAGCATTCATGGTTATTTAACACAATTAAGCAATGCGGGAAAAGTGTGAAGGTTGAAGGAAAGCTCACTAGGGCAGCTTTAAATATGACCTGGTTTCTGAGGCAGGATGAAAGGGACAAAATAAGGTAGGTAAGGTGCCTTTCCAACATGTACACCCATCCATGACATGTAGCATTTTTCAAGATGTTTTCCAGCATAAATCACATATATGTTTTAATATTGGAGAAGGAAATGCTACGCAAGCTAGATAAAATCTGTGATGTTCCTATTGAAGCATTATATAATATGATTAATGAATTATGTACCAACAACAATATATAAACGAGTGTTCTGAGAGAGGTTAAAACTGACTTTCAAAAATGTTTTTATAAACATTTTTGCCTTTGGTTGTATCATTATAATACAGGTAACAGAAACTTGTGGAGTTAACCCAGATTTATATTTGTGTAACTCTGTGTTGAATTTTCTTCTTAAACTCTAAAGGAGTTACTTCTCGGCATTAAAATCTGATTCTCTTGAGCATCTTAAGAAATACTGCACAGCACACTACTCAGTGAAAAGGTACAGCAGAGAAAGGGAAGACTACTATGCATAATTGAAAATATAGACATTATTTTTATCAAAAAATCACATGAATTCAAATAGTCCCAAGAAAGTAAGGGTAATGCCCATAGTTTTATGACTCTCATATAAAACAGACTAGATTTTCATACACTGTACTTTAGCATAAATCTAGATCAACCACAGTGCTTGCAAGTCCGGCAGTATAACAACTTATTTGAATTCAGAATATGAAGTAGTATAAATGAGATCATATCCCATTCTCCCAAGTGGTCAAGACCTCACTGCTCATCCAAAAAACTCAAGGGCAAAGACTAGAAAAATAATGCACTACGAACAACAGAAGTGAGCCTGGTGAACTCTCATTCAAGTGTGCAGACTTCAAGACCAGCTACTGGAAGTTAACCTGAAAGCCTATAAATACAATGGCTTTTTAAACTGAAGTTCACCTATAAGGTTTATGTGTCTACATGGGAGACTTTGTGTGCATTTGCTCAGGCCACCTTGCACAGAAGCCTTACACTGTCCAACTCCAAAACAGACACCATATCTGCACAACAGAACTGTGCTTGTTTGGACTTAACACTATGATCACAACTACTGCACAGTTTTTGGTTCACACTGGATGGTATCTAGCCTGTCTGAAACACGTGTCTTAAACATGCAACTCAGACCACTGCAGAGTTAAGGAACTCCTCAGTTCTCTAAACATTATAATGAGCCTATGTATTTCTAGATGAGCATGGGCCTCAATTGCCTAAATGCCAAAAGAGACATCAGCATACTTCGTTACTGGCACTCTGTGGTCTCTAGTCAGGCACTATGCTTTTCAACACAAGAAGATGATCAGTGCATGTCATGAGTGAGATTTTGGTCTATGACAGAGTAATAAACTCAAGGCAGCAGAGGCTCCAGGGAAACTTTCTGATACCCCATCACTACAGATATGCCTCAGACTTATTGTATGTTCTGCAACAGATTTTTCAATGGCATCAAGGAAAGAAAACATGTTCTTTCTGTCACTAACATCCTTAGAAGTAGCAATCCGAGAGCACTGCTAGGGTTTCAGAGCACAAGGGCTAGTGGCAGCTCCAATGATAGACTTATTTTGATTCTGCCAAAATCAGGAAAAGAAGCAGAAAAAAGATGCAAAGCAAGGATTTCATAGGTTAGGGAATGAAGGACTTGCAGGGCAGAAAGCTGAGGATAAGATCCTTTTGTACAGTGTCAGGATGTATGCTACACATCTGTTTGTGTGTGTTTATTTGAAGAAGGTGGTTAAAATGGAGAGGTTCTTCATATGTTAGTTTGGATTTGGCTTTTTAGAATTAGGGCAATGCCAGGAAAGATTGAGCTCAGTCACTAAAGCACACCTCATGCATATGAGTCCTGCAGCAGGGAGCCAAAGCCAGCACTGTTCCGGCTGGTGTACACTTCCAGTGGTGAGCGGGCAGGTGTCACAAGCTGTGGCAGGCACTTAGAATGCAGCAGTCATCTGTGGGTTCCTCCAGTGACTCTGATACCATCAGTAGTGTGAGAACAAGAAGTTGGTGTGGTGAGAGAAGCAGTCTTACAGCAGTTTATACCCTGAAATTACTAGCAGGAGTTAAGACAGGTACCTTCTAAACTTGCCTGTGTTGACATAGCGAAAGTACTAGCCAGGGATTTAACATAATTTTGAGTTACACTAGGGAAACAACTGTTATCTTGCTGGGAAGACAGGAAACATCAAACCCTCCTTGTGATGTCTCCCAAGGGAGATGCTCAACACAGCACTGAAGGTAAGGCTGCAGCTTCCTGTCAAAAATTCAGCTGCTGATACTTAGGAGATACTTGAGTTATGAACCTAAGAGCCAAGAATCAGGGTTTCAAAGAGGAAACAAAACCTCAAAAAATTCTAGCTACCCTCTGGGTTGTGAAAAAGATCTGGTGTTCGGTGCTCCTGACTTCATGCACTGTAGTGAGATGACAGTCACAAGCTTCAGACTATTGCCTTGCATAGCATGCAGTCTCCTTCCCATAAATAAAAATATAAACTGCTGAAAACCATAGACAACAACATTTTGGCTATAAACTAATGTCATACCTAACACCTTAGGTCCAACACATCTACTTCAGTTAGCTTTCAAAGCTGTAAAACATGCTTGGCTGTAAGTTATATTTATATAGTGTTCAAGAAATTCACCAGACCCATGCCAAGAGGCCTTTCAAAGGGAGAAATATTGGCTTACATCCATTTTTATTCTGTGAGAGTAGTATTTTTGAAAAATTGCAAATCTGTTAATACATTGTTTTCACGATAGTGATTTGAATTTTAGCATGATTTAACTGTACAGAAATAATTTTTCAAAAGTACTTATTTAAGAAAAAATTAATTTTGATACCATGGGCCACAGTATTGCTTGAAAATGCTAAAAGACTAAAGAATACCAAATATACAGGTACTTCTTAAATACTCCTGTGAACAACATAAACATTGAACAATTGAACAAGCTACTATCACGGTTAAGACAACTGACATACAAAAAAAATCTTCAGTCTTGACCTATAAAAATAAATACTAAAAGATCCACAAAAGTACTCTGAAAGGTATGTGTCTAGGAACACAGTCCTTGGAATTCACCTAAACCTTTGCAGCACCTAAGTAGCCAGTAACACATTTTTCAAAGCTCCTAGCATTGTGATTATCTTTGAGCATATGTGTGAACCTGTGCATGCATATATCCAACTATATGGAAAAGATCCACTTTGTCTGACAAAAGGTCCTGCTGCCAATATTGCATACTAAAATATCCACTGGATAGAATATGTAAACAGTCTGTGAAATAATAGCTTGCACTTCCATAGGGAAGCTAAACTATCTACTGATAAACTCATTAAATTTCCCTTCCTTTGGCAAGTATATATGGAATAATTTTTACTTCTACATTTACCATACATTAAAAGAATGGTCTCGGCCTTTCCCACTGTTTGGAAAAAAGTGTGCATCTCTAGGAAACAGACCTGAGCAGTTCTTGCCAAAGGCATGCAAACAGGTACTCGCAGCCTGCCCAAAATAACGATGGGATATTACATAAATCCCATAAATAGGAGTTTCCTACCAGAAGCAAAGGGCTATATGCTGATTCTTTGGAATGCCACTTAACAGCAGCAATCCCTAACTTTGCAAACATGCATAGGCATGAACATTACAGTCATTAAATGCCTCAAGAGGGACAGAGGAAGCACTCTCCAAGCATCTAAAAGGGATGCTGACATAGTCTTTGTGTCTCCATCTATCTTACAAGGCTTTTCCCTCAGGAGAAATAATTCAGCCATATAGCAGCTTTTAAAACTACCATACTCGCACCCCGAGAGGTTATATCCTACAATAAGGAGTACCATACATTTTCATCCTTGTTTATAGCCCTTAAAATATAGTATTTATTAATGCATTCTGCAGATAGGAGCCAAAGAATCTCTACTAACTTATTCACTAGGCTGACTTTGTTTCAAGAGGCAATTCTGCTGAATTGCAATACAATACTGTTCAATCATTCATACATGCCTTGGCTTTTCACCGCTAGCAGGAGTAAATAGATGAAATCATCAGCTATGTAACCACATACAAGAAAGAAGTCTTACAGTTCTGTTTTAGATTACAATGACAACTTTTTTAGAATTATTTTACGTGGTACTTATCAGACTACGTTGTCACAAGAAATAAAAGTGCAATACAGAAAACTGGTTATTCAAGTAACCATTTGCACTCATTGTTCCATTAAGTCCATGTACCACACTAGTAATTAAAAGTCTGCCATGGTGTTTTCAACACGTTGAGTTCTAAACAAATTAATAATTAGCTTGGATAATGTTTCTGCAAGCCCTTTCCCCCTGTTTTACTGTTTGCTATTTAGCTAAAATCTTTAGCTAAAATATTTGTTACTTTTCTGTAACAATAAACTCTATGCTTTTATCAAAACTTTGTGATGCAAAAGGAACACTGTGGAAGCTACCAAGTGGCAGCAGTATAAAGTATGAAGTATAAAGCAGTATAAACTCTCAGTATAAAGACAACATCAATTACTGAGTTAGCTCAGGGTTACTAAAACGTTTTATTTCGCTTGCCATTCAGTTTGGCTCACCTTTTTCATCTGTAATAGACCACTCTGAAAGCCAGAAAGTACTTTGTGCCACTGACGCAAGACCAGCAATATAGAATAAAAAGAAATAAGAAAGTGATAGTTATATAGTACTGTCAAACATAATTTCTGGACATCACTCTCTTAAAATAGTCTTCCTGATTCTTCTTGCCCCACACACAGCCACTGAGCCTATTAAAGGAACTGGCTGTGCAAATTCCCATAAAAAATAATAGCATAGACATCGTGACGTGAACATTACGAAGTACATGCAAATAAATCTAAATTCATGAGAAAGTCACCTGCTTTGGCTCAAAACTCTTATATGGAATCTTTAAATGAAATTTATGAAAGTGCATTAATTGATATGATTTATACAAAGATGATAAACACCTGCAACCCAGTAAGTTAGAAGTCTAAGTTTTCAATTTTATACTCTCCTCATGAATTCAAAAGCTCAGACCCCTAGGGTCTGAATGACTACAAGGAAACAACAATCTGTGATAAAGTTTCTGATAACTCCAAGAAGAGTATGTCCTCTTTTCAGGGTACAACACAGCACTACTAAAAATAAGTAATAAGCAGATTTTCAGCTAGAGATACTTAATGTCTCTAATGCAAAAATGTTGCTTTGGTAGGATATAGACATTTGTTTGTTCTGCCTGTAATAAGGATAAAGGACACTGATGAGTTAGGTGATGGCACAATATGATGTATGAATGGTAATTATGTAATCTCAGAAGTGAGGCACAAACAATGAACAATGGTCAGAATGGGTAGTGACCACAGTGGGTCATCTGGCCCAACCTCGCTGCTCAAGCAGGGTCATCCTAGAGCACATGGCACAGGATTGCATCCAGATGGTTCTTGAATCTCTCTAGTGATGGAGACTCCACAACCTCTCTGGGCAAACTGTTCCAGTGCACAGTCACTGGCCTTACTTCTGTTGTCATCTGTGTGTCTTTTTAGAGGACTTGCTTCCAAGTGTTTTCTGTTTTCCAAGTATAATTTGTTTCAAATAGTGGCAGTGAAGTAGAAACTGGTTGCTAAAATTCAGTTTAAAATCACAGTTCTTACCCAAAATGATTTTGCCCTCAGAAAGAACCCTTAAAAAATGTTTCATATTAAAGTGAACCTTTAAATTGCTTTTCAAACGCTATAACCTCTTGAAAGTGCCATCAAGATATTAGAATTAACCCTCCCCACACGTATCATGACCTTTAGGTAGATTAACTTCAGCAAACATTGATTGGCATCAGTTTGAATTTTGTTCATTTTGCTGGTAAACATTACAAGTTTAATCTCAATTTTTAATACAGCCCACTTCCCCCTAATCTATATTACACCACAAGTATTTCCCAAATCAAAGTGAAAACTGAGTGTGAAGCAGTCTGACAAGTTTTATAAAAGCCTCACCCATAAAAATCTTCCTTGTTAAAGGAATGAGTAAATGGAGCATTATAATGCATGCAGGGCTGTGTGAAGGATTTTTTCACTCAGTTCTCTCCCCATGTCTGTGATTTTTTTGTTGTTGTTGTTGTTTGGTTTGGGCTTTTGTTTGTTTTTGTTTTCTTTTGTATTTATTCGTGTTTTTTAAAAAGTTGGTTTTGTTAGTCTCTTTAGCTTACAAGTTGTGGTTGTTTCCGGACAAAATTGGAGGCTCACAGACTGCTGGCATCTCTGCCCCAGCTAGTTCTGTTATCTGTACAGCTGTTTCTGTAATTTCTCCAACTTTTTGTCACAATTTCTTGTTAAAGAGTAAAGATTTTTCTGTGTAGTTGCAGTGAACTGAAGGTTTGTGCCTCTACTTTTGCAACTTTGCAATAATACACAGAGGAAGACTTAATGATAGCGCAAGACATTAAGGGGGAAACCGTTTCTATTTTCACAGAACATAAAGAAAAAGCTTATTTGTTTTCATTTGTGCTCAAAAGAAACAATGAAATTGCCATTATTGTTTCTGTAGCACACTTGCTTTTAGCTCTTTCTGTTCATTGAGGTCTCGAGGAGAGGTTCAAATGCAGGCAAAGAATCTTCAGAGTAACTGAATGCTGAAAGTCCCTCAGTAGTCCAATAAGATGGATTTATGATTCAGAACTTCAACAGCATTGGATGAAAATCAAGAGAGAACTTGTAAAACATCAAATATCAGAAAAGAAGCCAGCTATAGCTCTCGCTGGGAAGGGATTATAATGATGCAGGAGATTTTTCTTTGGTGCTATTTTAAAATATTTTATTTTCCTTAAAATTTAATGTTTCACACCCATATTTTCCCAGACGAATTCTTTCTGGGAAAGGGTTGATAATTCCACAGATGCTAAAGCTGAAAATTATCTTTGTTACAGATATTGGCTTGGGATAGAAGAGTGTGCTCAAAACTATAAAATATTGACTTTCAGCATCTAATATATGCAAGTCCTTTTATAGTTCAATATTTCATAAAAGAAATGATGCAAGGGCTATTCAAATGGAACGATATATCAGTCATAGGCACATTATGATAGTGTGAGGGGAAAATGAAGCACTGCAAAGAGTCAACCCCAATCACAAAAATATATGAGAAGCTGTCCGTCAGACCCCAACAACAGGAAGCCAAGAGTTGAGCTAGAAGTCCTTTCAGAATTTTGCAAAGTTTTAGACATGTGGAGATAGTTTAAAGAGGTCATCTTAGATCTCTGCACTGAAGAAAGTGACAAGTCTTCATGTAAATAAAAAGCTGTCTGTAGAGGAAAAGACCATCTCAAATTCATAGTAGACAAGATAGTACAAAATGGGCCTAACTCCTTGCAGCATGGTAGATTAACATTAGACTGTAGCAAAAACATTCTCACTGTAGGAGATATAAAGCAGTGGAATAGACAGCTAGAGAAAGTGAAGACATTCATAAAACAAGATTAGACAAAAATACATAATGAATTATGTCTGTATAGGTATCCGGCAGCTTCTCGTCTATCAGTTATTTGCTTTGCGTTTGGTCAGCCTAAAAAAATCTGTAAATCTTTAAAGCTGCTCATCTTCCCAGAAGACTGCATGAGAGATTTCACAATTACTGTAATTTGATCTGACTGAAAGCAAAAAGCAAACCTTTTTAAGTTACCAGAGAAAAAACAGCTCCTGTTTCTTGCAGTTTACAGTGGAAAAACACTGTAGGCAGCAAGTGGTGATTCAGGAGCTCTTTTCATGAGCTCAGTGGGATAGAACAAAACCCTTGGTCTGTTAGCTCCTGATTCTTCCCAGTTTTAGCAGACCTCTCAGTGAGCAAGTTTTTGTATTAGAGAATTAATTTGCAGATCAGAACAGTCATCTTTTGTATTTCCCATGAGCCACTAAGTAAAATCCAAGTCCTACCTGCCATACACTAGTCTTCAATGGCTGCTCTGCAGCTGAGGAAGTTGTGCAGGCCTCCTCTGGCACAGCTTCCTCCACATTCTTCCACTGAATTTAAATGGGATCTTTCCACAACTTACTGAGTGCAAGTGAAAGTATAAGGTGCAGGGAAAACAGCAGCAAAATATTCCATGTCTGAGAGTGCCATTTCATAATTCTCTCCACATATAAATATCAAAGAGCATTTTAACTACTCTCTTTTAATGCCAGATTCTTATGGCCCTTCTCCTCCTTCCTCCTCCCCAATACATGCTAAAGACAGAAATCAGATTAAAGCCCCTGGTAAGTGTACTCACAGCTCTATTTATGGATATGAAAATATACATTGCTATCTTTACAGAGAAAACCAGGGATTTCAATATTTGTGAGGTTGTATGTGACAGAATTTGTTGCCCTCAGATGCTTCCACATAGCCTAAGGAAAGGAACGAGATCTGACATTCTGTGGTATCTGGCAACTGCTAGCCAACGAAAAAAGCATTCCCACTCTCTCAAGCAGTTTGTCCAGCCTGCAGGGGGAACTGATATACCATATAAGAGCTCAACAAGTCTATCAGAGGAATGATTAAACCACTCTGCTTCTCTCTGATTGAACAGGTAACACAGCCCACAGTGGTAATGAGTCTTGCGCTAAAGGAACAAATACCTTAGGAGTTCTTTTGCTTTTTGTCATGTTAAAACCTGCATCATGGTTACTTTTCTTTTGTTCTACCTGGCATCATTTGCTTGTTTTTAATATGAGAAATTCACAAATTCTTTGACCACAAATGATTCCATGAGAATACCAAAACATACTCAAAAAATGATTAGTGGAGAAAATCAGACTTCCTCTAAACTGGTTAATAGGACAGTACCTTTATCTTATTCAAGCTACTCTGTGTAGTTTTAAAGTTTTCAGATGACTTTATGGTCTGTACATGGTTCCTGACACTAGAGACCAGAAAGATGTCCTACTATCTACCTATTTCCCCCCAGTTTCCAATATACTACTTCTATAGTCTAAAATCAGGCTTCAAAAAGGAAGTGTGATGAAAAATTAAAAAATTAAATTCTTCTATCAGGAAAGGATGACAAACTCAAGCTATATATGAACATTCAACTAATAAAACTTGAATTTTAGAGCCAGATATTTGTCATTCGTTCCCACCACATCTTTGAAATTTATACAGAACATATTACTTAAGTTAAAGGAGGTTAAGTGAACTGAACTTGAAACATGCACCTTTTATTCATGTGCATCTCATTTTGTGTAGTCTTTTTTTCTCAGGCACTGAAGATTATACAGAGTATAACCAATTATTTTTTGTTCATTGTCAATCATTCACTTGCTAAACCATGCCGAGGTATCATATGTGGATTTGATGCAATCTGCCCCGAATTTGCTCTATTTTTTCCATTAAGATCTGGAAAAGATTATATGATTTATTCAGTAGCATATCAGATAAGTTTCCACATGACAGGGAGCTGAAACACGCTAAAAAAAAATTATGGGATTAGAATTCAAAATTATATGGTCAAACTGGAGAGATGATCTGAAGAAAGAGGATTTCATTCAACAAAGGAAAGCCTTTAACATTCAGGGGCAAATAAGCAGTTGTAAAAAAGACTGGATGGGAAACATGTTCCTTCATCTAGTTGTTCCTCAAGGCAATTCTCTGATTTAGAGTAGATCAGAAGCTGAATATGAGTCAACATGATGCTTTGCATAATACCGATTACAGAATTTTACTCAGAGATTTACTCTTCAACGTCTAAAATGATAAGTTTGTTCCACTTCCAGGGCAAACTGAACTTGGATATCAAGATGTCTCACACAAGCACTCTACTTCGCTATATGCTGCTATGCATACAATCAGAATTGTGCTGATTTTAATGCTGTTCAGCAGCAAAAGTGCATTTGAGTTCATGGCAATGGACTGACAGAGCTGAAAAAGAACAAGATGGAGCCGTGGACGTTTATACGTATTCCTTCTACTGATGCACAGACTATGGCTATTCCTGTTAAGAATTTTCCCTGGTCCTCCCTCCCTGTTTTTTAGTTACTACCAGAGTTGTTATGACTCTCACACTGTAGAAATCTGGAATGGGAAGGTGGTCCCAGTGAACTGTATATGAGAGCTGTGACTTAAAGTTTCGAGCAGATCCACATTTGCCTTCACTTCAAAGCTGAAAGCAGGGCCTTAGGTGGAGCTTCGGGCACCTGAGGATGTCAGTTCACTTAGCATGGTATGGAGTGTTGTACAAGAGCCCAGTCAGCAGGTAGGTAGAACCGGGTAGCCTGTGAAACAAGTCTGTGTGACATACAGCTCATATAGATTCACAGACTGAATCTATACTAATGAAATACTGCCAAATTTTGCCATCAGGTTACCTGAAGATTGGTGACGACCATGTTATTACACTCTTTGAACTTCTTAAACCATCACAACAACCCTCAAACTGTGTAACAGGAATACTCTTGGTCCCTCCCAAACCATGCCTGGGAACTGTTTTGTGTGGTTGATTGTCTCAGGCTGAAGCTGTACCACTAACACTTCTACAAATTTAAACTGTTTAGCCATCTAGATCACTGACTTTAACTACTAATACAAGTGTCTGGTAATGTTTGGCTTACAGCTATATCCCTTGTCACAAATACTTCAGGTATCACTCTATAAGGAAAAAGAAAACAAGCATCTATGCCAATTGATCTTCTGTCAGTAGTTCCAATGACATTGGGTTTTCTGCCCTACTTAATACAAAACAGTGTCAATTCCACAATTTATAAGAGAAAAAGCCATTTTTCCACATGTAATCAAGCTTGGATAACATGTAATCAAACTTGGATTTAGTAAGTGGAAAATGTTAGCTGCACATGTTCCTGTAAAATCTCTGAATGTACCTCTTCTGAATGTACCTACATATTAACCAAAGTAGGCCACTCAATTCATTAATTATATTTATTCCCTTATTATATTTATTCAAAATCATAATGAGACTAGTTACAAGTTCTTCAGCTATGATATATGGGCACAGAGTATATTTATTATTATTTTTTAAGTAATTGCCTACAAAAGTAGACACAAATAAGAAAAGTGAGACTAGTTTCTATCTGCTATAAAAAGAAAGTACTGCAGACATTCTGTACAAAATGATGCAGAAAAGGCAATGTCTCTTAATATAGTCTGGAAAAGCAAAGCTAACAGCTATTATGCATCTTTGTAACTCCCATTTTCAGTCCACAGAAATACAGAATATTTAAGAGAGCTTTTGTAAGACATGTCAGTCTGTAAATATCACAAAGCAAAGTACTAATGCCTTGTCAGACCATATTCAGATTCTCTGCAGAATTCAGAACAAGATAAGGTGCAAGTGCCTGAGCTTACACCCAGACTTTCCATGTAGCTCTTAAGCTTGGAGAACCAGATTCCCATCTGACAGATTTCCTTAGTCCCTGTCAGTTTAGCTGCTACTACAGCCTGAATAACACATTTCAGCTGTCTTAATTGCAACAACAGTTGTTCTTGAACTTCTCAACACCCAGCCTGCCACGTCTTAACACACTGGAGTGGGACAGTTGAAAGACAACTCTTCATACTGGGATGCTTGTCAAAAAAGATTCAGCACCTGAAGGATTTCACTTGGAATATTTTAGAAGCAAAGACATGCCTCCATTCCATTTTGATTCAGTTGACAGAGACAGAAGAAAGTGTACATTAACATAAGGAATTTAATGGGAAAATTTGATGAATGATGAAGAAACACTAGTTAAATTAACTTGTAAATTCCTATCTAATTAAATGCTTTTTGAATGATTTGTCTAAATCCTGTATATTTTACAAGAAATTTACTGTAGTGTTTACATGTTTTTTTCCCCTAATGAATGAACCAGTATCACACTACTGGTTTTAAAGATATTGCAAGCTGTCAGTTGTGTAACACAACTATAGAATTAATTGCATGAAGCCAACTCTAGCTTTCCTTCACGGTAACTACTGAATGTTGCCATATCCTCAGATATGACAACTTGAAGGCAAAGACACCAACCCTGGAAAAGGTGTTATTTTCAAACAAAGATGAGGAATGGAACAAGTCAGACCATGTAAAAATGATCTGAAGCAATTCTCTAAAATCACTGAGATGATAAGCCCAGATACATAAATCTTACACTTGATTATCAGTGTCATTTCTGCCAAAGTAGTTTTTCATGGATCAAACACATGACCACACAGATTGCAGAATCTTCACAACTAGAAATATTCAAAACTGAACTGGACAAGGCCCTGAATAACCTGCTTTACATCTGAAGTCAGCCCCTTCCCCTCCCAACCTCAATTACTTTTTGATTCTTGGGGAAAAAAAACCAATTAAAAAAAAAGAAAAAAGGGAAAAGTTTCCAAATCTGGGAATTGATTAGTACTTGTGCAGACTTTGTATACTATTAAACATATTTAAGCTTGAGTTACATAGTTGTGATGGGGAACAGCTGAATCAACCGTATTTTTTCAGGTGAATTAAAATCTTGCCTGTTTTGAAGTCATGGCGAGTTTTCCTTTTACCTTCAGCTAGAACTGCTCATGTATGATTAAAACAGGCTGCTACTCCTCGTTGTGTATTCAGGGGCTCTAAGATCCATTAAAGATGATGTTTCATGAACATTTTAAGCTGCTAGCTCCAAAAGAAGCAATTTGCCCACCCTTTCACCCCACCACTTGATCTTGTTCCTCTTATGCATTTATGCAGCTGTGTTGTAAATCAGATTAGGGAAATCCAGGTCAAAACTATTTTGTTTATTTATTTATTTTTATGCCATTTTGCTTTTAAAGGCATTAGTGAATTACTCCTGACAGCATGGCTGGAGATCAGGGAAGCTGATGATTTTTTAGCTAAGGAAAGGGAATGATGTACAGACAATCAGAAATGTGCCAAAATTAGGCATTAAAGCTGTTAGAGTAAAAAATTTAATCAGATGCTCAAACTTCCTCTCTTTTAGCCATATTTTCTTCACAGAAAGTGTAATTAATTCAATTATCCATTAATTCAATAATTTATTTACAGAACTTAAAAGGTTTTCTTTTTAAGAATTACTATATTTTATTAATTAAATTGTACTAAGCAGTTTCCAAAAGAACATATTAATACTTGCAATCAAAAATTTACTTTACTCTGTCTTAATAATTCAAAATTAATGGCAATTTTTTTTTTCTGTGCACAGGTCAGTTTTTCTCTTTCCCCTTTACAAATATTTACTCGAGCCTGAGGGATAATGCATAATTAGATTGATCTCCATTGATTTTTTTAAACACAAAACAGTAAGCCCACCTGACAGTGGCAAGCACCTGGCAAGACAGAGTGAGCAGATATGCGACACACACTATTAGTGAGTTCAGAAAACACTCGCACTTTGTTCTCTTTCAGAAAAACACATCAAATTCTTGCAATTCTAAATCCTTTGAGCAAACTTTGTTAAAGCTCAATTATTTCTTACTTCCATACAAAATCAATTCCTTTCTTTGCAGCCTGCAAGTGAAAGTGTCCCAAGAAAATAAACATCTGCAATATGACAACAGAATCCCAGTATTTAATGGCTGGGATCACATCACGTATGGAATTTTCCTCTGTCTAGTTCCTACATTGTAGTGACTTTGTACCCAAAAGTTTTACAAGGGCGACTACATGTGTGCATACAAACACATGTTTCTCTTCATGGACAATGGCAGTCAGAGATCTTTGCACCATTGTTTTGACTTCTTGAAAACTTATTCTCAACACCTTCCAGAGAATCACTGAAGCCCAGTTTATTTAGTGGACTTCCCTCCAGCATGGTATGGTATCAAATTAAGTGCTTCCCCAAGTAATCATAAAGTTTACTTTGAGTTAATGGAAAACTCACAAAAACCCCCACATTTGGAGTGCTGATTACAGACTCCTCTCTGGCATTTGTCTGTGCTCTATGTGCATCTATCTCAATCAATGTTCCCAAGAGTCTTCAATTGTTTTATTACAAAGCCATTTGTACGCACTTAGTTTGTTTAAAGTGTGCTGGATCACGCCATAATTTTAAGCTTCGAATGAACCTGCTGGACGAAGGCTAATTAAACTAACTTCTGGGTTATAACATACACGTCACTAAACCATTATTTAAAATGGCAAACAGTCTAACATGCTCCTACAGGCTGTGGAAAAAATTATATGCACAGTACTACTATTTATCAGAAAAGAGTCAAAGCATGCTGTGCTCTGACTGCCCAAAGGACAAACGTTCTTTGTAATTCATTCTATGAAAACCAAGTGAAGAGTGGGCATGCTACAAAAATCAGCATGCTTATGCTTCACATTGATTTTGTAAAGGTGTAAAGGATTAAACAAGGCCCAGAAGCATACAGAATTTAGCTTGTTGTTTCAAGTTTTGCTGATCTTTCACTGGATTCAGTAAGTCCATGTAAGAATGGAGAGTAACTGCCTCCTTTTATCCTCTTATTCCTTTCCAAACCTCAACCAAAGGGAACACAAGTGACACAGTAGATAAAAAACACATATCTGGAGAAGCTTGAGAAGTGGGCTAATGGGAATCTCATGAAGTTTAACAAGATGAAGTGCAAGATTTTGCACCTGGTTCAGGGCAATCTCTGGTACCAATATAGGCTGTGGGGTGAACAGATCAGGAGCAGCCCTGCTGAGCGGGACTTGGTGGTGCTGGTGGATGAGGGGCTGGACATGAGCCAGCCCAGAAAGCCAATTGTATCCTGGGCTGCATCAAAAGCAGTGTGGTCAGCATGTCGATGGAGGTGATTCTGCCCCTCTACTCCCCTCTGGTGAGACCTCACCTGCAGTGCTGCATCCATCTCTGGGGTCCCCAGCACTGGAAGGACAGTGACCTGTTGGAACCAGCCCAGAGAAGGTCACCAAGATCATCAGAGGGATTGAGCATCTCTCTTGTGAAGAAAAGCTAAGAGAAATGTGACTGTTCAGCCTGGAGAAGAGAAGGCTTAGGGGTGACCTAACTGCAGCCTTCCAGTACCTGAAAGAAGCCTACAAAAAAGATGGAAAGAGACTTTTTACAAGGGTGTGTCATGATAGGACAAGGGGGAATGGCTTTAAACTGACAGAAGGTAGGTTTAAATTAGGTATTAGGAAGAAATTCTTTACTGTAAGGGTGGTGAGACACTGGCACGGGTTGTGCAGAGAAGCTGTGGATGCCCTGGAATTGTTCAAGGCCAGGTTGGATGGAGCTCCGAGCAGCCTGGTCTAGTGGAAGGTGTCCCTGCTCATGGAAGTGGGTTGGAACGAGATGATCTTTAAGGTCCCTTTCAACCCAAACCATTCTATGATTGGTACATGATACGGTAATATAGAATTACAAAAAACTAAATATAAGTAAAATACTTTCCCTCTAAAAATGTGCAGTTAACAACAGAAACCTTTTAATTATATAATTATGTTGTGGCTTCACCCTAATCAGCTACAAAGGAAGATACCTCACTGGACCTGTTGTTCATGACAAAGAAGGACTTGTAGGTGAAGTGAGGGTTGGAAGCCATCTTGGGTACACTGATTATGAAATTATAGACTTTCTGATTCTTGGACAAGTGAGGAGGGGTATTGGCAGAAATGCTACCTCAGACTCCCAGAGGGCAGACTTTGGCCTGTTTAGGAGGCTGGTGGACAGAGTCCCTTGGGAGGCAGTCCTGAGGGGCAAATGATTCCAGGAAGGTTGGACATTCTTCAATAAGGGAAGCTTAACAGCATGGGAGCAGGCTATCTTCCTGTGCCAAAAGATGATCTGGCAGGGAAGAGTGGCCTTGCTGAACAGACAGTTTCAGCTGGAACTCAGGGAAAAAAAAAAGAGAATTTATCAGCTTTGGAAGAAGGGGCAGGCATCTCAGGAGGACTAAAGGATGTTGTGAGGTTATGCAGGGAGAAAATTAGAAGTCCCAAACCCCAAGTAGAACTTAATCTAGCTACTGCCATAAAAGACATGAAAAAATGTTTCTATATATACATCAGCAAAAAGAGAGGGCTAAGGAGAATCTTCATCCTTTATTGGATGCAGGAGGAAGCAAAATGACAAAGGTTGAGGTACTTAATATCTTCTTTGTCATAGTCTTTAATAGCAAGACCAATTGCTTTCTGGGCCCTCTGAGATAGAAGGATGAGGAGCAGAGTGGAAATGCCATAATCTAAGCAGAAATTATCAGTGACCTGCTACATTACTTAGAAGCACACACACAGGTTCATGGGACTGGATGGAATCCACCCAAGGGTACTGAGGGAGCTGATGAAAGTGCTTCCTGAGCCATTTTCTATCATTTATGAGAAGTCCTGGCTCATCAGGGAGGTCACAGTTTACTGGAGGCTGCCAAATGTGACAGTCATCTACAAGAAGGGCCAGAAGGAGAATCTGGGGAATTACAGGCCTGTCAGCCTGACTTTGGTGTTGGGGAAGATCATGAGCAGATTATCTTGTGTGCTACCACTGGCAACATGCAGGACAATCAGGGCATTAGGCTAAGGCAGCATGGGTTTATGAAAGTCAGGTTCTGCCTGACTAACCGGATCTCCCTCTATGACGAGGTACCTAAGTTAGTGAATGAGGGAAAAGCTGGGGATGTTTTCTGCCTGGACTTTAGTAAAGCCTTTGACAGCATTTCCCACAGCATTCTCCTGGAGAAACTGGCAGACTATGGCTTGGACAGGTGTATGGTTCACTGCGTTAAAAACTGGCAGGATAGCCAAGTCCAAAGAGTATTGGTAATACAGTAATCAATGATCTGGATGAGGGGATTGAGGGCACCTTCAGTAAGTTTGCAAAAGACACCAAGTTGGGTGAGCATGTTGATCTGCTGGAGGATCAGAAGGCTCCACAGAGGCCAATCGTCTGAGGTTCAGTAAGGTGAAGTGCCAGGTTATACACTTGGGTCACAACAACCCCCCGTACTGCTTATGGTAGAATGGCTGGAAAACTGCCCAGAGGAAAAGGATCTGAAAGTGTTGGTTAACAACCAGCTGAACATGAGGTAGTAGTGTGCCCAAGCGGCCAAAAAGGCCAATGTCATCCAGGTCTGCATTCAAAATAGTGGGGCCAGCAGGAGCAGAGCAGTGATTGTCCCCCTGTACTGGGCACTGGTGAGGCTGCACCTCGAGTTCTGTGTTCAGTTTTTGGCCTCTCACTACAACAAGGACATTGACGTGCTGGAGACAGTCCAGAGAAGGTCAAGAAAGGCGGTGAAGGGTCTGAGGCACAAGTCTTACGAGGAGTGGTTAAGGGAGCTGGGATTGTTCCATCTGGAGAAAAGCAGGGTGACAGAAGACCTTTTTGGTCTCTACAACAGGGAGGTTGTGGTGAGGTGAGGGTTGATCTCTTTTCCTACATAACAAGTGATAGGACAAGAGGAAATGGCTTCAAGTTATGCCAGGAGAGGTTTAGGCTGGATGTTAGAAAAAAGTTTCTTCACGGAAAGACTTAGTGACATAGTTTAGTGGTGGACTTGGCAGTTCTGGGTTCACAGTTGGACTTAATGACCTTAAAGGTCTTTCCAATCAAAAGAATTCTATGTATCTGGATTTTTGAAACAATTTGAAAACTGGATACATACACCCCCCCCNCAATTTTAAAACTGGATACCTCCCCCCCCCCCATTATTCCCCCCCCCCCCCGACCCACATTTTGTAGGCTTTCAGGAAGAAATCTTGTATGTAATAGTTTTCATCTCTTTTTGTCTTCCCCCCTTCTCCCCCTACTTTTTTGGCTTTCTTCCATAGATTTGTAGTACTGATTGAAACAGAGCTACTTCTGAAACTATACTTGGCCCCACACTTTTTTTTATTGATGTTTATTAGGAAAATATTTTTTTGCCTAAGTAAAAACTGAAGTTCTAGAGACACATTTTACAATTTCAACCATGTTTTTAGAGGGCAATCAATACAGCAATCTTTCCCTGACTTCTCCGGAGGGGGATGTCACACAGAATCATGACTCCTCTATATTATTTCTCAAGAAACTAGCACAAATCCTAGTAGATAATGAACACACTTCTACTGTCCCCAGAGCAACATCTAAAGATATGTCAATTTTCTGTAGAACGTTGATAAGCACGAGAAATACATCGCATATGTGAATATTACTGTCAGAAATGTCCCCAAATGGGGATGCAGTATGCAAGGTGTACAAAACTTGAGCAGTTCTTTCTCCCTTGAAGCACTTAATTTTCTTTACCCTGGCAATACCATGTCCTTTCCAAGTTTGTTGCTAAAATAGTTGCCCAATACTCCTTTATGAAAAAAAAATTGAAGCCTTCTCAATTTCTCTTGACTTGGATTGTATTATTGTTACCTAAAAATCTTCAGAAATCATGTGCAGTGTACACCACTTTGAAGAAATAAAGAAGACAGAAACCAGGCCAAATGGTCCTTTCTAACATTTGACCTCCACCTCATTCTTCCTAAATTCTTAAGAACTGACTTAAAGATCAGAAACTGGCTGTTAACCAACTCTCAGCCCCGTGTCTCGCACTAAGATTCATGCTCAAGTCCTACAAACTCCCTAGGGTAAGAAGAAGCAGCAGTAATGGTTCAGTTTTCAATCTGTTTGTCTGTCCTTGTCTGCAAAAGTTATTAATCACAACTTTCTTCCCACAACTGATATGCTGCCACTTTTCCCAACCCAAAGCATGAAGAAAATTCCTTTTTTTTTTTTTCCCCTCCTGCAACGCAGTTTCCAGAAACACATGGTATTTCTACCTTTGAATCCTGCAGTGGTCACGAGAGCTGTTCTGTTCAAACCAGGGGTTTTTTGATACAACTAAAAGTCATTTTGTTTGCTCTCCTTTAGACATCCCTACAAAGTAGAACTATTACTGAAGCTTGGAAACCACCCTTAAAAGCTTACACACTCCAGGGACCTTTGAAACTAGATATTCATTTGACTGCCTCTCTTACTGGACACATGTAACTCTGTTTCTTCATGCCTCATTGCTGCATCAACTTGCTAGTCCCCTCTTGGCCCTCTGACAAGTGTTGAGCTCCAAAGCCCTTCTCATTTATTACCATATCCTCATTGTACACATCTATAAATCCAGCAACACCTCTTTCAACCACTGGAAAAAATATGGAAACAGCTCTTAATGAAACAAAAATATTAGTGTAAACAGGACTGCCACAGTTAAGTGCATCACAGGTTTGATAGCACTGATTTACAGCATATAGGGTGGGGAAAAACCCCTACAGGAAAAGGATACAGAATACCTTTAAAAACTGACACTATGTACATAATTGACGAGAAATACTAAACAGGAGGATGCAATTGGTATTAGACCTTTCTGCCTCACCTGAAGAACAACTGTTTAGCCATGGAAAATGCAGCTGAGAGTTTTGTTTTTCTGGATTATTTTATATTGGTCTCTCATTTGTGCTAACAATTTCAGTGCAGTGGTAGGCAGCACTTCAATGACTTAAGAGAAATGCAGAATTTTGGGGGGTTATGTATCAAATGGGATATATATTTAAAAAAAAAGAAAAGGTATATTATGAGGCATTACTAACCCAGTCTCTATCTCTAATCTTTATGCTTAGTGTTATATTACAAATTTTTAACTCCTACAATACAGAAGGCTACAGAATCTTGTTGGGTCTTTACAAGTGTTATTCTAACAGTACAGCCAAACCAGTTGTTTGATAGTTTCAGAATATTCTTTATTACAGTTTAATGGTAACTGCTATGCCAACTCATACATTTTTAACCTCAGCATTTAATTAGTGTCATTCTGTTTGTCAGTTTACAGTGTACCAACTTCGATTAATGCAGCTTCACACAGGTCAGTCTGATGCATTTTAAATCCTGTTGCAGGATTAAATCCTCTGCCTGTGATAAAGTCACCTCTGTGATGGAGTCATCTCTTGGCATCTGCTCAGGTACTGAAATACATTATAGTAATGTTAAAATGCAACCACATGAAGGGTCAGGAAACAATCTTAGGTGACATCTGTACCCCTCAAAATATGGCAATTATTTCAACATTTTTGCCTAACAGCACGTAAATGAAACACACAGAAATTTAAAGGCCGTTATAGCAATCTATAAAACTCTTACTGATATAAACCAGACAACCTCTGACACTTGTGACAAGTTGTGCTGCTTTTAAATATATTTCCTGTACTTCATCTTGTGATACTTATCCATCTCCTTCCTCTCACTTTTAAAACAGTCAGACAAATAGTATTTTTTAAAATATTTGAGAGTCACTATTATTATTTGTCTTACATGGGTTCTCATGACCTAAATGAGGAAACAAGCCAAGGTGGAGCAGAGACAAGAGAAAAGGAGAGAGGTCCTTTTTAGATAGCTGTAGGTATGTGAAAAGATACAATGGAGAGACTGTATGGAAAAGTGGACTGGTGCTACAGGCAAAGCAAAGGAAAATGCAAAAGGAAGGAATAAACATGCAGATTAATATATCTGCAAGTGAAGAGTAAGTGAAGTCAGGACACTGGGTTAACCCATTTTGACAATGTCTTCTTTAACTACCAGGGAAAACTGAAATGTTACAAAATCTATATCTAAAAACTGTTCTGTTGTAAAATAAAAGTAATTTAATGCGATGATGATAATACTTCAGATATAAAAAATTATTAACTAATAGAAAAAAGGCCAAAAATGTGATAATTCCAGGATGAGTTGATCTTGGGCAGTGCGTTGTACTCCTACCCTCACTGAATACATTTAACATTATAATACAACATTTGGTGAAAGTGAGCAGATCAGGAAACAGGGTAACATTAAAGAGATTAGGTAGTAGTGGCACTAAACAAACTATGAAAAAAGGTTAGTTTGTTGAGAAGCTGTGAAGTGCAACTGAGAAACAAAGAAAGAACAAATTATTGGGAGAGAAGATGATCTCTCTTCTTCCTTGAATTCTTTATGTGATGTTTAGGATGGAAAAGAAAAAAATAGCAGAGAACCTACCTCAGCTCATATTACTGAAAAGAACTATTTGTTCATGTTCTGTTGTACAGACTCTCACTATGCAGAATGACAAAACTATGTGCATCACTTAAGTTTTCAATATTAAAAGCAAACCCTGATTTCACTTAATCCTGTCTGTTCATGTATAGTCTCACAGAGCTTCCTGATGACTGAGCAGTGCTTTTGATCTGATTAAGATCTTAGGCTAAGTCACAGATCCCAACTTTTTTGATAAAAGACTAAAACAGGCACCCTTCTCTAATCATCCTCTTGATGACAGATCTTTAATTAGTATCTTTCCTACGCTAAATCATTTACAAGGAAAAGGGGAGAGTTCTACTATTTTTGCATAGGATGCCTAAATAACAGCAAAATCAAGAATACTTTTAATTTTTAGATTTGTCAAAGATGAGGGTACTCTTGCCACACTTTACACAATGTGAGACAAACACAGAGAGGAAAATGACTTGCTTGTCATGAGGCAGCAACTGCAGAAAAATTCAGAAGCAAAATTCTATCCAGAGTCCTATGGTCAAAATTCACTGTTTTCTCATCATCAGACAATAATATCTCTGAAAAGAGATAAAAATTAATATTTAACATAGAATAGATCAGTATTACAGAGGTCCAGTCAATAACCAGTATGGATTTCAAGTATCCAGAATCTGAGTAAAAAAGCTTGAGAATGGTTGTAACAAAAGAGAGCAAATGATGTACTGTTTTAATGTCCTGAGATTATGAAAGATTTCACTGGAACAGAAAAAATGGAGGATGAAAAAACCACTTTAGAAGAATTATACAGTTATCACTCAAAACAGAGATAGAAAGGTTCATATACATTGTGTGAACTCTGACAACAAAAGGGAGGGATTAAAAAAACAATGAACTCAATGCACCGCATTCAATGAACTACAAGACACAAAATGTCTAGAAACTGCCTATGAAGCAGAGCAGACAAACTTTGTAAACCACATTGTGTTAAGACATAACATACATATGCATACGTGGAATTTTGTCCAAAAATGCTACTGAGAAGCTGTTGTGTTTTTATGTAAAAGTATAGATTCAAATACAATGCAGAGAGCTGAAAGATTCCTTAAGAATTAGCTAACTCATCCCTCTACTGTGAGGCAAGAGAAACTGTAACTTCTTTTTTAGGGCAGACACTTATTTCAAGTATATTTAAATGTACTGAGAGGTGGAAATGTCACCAGTGATAGAATATTAGGAGTTCAGGGTGGTATCAGGAGACAAAACAATCACCTCACATTTTATGAGAAACGGACAGTATATTAAAGTAACCATTGTATAGCCATATATAAAATCACAAAATAACAGAATCAATTAGGTTGGAAAAGACCTCTGAGATCATCAAGTCCAACCTTTGACTTAACACCACCTTGTATACTACCAACTCAGAAGTCACCTGCTCAACCCACTGGGCTATCTAGGGTATATCTGGTGACTAGTTCAAGGTACACTGTATATAACTGATGGAATACGGCTTGAGTTTTAAGAAAGTATGTGGCCATAAAGCTTTCAGATAAGTGTGGCTCATATTCTCATTAATAAGATAGCCATACTGAGTCAGACAAAAGTCCATCTTACCCAAATCCTGTTGCTGTCAGACAGACAATGACTTGTAAAACACCACAAAAACTACACTCAGTTTAATGATTTTCTAAAATGTTAGTTTTTAAAGACTGGTGGGTTTTTAAATATTTTTCTTTTAAGAGAATAAATTGAAGATTGATCTTTCACACAGGTTTTCTGACAGGCTAGCTTCAGCAGGAGTGTTCACCAGGAAGGGAAAAGGAACGGAATCTTAGCTTATCTGCCTTTTGTGACAAAACTCTTTCATGCAGAAACAAGCATAGACTGCAACAGTGAAACTGTTTACTGCTCTTCCTTATTGGTTACTGGGCCAAATTTCCTTCTGATGTGCTGGATTCTGGAGTACATGGAAAAAACTGAGTAGCTGCAAGATCAGCAGTTACAGGCAAGACATCTTCTTGTAGGATTACCTTCAAACACCATGAGGAAGGGTACACAATGTAGCTAATAACACTAATCAGTGCTTGGCATGGGAGATAGTAAAAGAATAATTATCAGCGAGGGTTGGGAAAGCCTGCAAGGAAAACGAAACCTAGCAGTAAAACAAAAAACAAGAAAAAACTGACAAAATTTTCAAAGAGAAGCTGTGAGATGCTACTGTCAAATGACAAAAAAGAATGCTGGCTTGCTCCTTTTTTGTTCTTAATCTCCATATACCTTTATTATTGCAGATATTACAATCTGTTCTCCTCAACAACATTGAGTGTGGCTGAGGGATTCTATCCTTATAGAAATATTGGGGTATGACATCAGTGGGAACAATGCCACTTTAGTTAGTATTAGGCAAGTTCAGGGAACAAGCCTGAAAGACCTTCATGCTTTTTAATAGTTTTCACATAGTAACCTACAGCCAAGATACTGAATTTCTAGAAGTAAGAATATTTTCAATGAATCTGAGTGGAGATGCCTTGGCAGAATACCAGTTATCTCCAGATATTGATCACAAATATTCATGCTATTTTCAGCCTTTTTCTGTTGATCTTATGGAGGATACTTTATGTCTGTTACAGCTATAGCAACAAGACCTTGCACTTACTTCTCCCTCTTTAGCTGGTGCTAAAATGAATACATTCAGTTTCAAATTTATCAAGTATTTAACTCCTTTTACTGTGCACTAGATGGAAACATACATCCCTGAGTATCAAAAAGTGAAATTTTCAAATGTGCATTTTTTTTTCATTGAGCTATTATTATCACTTCCATCGTTGATTTTGTGAAACCCTACAGAAGAGTTTAAAAGACAAAATAGGAAGATTAATTGGTAAACAAAAGTTACCAGCTCTGGGCTCATTATTCTTTATGCTCCAACCCTGAACAGCCTCTAAAAGACAAATTTCTACTCTGCTGTGTGGTTTCTACATCATGGCCCCTGGATTAATTATAAAATGCCACATGCAAAATCCACTATGATGGATTGTCTGCCCACATCAGCATAATTACTAACCACAGTCATTGACAGTCCTTGTTACTGGAGCAACCAACCACTAGGATTGAGAGGTGAAAGAAAATACTTTGTAAGAAAGGCCAAAGAAATACAGTTAGAAAAAGGAAGACCTATAAAAGCAGTTAGCATAATCCCTGAGCTTTAGGGAACAACTGACAGCTGACAGCAGAGTGTATAATTCACAACAAAAGATTTAAGAAATGCAGCGTCTTTAGATGCCGAGTCTATAGACTCTATACTATCCAACACTTAGAATTTGAGTGTTGCTTAATCATTTCTAAAAATCAAGTCTTGTTTTACAATCCTTGAAGGAATGAACCATGGGTTATAATCATAAAAACACTTTAAAACTTTGAAACTTTTACAGTGACTGTGATTTTCTTTTCAAGATGACAAAGAAAAACTGGATTTTGAACTATGATATATCTTAATACTTCTGAGCATTACTTTATATTTAGGATGAAGCTTTATTCTCAGAATTTTAAACTGAAGTGAGCAGGTGAACAATAGGACACCTATTGATGGGGCCAGACACTACTATTTCACCCTTCAGTAGTCTACAGCAAATTCGGTCACACAAAGTTGGATTCTCATAAATCTGACATCTACAGGCTGCTTACAGGCTTTTTGTCTTTACTGGCCTCCAATAATCTGAGAAGACCATTGCCTTTTGAGTCTATCTCCTTCTATTGCATTACTTCAAAGGAAATCAGGCAGAGGCAATAGGCATCTCATTATGTCAATAATTTGGTTGTTCAGAAAATACTACTCCTGTTCATGTCTCTTTCTAATTCCATTAAAAACAGATTGCGCATGGTGTACAGAAGAGAGAGCCAGAGGTATTCAGCTCTACTGGTCAGCTATAACTAGAAAACAAAGATAGGTGTATTTATTGTCACCTAATGAATTGGCCCTTCAAAGCATCACTTTTTATTCTCCTGGTCTCCTAGAGTGATTTTTGTTTTTTAATGGAAATATAAATTATTAAGGGCTAATGAAAACGGTGGAGATCTAGAAGAAAAATTCTGTTGCAGGGAAAGCTATGTATGGCTGTTCTTCTGTGAGATATAATGACAGACTCAGTCAGTGGCTGTATGCTGCCAAGTCGTAAGTTGAAACTTAATCACGTAAGAGTGGTGGGCTAAAATTTTAAAGGGAAAAACAAAAACAAAAGGACGCCTTCAGGTAGTTTTCTTGTAGCATTAAGATGAACTGTCATTTGGTTACCAAGTGGACCTGCCATTCAACGACCCAACTGTTCTCAACTGGGTCATTCAGGAGTAACAATTCCAAGTGCTCCTTACAGGTAAGTGCTCCCATACATCATAAGCAACACCTTTAGTAGCTATAATACATTCTTGTACTTTTTCACTAATAACTGCAGATGTAAAATTACAAAATGAGATTATGCATACAGAAATTCATACCATCTCCTCTAAGGAAGTTAGCTGCCATCGAATTGACTCAGTAAAAAATAAACAAAAAGGAGTGTTTTATTGCTGTTTCTATTTTCAAAACTAAGGATGTTTTATTGAAAAATTTTCCATTTTTATAAAATAAATGCCAGCGCCACATGAGTGGTGAATGAGCATGATAAAGCATGAGGACAAACATGCCGGCTGGCAACTGCTCAGAACCATTCTGAATACTGCACTGCAAAAGGCACACATCTCATTCATTCTTAATAAAATTATACTGAGAAAGTTTACTCTGAAACTCCATCATTTCTTTATCGATATCTACTCAATAGGTATATCCTCAGACAGGAAACAAGCCTGTAATTACTGTACCTACAGTAAAGACAATGATATTAAACTGTAGAACTCATTATTAGGGAATAATAGCCAAGAATTAGGACCTGTAAAAACACTTTAACACGACAAGACAATAAGCAGCCCATAGAAACCATCCCAAAGGGTAGGCAAAGTTAATGCATGAAAGATCAGCCTATATATGAAAATGAGAAGTGTATCAAATATCACAAGTTTATTAAATATTAGACAGGGTAAGGCCATAGGTATTCCATTAGTAGGGACTATATTCCCTAGTAATACAGGTAATTCATATTTTACTACATAAGGAAATACATATTTTCTGATTCCACTACAGTGTTTCTGTAAAACTTCTGTTTCAATGCTTCAATATGAAGCATTGTGCCTTTCATATATGCCAACAAAGCAAATTTTAGAACAGTAACAGGTTGTGCAAGTTTTAAATCAGATGGCTACGCTATGACAGAAATGCCAGTCTTTCTGTGAAATACAAAACCTGTGGAATGAGGTCTGTAAATACCAGTCATGATTCACCTCAGAAGAAAAGGTAAACCACAGTAATTCAATAAACTTCTCTTTTAATGACCAAAACTTTTCTGTTATTAATACACCCTTAATAAAATTTCTCTTATGTGAGTAATTTGACATGTTTTACCACGAAGGTCTTTCGACTTTTAGAGTGAATCCTGTCTATTTTTAATATTCCAAGACTACAAGGTGAAGTTTGGTTTCACCACCATGAGGCACTGGAGGACAAATTCTAGAGAAATATGAAAGCACCTTAAAGAACAGAGTGAGGTGTATGTATCTTTTAACACAAATTCAATCAGTCCACAAACCTACTGACTGAGATCCTATAAGCATATTCTCCTGAAGATACGCTGTCCATAGACTTAATTCTTATTGCAAAAATGCCTCATAAATGCACAACAATGAAGTGTTACACCATTTATCACCATTTAACAAGCAAACACTATTTGTCACTGATTAACTTCTGCAGAAAGGTACATGGATTCCAAAATTTATGAAACAGATTTGCATGTGAACTGTAAGCAATGAATATAAGTTAGTAATTGTATTCTGATGTTAAAATTCAATATATCCCAAAGTGATATCACAATCTTCTATGACTGATTCTTCTATACCTGTTATGTTAATTTATAAGCAATTTGCATTAAAAAATTCCTATCTATCGACTGTGGATAAAATCCTGGCACTGTATGGTTTCAGCTGTTTGGCATGCCATAGAATGTATGGTTGAGATGTAACAGTACAAGAAGTATGGCATACTTTGTTACATATTATTGCTAATATATTTCACACTATTCTGGTCTATTTGGAATAGGAAGCAATTTAGGCTTAAAAAAAAATATGGACCCAATATTCTTTTCTTTATAAGCTTAGACATATCAGAGTAAGAAATTCAACAGAACTTATCAAATATAAAAGGTTACAATTATTAATATTTCATTTATTGTTATGTGACTTACTACTCTAATAACATCATAATCTAATATGGCCAGATAATTTAGAAAGCATCTGTTACCATGAAGGGAGGTTTAAGTAATTATGTCAAATTACAGAAGTTTTCTGAGATTAAGGAGAGCAGCAATCATCTGTTATATCCCCTAGTACAAAACTGCCCACTACACAGAGAAACACAAATACCTACAATTTTAATTCCTACATTTAACAATGATATACAGAGTAAGACTACATATTTATGCTGATCATCTTTTGCTCTCCATTTTTCCATCTGTCCTATTTCTTTTTACAAATGAATAAAAATATGTCTATTTTCTGTGTCTGTATGATTCTCTGAAACACTTAAAAAATGCTTCATATAACATATAAATGAAAGAACTTTACATACATGATTTCCCAATAATGCTGCACACTATTGGATGGGAAACTCCTAATGACACTTCTAGGCTAAGTGAAAAGGCCAGAAACAGCATTCGTTTGCAGACTGCACCACCCTTCCTTAGAAACTTTTAAAGACTAGAACAAAGTCAATAAATACTTCTTTAAGCACAAGTCTCTCATAATATCCTTCTGGACAAACTGTCCAGCACACAGCTGGATAAACACATCATGTGGTGAGTGAGCAATTGGCTCACGGGTTGAGCACAGAGAGTAACAATGAACAGGGTGACATCAGACTGGTGACCTGTCACTAGTGAGGTTCCATAGGACTCCATCTTAGGCTTTGTGCTCTTCAACATCTTCATAAATTACTTGGACGCTGGAGTGGAAGGGATACTAAGTAAGTTTGCAGATGACACAAAACTGGGAGGAGCTGTTGACTCCCTCAAAAGCAAAGAGCCCCTGCGGAGAGACCTCAACAAATCAGAGGACTGGGCAACCACCAATCATATGAAGTTCAACAAGGAAAAGTGATGGATTCTGCATCTGGAGTGGGGCAACCCTGGATGTAAGTACAGACTGGGGAATGAGAGCCTAGAGAGGAGCACTGTGGAAAGGGACCTTGGGATCCTGGTCAATGTCAAGTTGAATATGAGTCAGCAGTGCTCTGGAAGCCAGGAGGGCCAACCATGTCCTGGGGGACATCAGGCAAAGCATCACCGGTCGGTCAAGGGAGGGGATTGTCCCACTCTGCTCTGCACTGGTGGGGCCTCACCTTGAATACTGTGGCAGTTTTGGGCACCACAATGTAAGAAACATATTAAGCCATTTGAGAGTGTCCAAAGAAGGGCAATGGAGATGGTGAAAGGCCTTGAGGGGAAGCTGTGTGAGGAGCAGCTGAGGTCACTTGACCTGTTCAGCCTGGAGAAGAAGAGACTGAAGAGACCTCATTGCAGTTACAACTTCCCTGTGAGGGGAAGAGGAGGGGCAGGCACTGATCTCTTCTCTGTGGTGGCCAGTGACAGGACCTGAGGGAATGGCCTGAAGTTGTGTCAGGGGAGGTTTAGGTTGGATATGAGAAAAAGGTTCTTTATCCAGAGGGTGGTTGGGTCATGGAACTTCCCCCAGGGAAGTGGTAACTGCACCAAGCCTGACAGAGCTCAACAAGTGTTTGTGTGATACTCTCAGG
Organism: Calyptomena viridis; assembly: GCA_013390005.1. Lineage (NCBI taxonomy): Eukaryota > Metazoa > Chordata > Aves > Passeriformes > Eurylaimidae > Calyptomena > Calyptomena viridis. The sequence continues at coordinate 43,349 of WEIV01023923.1, forward strand.
CACATGGTGTGACTCTCGGGGATGGTCCTGTGCAGGGCTAAGGGTTGGACTTGATGATCCTTGTGCATCCTTTCCAACGCAGCACATTCTGTGATTCTGTGAAATGTTGAGTAGGATTTTTTTAGCAATATATGACCTCATCACCTTATGCAGTAGAAATATAACATAATTTTATCTTAAAAATTATATTCTCACTAACATTGAATTTTAATCCACTCAAAATGTAATATTTAATACTTGTATTCTAAATTTTAGCACCTCAATTATCAGTGTTAAGTTGCATGCTGAATGGCTGTAATCCTCCACAGGCTTTACCTGAAGCAAAAAGACTTTACACAACAAAGTACCTGTATCCAGGAACAGGCATAAAAAGTCTTAAAATAAGTTTTTAAGGTAATGACTTGGAAACCATGGCTTTATATTCAGGCTCAGAAGAGACATATGCAACCCATTAACTGAATTTCTATTATATGCTATTAAAGAAAACACCTATCCCTGCAACCACCTGGAAACACTTTCCTATGTAAATGTAGTCAAGAGCCAATTTAGGAACAAAGCACCATATGACAGACAGCCCAGACTAAACAAGAAGTTTTAAGATAGCCAGCAGTTGACTTCAGGGAGAACAGTGGAGGAAGTTGCTGGTTCCCAGACTGGAAGAACTGCCCAACAGTTTTTTAATTTCCAGCTTTTTTAGCAACGGTGGTTAAATCTCACATTTCAGCATGTAAAATGATTATGCAGTTGTCATAAATAATTCCTCTCTCAATCATTCTAGTAATAGTTGTGGACTAAAGGAAAGTGTTGTAGGACTTAAGATTATGTCTTCTCTATAATTTCAAAGCATCTGCTTTTTAAATGGTTAAGTCTATTTTTCTTTCATGGCAGATAATGTAAATATGCTTAGAAAATTAAAGTGTTTAATCCTCTATATTTTCAGCATACTTGGAAATGAAATCCTGTGGCTTCATTAGTAGGTCCAAATTTTTTAACTTACATGCAAGAGTTGCATACTATGAGATTCCTCAGTTTAGTTATACTAATTTCCTAGTTTGGTATTATAGAAAGTTGTTTGATCAATACCTTAAAACTAGAGGCATCAGATCTTTTTGAAGTGTACAAGGCAGTCAATGCTGCTGTCCCCGCTCCCCCTCCTCCCCCTCTTTTTTTTTTTCCTCTAATTTGATATTTTCTCCACAGTCAATCTATGGATAACATAAAATAAAATAAATGTATCTCTGTAGAGACATTAGGTTCCTATTAGATAAATCATTTTTTGATGTGACTGTGTTGAAGAGAAGGTATGTCATTGCTTTTGTATCAGAAGCAGGAAATGGAGTTGGAAATAGAAATTTCATGAAGTCTATCAATAAAGGAAACACCTGTTATATACAATTACACTGAATTTCATTTATTAATTTTTTAGGGGCAACCAAGACAAATGCAGAAAAATGATTCCAGTAGTAAGTTCTTCTTATTAAAGAAATTCATACAGATCTTTAAGATCTGAGCAAGCACATGATGACTAATACTGGCTCTGAAAAAGACAACAACCAAGTAAGCTTTACTTTATCGGTAAAGCCTTTGATGTAAATGTCAAAATTTTGTAAATAAAAATTCCATAAAGGCAAAACTACCTATTTTACAAGACAAAAATCATGCCTTTGGAGTCTAAAATACAGAAAATGACTCATGTTATTAATTAAAGCTAAAGATACCAATGTTCCAGATTAAGATCCAGCTCCTGCAAACCTGCTATGTGTGTTGGCAGCATTTTTGAGGACAGTAGTAATTTAAAAGATGAAAAGGATGTTATAATAAGGAAATTAAGTCATATTCTATCTCCAGGGAACTCAATGCCATCATCAGAAGAGTGAGAGTTACGGATTGGATTTATAAAACATAGGCATGCTTGGTATAGATCATAAAGCTAATTGTGAATTGCACAGAAATGAAGACAATGAAACTCATTGCTTTCATCTCATGGGGAACTAAGTAGACAGACATAGTGTCTTCAAGCTATAAAACATGCTTAATCTGCACAAACCAATGGACCTGAAGAATAAAATAAGAGCAACAGAAAGAAAACCCAAAGCCACTCATAAGCAAACTATAGTATTACACATGGGTCTACGTAATTTCTGCTTTACATAATTGCTTGAAATAAATTACCTGTTTGACAAATTTTGGAAAAGCAAGGACTAAGGAGGAAGAGGAATGGAAAAATACAGAGATTATTAACGGCTGAAATACATTTTAATTTTCACTCTTTACCATCATAACATCATCATTTGAAACAATCAGCCAATAGCATCTTCTCTGGCACAGATAAATATGTGTACATAGATCATGGAATGTGAATTGGCTGGATTGTCTTCTGTCTGAAATTATGCAGATACAAAATAAAGTCTACATTATCATCCTCAAAGGAAAAAAAGGTCATCAGAAAGATGCACACTTCCCTGTTTTATTCTAGTTTAAAGAATCTGTATTGTACACTAATAATTGTAATAATTGTTACACTAATAATTGTAACTGTCATTTAAGTTTATTATTCCCTAACATGCATACTAACAGTACATACTTTAACATACTGCTTTTAAACAGTGAAGTATGGCATAACATAGGCAAAACTAAGCTCTTGCAGCTTATCACTATGATAAAAACCAGTTAAATTAATCAGAATCAAAATAAAGAAGGTACTTTCCCTCACTCATAATTTGGAAAGTGAAAAGTCCCTTTGGGATACACATTTTTCATAATTTCAGATCACGCTTGACCTCACCTCTTTTGTTTAACCAAGACCATTAATCAAATACATCCCAGAGGTGACTAATGATCTTCCAGAATTCTAATAGGACCAGAAAGTCAAGGACAGAACAAATTGATTCACATCACCCACCTTATTAAGTTTACAATGCTGACAATGCTTCCCCAGTTTGACTCGGAATTGTAGCCCATTTGGTTATTTTAAGACTACTGCTTAAGATCAAAACAATCTGACATACTAACTCTCAGAGGACCAGATGACAGATTTTTGTCTCAGTACAGTATTCCTTTAAAATCTCTGTTGTAGATTCTTTCCTTCAGATACAAAGTTAAGGAGTAGTTTAAGTTTTACAAACTTGCCTGAAACATGTAAACAGCCTCCCATTGAATGTCCCTTTCGGACTATTATGTCAACATATTTTTTAGAAATAGTTTTGTTCAAATAAATGTTCAAATAAATGAAGGCAAAAAGGAGTTGACATCACATTCAGTTTTCATTCTTCAAAAGTATGAGCATATGATCAATGTGTTGAAAAGACATGCTAAAAAGGGCAGCTCACCAAAAAAATGCCAAAGAGGACACAGTAATAAACAGCATTTCTGTTCTTCATAGGCCTCACAAAACAGCAGATAGATTTTCCCCAAAAGACAAAAAAATGCAAAAAATGCTTCCTATGCTATCTTTGCACATCAATTTCAGCAACAAACAAATTAGAGACCCAGTGCTACAACAGTTACTCATATAGAAAGGATAGAGTTTGCCCTATGTTTTGCAGATCTCTGATTAAGAGGATTGGAACATCTTTTGTTGACATAAATGGGCCAAATCAAACCTAACAACTCAGCTCACACCCAGCACAAACAGTGATGGGAGTTAGGACCTTCAGCTTTGAGCATCACTGCACCACTCTTACCCCAAAGCAGAAATTTGAAGAAGGAAGAGGAAACATTGCCCTTCCACATCAAGGCATGAATGCCTATGTATGATATCACAGATATTACTTAATGAGTTAGAGATTAACTGTTCAATTAGTCATCATACATACTGCATTTCCTGCCTTAAAAACCCAGCATGTCTTTGAGAAAAAGTTAGACAGTAATTGAGGCAGAAATAAGAGATGATCTGCTATTAAGAATATATAGAGAGTATTTTTTTACCACTGAACAACATGTATACATATATAAAACCAAATTTTCTGATTCAAGAATCTTTGTGCATATCTGCTGTTAAGAATTGTGTCATGTCTGGCAGAAACAGGATGCCATGAACATGGAAAAATGAAGGACTCAATTCAATAAGTATTGAAAACCCAGTGTAGTGATAAGATCCATCATTATTCATATTTGAGATAGCAAGCAGAAGAATGGAAAAGGAATAAAACGAAAACCTCTAAAATTCTGTGATTTTTCAAAAAAGGAAGAGAAACAGAAGACAATTAGAACAATTAGAGATTTACTATACGCTTTACTGGCTGTGTGGAAAGAAATTGTTAACAGAGAACAGACAGGTACAAAGAGAACATAAAAAAGGAGTGAGAATAATATTGTTTAAAAAAATTACTTTTAAATTATGTCTTTATCTAAACTAAAGACATGAAAAGTAGTATGAAAGAAAACCTCAAGAACAATGTGACTGCACCAAAGCCTAAAGAAAAGTGAGAAAGGAGCTTTGTTCAGAGCCACATTAATCAAAATCTTTTGATGACTGGGTAAGAATTTCCTTCCTAGTTACCCATTGCTCATGGGAAGGGAGAACTAATGCCCTATATATACAGCACATAGTCCCACATTTCAGGTAAAAAAAAGACTGCTCTGCTAAACACTTGACAGAACAGTCACATATCTACTCACTGGCCTCCCTCTGCTAAATCAGAAACAAAACTGGAGCATCAGAAGATGTTCTTATCCATTTTTCAAAAGTAAATCGAAATTTATTAACACTGTTTATAAAACCGTTTCATTCATGTCCACCTCATGGGTGGACATGGTTGTGAGTGAGTCAGTGCAGCTTTTGTCTCCTGAACCGTGCCAGCACCCCTTGCTGGCTGTGGTTGGAACTACAATGAAAGGGAGAGCAATATTTCTGGGGTGACAGTTTTCTGTTATTGTTGTGTTGTGGATTTTGCTCTATTTTGTTCTATATTTCTAGTAAAGATCTATTATTTCCTTTTTCTACATTTTTGCCTGAAAGCCTCTAGATTCAAATTTTACTCCAGTAGACCTTGGGCTTCGGAATACATGGTCTTAAAAACAAGACAAGTCACCCTTCTTGGAGATATTCAAAAGCTGTCTGACGTAGTCTTGGGCAACTTATTCTCATTGGCCCTGCTTCAGTCCAGACAAGATGACCTCCAGAGGTCCCTTCCAATCTCTGCCATTTTGTGAGTCTGTGACGGCTTTGCAGAAAAGACAGGTTGCAATGAAAGGCAAGCAGATTCAGATCAGGAACACTTCATGATGTGAGCCAAAGCACAGTCATGTGGGATGACAGCAACATTTTCTTTAAAAGCATATGCCTGCTTCCAATTTAAAGAATAATGAAGTGGCATCCACAGCACTAAAGGAATCTATATTTGGTGAGTCATGGCTCATATCTTTCTGAAGTGATTTCCCGATCAGTATGGTATTTTGAATTACCTCTGTGAACTGCCAAATTTTCCACCTGCATTGAACAGAAAGGTTTGTAGTCTAAATATAGAAGAAAATGTAGACGGCCAGAGCAAATAAAACTAACCACTGCGGTCTGAAAAATCTAACACTGAATCAAAGTTAGATTTCACTATATTGCATAACTTGTTCACCATGCTTAATAACAGGGTTATTACAGGGTTAGGGTGCTTGTGTATCTCAGGACACTGAAGGACACAAAGATGACTAGATAATGAGCCAAGCAAGCAAGTCAAAATAGAAATATATTTTACCTTCTCAGAGAAAATTTCTTAGCTATCAAATTATGTATAGGATAATACACCTATAGAACCAAACATCATGCAAACAATGTTAATCTGCCCTAAAATGTTCTAAGAAGACCTGGTTCATTCTCTTCTCCCTCTGCCCTGATGAAAGCAAGTTATTCTTGTTATGGTGGGAAAGCTTTATCAATAAAAGGCACTACGAAATACCCTCCATGTTAACAGAATCCAAAAGGTGTACACCACTCTCCATAAAAGGTTTTTTTTACAACCAATACTCCTCAGCCATGATAATTTTATCTCTGGCTGCCACACGCATCATCCTTGGCCTGTGAGTTGTATTTGTCTCACATAAAATCAACTGGTTTGGATCATCACAGGCAATGCTGCATTTGCTGATGTGCTTGGGCACCTTTACTGCTGAACTGACAGAGAAAGACTCTCTGAAAAGCAGTAGGAGCCCATCAAGGTTCCATTAGTTTGTGTTGTGTAATGGCAGGGGGGCATCTACATTATCAGCATTTCTGAAGGAGTGGGCACTCTGTGTTGGTCTGTAAAGCTTGTGTTAGCAATTAAGTAACAGTCACAGCCTGAAGCAAAATTCTACCACTACAGGTTTTATTAGGTTTAAAGACCTTAAGAGATATTGAGTATATTGACAAGAAAGTGCTATATGCCTCTGTCTTTGTTATCAGTAAAATAAATAAAAATCAACTCTGCATCCACCTTAGAGCTGATCAAATTAAGGTATACAAATAATAAAATTAAATATTATAACAGTTATTCCTATGCCTTGTAAGCTAGTAAGTGGAAACTTGCAAATTAAATAAATTCCATTAAAAAATATTTTCCATAATTTTAAGTATCAACATCTAGTTCCTCCAACATGAGAATACAGTTCTTTATTACTCAAGGCACAAGTAACTTGCATTTCATGTTACTAAAGCAGTACTGAGCTATTAGTGATTCCTGTAACATTCCTTCAAAAAATACTGAAATCCAGCATGATTAACAATTTAAATTAACCCAAGTATACTGATAACAGGTATTTTTTGAGAAAATCATATCTGAAGCTATGCTATGGTACTTCGACACAACACAGTTTTTAGAATTGAATGAAAAGTAATCAAGTTACAATAAAGACAACTGAATAGGAATGCACACAGAACTAAAGTAGTGCCCCCCATAATTAAGGTCCCTGGTAGCAAATCTATCAGTTGTGTAACTGTGATCCATGGGGATACAAACCAGTAAGAGTCTGGGAACAATAACTACATGTGACAGTATTTACATAATTAGCATTTTCATTTATATTACTGAACAATGATCCATTAGCAATTCACTTTGGAATTTTTACTAAAGGCTATCACTAAAGCCTTAAGGACATTATGGCACATGTCATCAGTGAAAGTTCACAAAATATCGTGAAACTAACACAAAGACTTTATATGTTCTCAGCATCACAGGCTGTTGTCATAAAATATTCTAACCTGCCAATAATAACAAGCTTACCACTACCTAGCAGCACACTCAGCCCTTGCCATATTGCCTTCTCTAGATCAGTTTCAACAACCTCCATGAAACCGAATTAAAATTATCTGTGTGAATTTTCTCCTGAAACTGGTTTTTAACTGTCACACATTTTTATCATGTTATCTACCGATGAAAAACCCAACCTTCTTCCTACATCACTCTACTTGTGTATCCTTGCATCATAGGGTTTGTTTTTGGAGGGGTTTCAGATATAAAAAGTTAAATTTGCCTGATCTGAATGCTTAAGGGCTTTATTATGTAACTTTCAGTCATGTGTGCGGAGCAATTACTCATAAGAAAAATCTCACTCAAATCCACTGGAATCCACTGAAAAAATCCAAGTTCCAATAGTTTTATAATAAAGTTATAGATTTTTCTTCCCAATGGGCTAAATTATGTTGTAATAGGGTGATGTTTTGATGTTCAAAACACATCAAAGACTTCTGGACTCACAAATGCTTTTCATCTTGTGAGATGAAATGATCCTTTATCCTCCACTGCATTTACTCAGCAGTATAATTTTATGCTGCTTCTATAGATTCAAACAAAGGGTTTACAAAGCCAAAGAAGAACAATATAGAAAGTTGATCTAAGGAATTTCTCTTATAAATGAAACAATTGTCAAAAGTGGAGGGAAACTGTACAAATTTCTCCAAGTAGGTTTTGTGATTTTTTTCTTTAGAGTATAGAAAACATTAAATGGGCCAGTAGAGGGATTAAGTAGACCTTGTGCAAGTGATGGCGAGGAGATAGGCTGACTTAAGGATTCTCTTTTTGTTCAAGTGACCTTTGGTAGCTGGGAGACTTTAGCTTGGACTCCCTTCTCTCTCCAGCCTTGAAGAGCAGATAACTCCCTGAAAAGATAACTGCTTCACAGACAACTTTGGAGCCCCCACGAGGCTGTGCAAAGCAAGCTGTTAAGAAGGCTTGGAGAGGAAAAAGTTTTGCATTCTTTCATGCCCAGTTTGTACACACACTGTTAGGCCAGTATTCTCACCTTCAAAAAATAAATTTTTCCTAAGTCCTTCCGCTGCCTGGTGTTCTGGGGGTTCCTGCAGTATCTTCCTTCTCATGTCTATAATTCTCAAATGTAAACGCATTCTCATTCACTTTGTCTGCGGAAATAACCACCTTAAGAAACAGCCAAAAGAGGTAGGTCTATTTTAACAGGAAAAACTTAGGGGTCAGGGTGTTTCCTCCTTCCTTCTCCAGCTTCAGTGTGTGCAAAAATATGCTATTTCAAGCTTTAAGGAAAATCTTATTTTTGTGATTTTGTAAAGAGTATGATTGCAGAAAAACACTAATAATGTTAGTGTTGGATGTGCTTGGCCAACACATTCAGAATATTGAACATACTCTGCTCTTCCAAAACCAACCATGGGTCAATATCACCATATGTAATAAGTATATGTTGTACAGCTCTAGTCTTATGGCTTAGTACCCAGATCTTGTTGGCAAACAGGTCACAGCATTTCAGATGACAATAATTCAAAAATTTCTGTAAAAATACAGTGATGATGACGATGATGATGATAATGCTTGCCATGAAAATCTATTAAGCAGGATCATTATTGGAATGAGGCTAATTTTTTTTAATGTTATTATTATTACTGGATTATGCACCATATTTATATATGATGAGCTCAGATATTTGTTCTAACTGAAACACTTAACAGTATAAAAATAACACATTACAAAATGTTCATTAAATGTAATAAACTGCTCTTGATGCCATGTTTTTCTTGCTTTACATCATAAAGTTAAACAACAATTTAAAAAAAAGAAATCCAGTATTGTATGTAGCAGGCAGGTTTAGCTCCAAGCATGGAAGACTGTTTAGTTCCATTCCGAATTTGGCTGCTGGATGGAAAGAAGTCTAAGGTCCTGACAATGAAATCTCTAAAATCACTGCTAAAGTATTGGGTTTTTGTATTGAATTGTGAGAGGTCTTTGATGAATGAAGTTCTGATGCAAGTGAAAAAAACCATCCTAGTTAAAAAAAAAAAAATAAAATACGAGCAGTCACTAACAACCCCTACTTGACAACACAGAAAAGGAAAAACACTGAGATAAGTTTCATGACTGCCATTATGGAGTAAAGTTTTTGTACTGGGTCTATCTGAGCCCCAGCAGCCTTAGCAGTGCTAGCAGATAACACTCCACTGTTTTGACTGCTGTGAGGGAGAGGCAGAGGGGACACGAGCAGGTCAGGTGACCCAGTCTGACCAAAGGGATATTCCAGACCATATGATGTCAGCTCAGATATAAAAGAACAGCAGGGGTGGGGGCATGGGGTTGTCTCCGATGGCTGCCTGCTGAAGGGACAACCAACGCGTAGGGCCCTGCTTCTCGGGACGCCACCTGACCTCGTGGAATGGGAAGTAGAGATCAGATTCTCCTTTGCTTTGCTTCCTGCGCACGCAAATCTTTCTTTGCTTGTATTAAACTGCCTGGTCTTAACACCCATGAGTTGCTGTCATCTTATTGGTAAAGGGAAGGGGCGAGAGACTGTCCGGGTACTTGGCACCCAGCCAAGGCCAACCTGTTACAGTTTTCTAAAAACATAAATCCATATTTTGGAAAGGTGAAAGCATCATTCAATTTCTTATCAGTTCTGCCTTAACTTGCACAGGATGTATTTCTGACCTAGAGCTTGTTCCGGGAACTCAACAGCTGTTCAGTCACAAACTGTCTCACTCATTCTAGCCTCTCCTCTGCCCACACATTAATGAATTGATTGGTAGTATAGTCTCAACAAGAATGATAACCCTCTACTTCACGCTACGTATATCACACATTGATCCATTAAACATCACTTATGATTTCAGAATTCACAGAAGTTATTATTACATCTCATTCTGAGAATATGACTGAAGTTTCTCAAGATGAAATGAGTCTTGTAACTGATCATTTGCCTTTCAGAGGCCTCATTTTAGGGCAGCACCACACAGCTGCTTGCTCGTTTTTAAGTCCATTCTGTGTGGCTTAAAATTTAAACACCTACATTTCCCCATTACAGAATATTTAAGTGTAAAATTGAAACATATATTTTAATATTTTTAGTCAGTGAAGTTCATCCAACAATTTTTTAGGTTGTACACAATTTGTTATGTTGCAATGTCTGCATCTGTATAGGTAGTCAAATCTGATGTCATGGTTTAACCCGGCAGGTAGCTGGGCACCACACAGCTGCTTGCTCACTCCCTCTCACCTAGGGATGGGGGACAGAATTTGGAAAAAAAAAGTCAAATGCATGTTTTGAGATAAAGACAATTTAATATGACAGAAAATGAAGGAAACCCACTACTACTACAACAGAAAACAAGTGAGGCACAGTGCAATCGCTCACCACCTGATGACTGATGCCCGGTCAGCAGCACTGAATGAGGTATCTTGAGAGGTCCCTTCCAACCACAACCCCTTGGTAATTCTATAATCACAACTTGTCAGTAATAATGGGATATGTGAATGAAGGATGAGATCAGTTTTGTGTTAAATGCTTGCTCAAACAAGTCACTCTGCAGCAATCTGGCCTGTCAGTGTTGCAGACTTCACAAATTTAAGCAAATATGAACCCAAGCTGTTCTAGTACAGAACTTCTATGGCATGTTACTGACCTTTTGCAATCTTTTTCTGGAGGGAAATGAATCCTGTTATCAAAGGCTCATGAAACAATAATAGTATGGCTGTTTCTTGGTTATTTCCATGGTATGCTGTCAACAGCAGGGTTTATGAGCCTGATGAATGTGTGTTCATGCAGAATAGGGAAAAGGCCACATTTGCATTAAAATTCAATTTTAATTGTCCTTATTTTTTATTGATGCCTGGTGAATTGGATCTATAAAGAACCATTTTTAAGCAGAATGAAATTTGACAAATAGTATAGCTGTGTAAACAATTTCAGTAATTATGGCAGCAATTATTCTCTGTTCTATCTCTTGGTAGCTTTAAAAAGAGAAGAAAGAAAGTGACAAGAGACCAGCTTTAGAAACCCTGTGGACATCTCAGCATTATAGAAGTCAGAGAAGCCAGATATCAAAAATTTATTGAACATAGGTTTAGCACAAGAAGACAAACATTGTCACTATCCTAATTTTCAAAGAGGAAAACCTTTCTTACTCTGAGAAATCAATAGATTCAAATTAAGCAAACACATAGGAAAAATGCCAGCTACACAAAAACTTTAAAAAAGAGCATACAAAGGTATGCAGTCACAAAATATCATACACCACCATATTAATTATGCAACTACTAGAAATCATACTGACATTATTGTCTCTCCAGGTTTGGCTAGAAAAATCAATCACTGCTCAGGATGATAATGAGGACACACTGGCAGTCAGAGATTAACTCTTCAAACAGGTTTTGTCATCTTCTGTAGAGGCCTGGTTACACAGCAAGTCTTTTAGTCTGAAATTATTGACATTTTCAGTGCAGGGGAAGAGGAAATACATCCTAGTTGCACTAGCGCTGCTGAGAGCATGATTTCTAAAAAATCACACACAAGTACACAAGAGAGATCAGATCATGGTAATATTCATTTCTAGACCCAAACCTCATTAATCATCCAGTATCCAAAGGTAATAACTCTACCCCAAGAGCACTACTTGTCAGTTTCTCATTTCACACTAACTACAAGTGGGGCCACAGGGAATATTGTCCTACACTGACAATTGAAAGCACAGAGACCTGAGCATGTCAGTGGATTCCTCCTCAGAACAGAAAGCTTTAAAAACAGTTAGAAAGAATAAAAAATGCCAACCATTTACTTTAGGAGCTTAAAATACAATGCAGGAGAGACACAGAGAAATATCTAGACAATAAAGGAACCTAAGAATTCGGAAAAAAAAATAGTTTTAATGGAGGAAGTGCAACAGCATCTTTATGACTACAAAAGAAAATATTAATATTCTGCAGTATACATTACTGATGTGAAGCTAAACTAATTTACAAGTTTCTTGGTCCTCCAGCTTTTTGTTTTTCTGAAACTCAGGAATACTTAGGAAATGTAGAGAAAGGAGAAATATTTTCATTATCTGTCTATTAAGAAGATTCAGAGAGCTGCTAGACACAGAGAATGGTACATGTTACCTAGCAAATCAAACCTAAAACATTCAAGTAACTCCTAAACAAAACCTAATGCAGGTTTGTTTACTGTAATTTTCTACTGCTCATAGTCTCATACAAAATACTGAAAGTTATGTGGCATTTCAAAGAAAGACTGTGTATCAAGGTATGTGACCCTCTGTCCCTTGATGGATAAGAGTCAGATTGGACTCTGTCCAAGAGAGTGCACCACATTTAAAAGCTGTGTTGAGTGAAGCAGAGGTTGCACTTACTTTTCTGAGTATCAATCCTGTTACAGTTCTACCCTTCAATGTATTCTGAAAGCACAGAAAGGAAGCAAAATGTACACAAAAAACCATCAATCTACAGACAGGGTTCCACAGTGATGCAGCTCTAGAAGAACCGGCAGTTTACAGATAAGACAAAAAGGTAACGAGGGGATAATCTGAATGACAGAATCATAGAACTGTTTAGGTTGGAAAAAACCTCTAAGATCATAAAGTCCAACCATGAACCCAGTGATGCCAAGACCCCACTAAACTATACCCCTAAGTGCCACATCTACACATCTTTTAAATACCTCTAGAGATGGTAACTCAAACACTTCCCTGGTCAGCCTGTTCCAATGCCTGATCATCCTCTCAGTGATGAAATTCTTCTTAATATCCAATGTAAATCTCCACAGGCACAATTTGAGGCCATTTCCTTTTGTCCACTTGTTACCTGGCAAAAGATGCTGATCACTTTCAGGTAGTTGTAGAGTGTGATAAGGTCTCCCCTGAGACCCCTTTTCTCCAGGCTAAACAATTGCTCAGCCACTCCTCATAAGACTTGTGCTCCCACATCCTTCATCACCTTTGTTGACCTTCTTCAGACTCTCTCCAGCAGCTCAATGTCTGTCTTGTAGTGAGGGGCCCATAACTGGAGAGAGGACTTGAGACCTTACCAGTGGCATACAGGGGGTGATCAGTGCCCTGGTCCTGCTGATCACACTATTGCTGATAGAAGCCAGGATGACGTTGGCCTTTTTGGCTACCTGAGCACACTGCCAGCTCAGAAAACAGTGCACTTAGTTTGACCAATCAAATGATCAACAGCATCAGTAGAGGAAAGACAGGCATTTTTCAGGCATCCCAGCACAGGTTATTTCAGAAGAGACTTACAGGATGAGCAGCTGAAGAGTCAGAAGTGATCTGCCTGCACAGCAGATCCTCACAGTGAGTAATTAGTTAGTGCCTGACAGGATACACCACGAAATATACTGCTTTGCAAACATGGAACAAACATAACAAAAAATGCTCCCAATATTTAGCATTGTACAACTCAGTTGCCTTTCTATATGCTGAGGACTCATTCTTTCCACTTCTAAAACCCAGAGTGCAGCAACCTTGCTCTCACTTTGTGGACAAGAGCTTCGTGTGACAGAGGCAGCCATCACTGCCCCAGACAATCCATCAGTGGGAGCTGCCTGTAAAGCAGTTGCCTCCACCCTCTGCACGCAACCCCTTCTGCACAAACAGTTCAAAGAATAGTTTACTTTCATATGTCAATATTATTATTAATTACCTGTCCGGATTAGCAGTGAAGATGCATTTTATTAAACCACACAAATATGGACTACTGAATGACTAAAACATAATTAATTTTGTAAAACATTTGAGCTGATGTATAGGGTAGTCAAATGGTAGAAAATAAAACTTACTGAAGCAAAATTAAGCATATGAGAATGCTAATACTGTCAGAGAATAATAAACATATTTTAATATTGAGAAAATGAGTCCAATTACTATGATTTTGCATTTTTAACATCAATTTAATCTTATCACCCCCTTCATAACATAAATAACTGGATTTAATTATGTAGCTTTTACTTGAAAGGATGAAGAACTGTGTTTCTAATTCATGCCCACATTTTATTTCTTACCATTTCTCCCCTCAAAATCCTAAAACATACAGTGAATCAGTTCATCTACAGACATGAGGAACAGAATTGCTTTTGTCTTCAACTCTTTGGAAAATGTTTTGTTTTATTGTCTGCTGGGGAATACCTTGTTGACGAGCCACAGTTCTCAAAGCAAGATAGCATTCCTGATACATTGTTTAAAGAACTAGATTCCTTTCACAATTCCTTGGCAACCGGATACATTCCTTGTAAATTGCTGACACATATTCTTAAATGTGCAAAATACTAACACAAACCAAGCAGTACAAACCCAAAAATGCAAAGAGAAGACAACTGCTGATAGTATTTAGGTCTTTTCTAGCCTTTGGAGAAATCAACACCTTATTTATACCCAAGAATCTCAACAGCTGAGTAACTGAGTACTGAAGTAACATTGCATCAAGCAGTATTTTTAAAATTGGCAAGTTAGGGCTAAAATCAGTAAAGATCGTTGGTGAGAGCAATAATACGGTATGTATATGTTTTTGCTAGATGACTGAGTTAAAGGATTAATTAATTGCAGTAAGAGTTGATAGGCTTTTGTGTTTCAACAAATATATGAGGAGAAATTGTAGGAAATATGATGGATGCTCAGTATTTCAGATGTCAGCAAGATTTTGGCAGGTGCTATACCAACCACGTCACAACATTCATTTTTTCCTTAAAAAACATTGCTGCCATTTGGATGGTATTCCGTACCTAAAAAAACTTCACATAATCACTTTCAATGTGCTATAAGGTATTTATAGATTACAATCTGCACATGACTGCAGACATGGAACAATTCTAAAAAGGATCAGAAATATCTGACAACGCTTGACTGTGGCCCAAAATGACACCGAGATCGATTCCTTGTAGAGGTGAGTCTGACAGAGCAATTTGTATTTTGCTTGCCCTATAGAAGCAATCTGAAAGCTCTCCAGTTAACAAAGAAAATCTACATAAAAAAGGATGAAGACTTTTAAGATACTGAAGGAACTAAGTCTCAGTGGCATGTCCACCAAAATAGAAGTTATCACAGATATCTGGTTAACAGTCTTCTAAAGTTGTACAGCAAAATCCAGATGTTTTGTAGCTCACAAAATAATACATATTATATGATTGTATACTTGTAGCACATTAATTATACTCAAATAGAATAATTGGCTCTGACAGTGATCCGTCAGCACAAAAAATGGCTTTTTACATGAAAACATGCTTTATGTAGAAAAAGTCCATGTTCAGTAATATTGACTGCAAACTGCTAGTATTACCAACAAACAGGTTTCCTAAAACAACAGACACTCTTCTTCTTTTTTCTTTTACATGTACAACTTCAGAGACAGATGTCTGAAGAAAAGATGCTGCTAAGCAAGACTCACAACTAGACTGCTTGCTGAAAAAGGAAAAGGAGCTAAGCATATCTGTCTGACACCACATGAAAAGTGGAGACTGCTTAGATACATAATCATTTCTGCCATTAGCTGATTAATAGCAATCAAGACCTGAGACTTCCTATTGCTCCTTGAAACTTACGGTGTATGTCTGTAACAAGAAACAACACTCACTTTCTGACATACAATAGGCTTAAAAATGTACAAGGTTGCTTACATACTGACACACTCCATTAAATATCTCCTCTCCTGAGAAAGGAATACTTAATTTAAAATTAAGAAATGTGATCCAGGGCCTCATAATCCTAAATGACCTATTATAATAGTTACATTCTTTCAGTTTGGAAAATAATAGCAATATTTCTGGTAAATGAGTCTTCTATCTGCCCTGCCACTAACTACAACATACTCTACTCAATTGCTTTTTTTCAAACGCATTCACTATGGAAACAAGCGATGCATGTTTTAAAATAAACTTTAAGAAGTACCACAGCAGTGGACCTCAAATATTTAAAAGAAAAAAATACAACACAGTGCCAGCCAGCTTGTTGGAGGTGGATTTCTTTTGCTGCTTTTCAGTTTGAGTGCCAGGGATTAATCTGAAAGCTGGATCCTTATACAAGACTCTCAGTAGCTGCCAGAACTACTTCAGCACTCCTCAATTCAATGTGCAGAAATTAATTTCCTGTCATGGGGATGAGTCCTAGGCCATTTTTCACAAATAAAAAAGCTTCAAGGAAATAGAAGAGGGCTGGAGAGACAGCTTGGACAGTCAGACTCTGCTCATACTTCCCTAACAAATACTCTATCCTTGAAACTACCCTGTTGGAGTCAGCCTGACTCTGTCACCATCAACTACTTTTCCCCATCAAACTAGTATTTCTGGCAGACTGTTCTAATGCTTCTTTTATTTATTTTTTTTTTTTTTTAATTTTCCCTCTGCTTTGAGTAGGTTGTAGCTGCAACATCATATTGTATCAAAAAATTTTCTGGAGCAAATACAACAACTATCAAGCCTTCTGGGAAATAATAAAAAAATTTAGAGAAGCAGGACAGAGCAAATCAAATAGGGATTGAAGTTTCTAAAAGGGCCAGTGTTTCAGTCAGATACAATACACAAAATCATTGCTTATCAACTATGGGAGTAACCATTTATCATCAACCCATCACACAGACTTCCTACATTGTCAAGTACCAGAGGGAATAACACTACATCTGAAGAATGCAAAACCAATTATGGGAATCTCAGTGAGTTTATCAGAGAGGTTACTTCTCCACATTCTCAAAATATCCTGTATACATCGATAGGATTAAGTCAAAGACCATAAAAAAAGGCCCCATATTACTGAAGCAAGTGGAAATATCTAGGATCAATAGGAATTATTACCAATGCATAGATAAATATTAACTTACTACAACAAAATACAACTCTTTTGCTTATTTTACATAATAGTTAGACACTGGGCAATTTTACTAGGTATCTTAGAATGTATTCTTAAAACCCAGTACTGTCTAATTCCTTTTCACCTTCT
Source organism: Calyptomena viridis (assembly GCA_013390005.1). NCBI lineage: Eukaryota > Metazoa > Chordata > Aves > Passeriformes > Eurylaimidae > Calyptomena > Calyptomena viridis. The sequence goes on from WEIV01023923.1 coordinate 60,477, forward strand.
AAGCTTATCCAATATATTATGTATATATAATATATATATTCATAGTCTCCTTCTAGGGAAGATAAGTACCATTTTCCCAAAACAATTACCAAAACTCTTTGGGATTTGTTTTCTTTCCTCAAGAATACTGATAGAATTCCATAAACAGACCACCAGAGGCTCCTACAATAGTTATCTCCCTTGATAAGTATTTCTACCTTTCCCTTGTATTCTCCATGTTTACATCTTTACTTTGTCACATGAAAATCATGGTATCAAACCTGATTTCAGTGAGCTTAGATATGAGAAAGTATGCCAAACTCAAGGCCACTTTTACAATATAAATTACATAAGCAGCCCTGCACATACAAAAATTACAAAGCAGTGACTCCTTTTTCCTTAGAGCCACATGACCAAATATGCCTTTTTTGATGCACCTCAGCTATTTAACTTTTAAATATTTTAAAGACAGACTTCTAATTTTAAATCAAAAAAATATTTTCACAGAACTTTTAAAACTTCGAAAGGTTTGTCAAATGTAAAAGTTTTGTGTAGGAAGAATTGTAATAATCCTTTTTTTGCTTTTGTTCTATTATTCCACCTCTATAAAAATTATCTTTTACAGCTCATTATGAAATGAAACAGAGGACAACTTGCATATTCAGACTTTAGAGAATCTTAGGTTCTGTGATTCTTGTTATCTTTGGATAATCTAGCAACATCTCTTCCTGGGGAACTCTAATTAAGCACATTTACAAAGGTCTAATGTGAGAAATTGAGAAAATAATTAATATACTCTGAGACATGTATTTCATTGAGAAATTCCTACTGGCCATTTCTGGATTTATTACTTTTGAACTTTTTTTTAACTCTTAATTTTTATGTATGTAATGAGATTTGCAATTCTGGCATTTATCTTGTAAACTAATTCAGTAGTTACACATA
>WEIV01023923.1:64906-86781 GCA_013390005.1 Calyptomena viridis
CAAGCACAATCTACCGGGTGCAGGTGAAGCAAAGAAGTGATGTAGACCTGCCTCTTATTCACCTGACCATGTACCACATGTCACCTGACCATTCACCACAGTCAGAAAAAACCGAAACCAAAACAAAAAACCCAAACTAAAACCAAAATCCCAGAGGGGTAAGAGAGAGAAAAATTGTAAGCAATGTTCTTTGCGTATGTTACTTCTTCTAACTCAACTGAATCAATTCTTGTGTGTAAAATGTTAACAGGAAAAATTGGAGATTATAGCTTAATTTGTCACTTAACTTTATGGAATATTTTCACAAAATGTGAGCGTTGAAGGATCAACACTTTTTCAGGAGGAAAATTTGAATTTTCCCCTTCCAAAAATTAGACTAAAAAATTTTTCCAGGATTGAATTCCTGATTACATTAATGGTCAGCTGTATGAAGGAGCAAGTGCCCAACAGGTTTTTGCTTTTAGTTTGGGTATAAGTGAATTAACCATGTTTTCATCTCCTTCATTAAATTGTTCACTTTGGCTTTTGAACCTTAACAAACATAAATAAACATATTTCATCTTGATTTTACTTATGTTAAGTAAAATTTCATGGATATCTGTCACAGTGACAATTTCCAAAATCTGGGTACTTTGCATTACACAAAACTAGCACCTATTTTTGTGGAATATTCAGAAAATATCAGACTGTTAACTCCCCTTAATACGCTTTAGGTGGCACTTGCAGAGTCTGTGAAGACACATCTTCAAGAGCCAGTGTTAGCCAGGAAAACTTTTTAATATGTGGCAGATTAAAGAGGAACCAAGACAGCCACTAAAAATTTCTTTAGCTGAATTAGGAGAAATAGAAATTACGGTCCCTGATCAACTTTATCAACTCTGCCAAATGAATCATAATGGGTGGGAAAACAGCAACGTACAAATAAAGTAGCAGAATTGTATTTGGTGCTCTTAGCAATAGCCATAATTAGCTAATAATGATGTAGCTATTTTTTTTTTTTTTTTGTCTCATATATAACTAAAGGAACAGAAAAGGTTCAATATCCTTTAGGGAACAGCTTTTCTCTTTCACCATTTCAAGGAATCTGGGCATCTGGAATAATACCTAGCCATTGTGTATATTATAATAGTTCAATCTTACATACATGGAAGCTGAAGAGGAATTTACTGGACCAGAATCACAGCTAGAGTTAATCCACACGGATAAAGTGAAATCAACAGAATGATGCCTATTTATGTAAAGTGAGAATTTACTCTATGATTTAATATAGGTCAGGATATCAGTACACAACAGAGGATACTGATTATATCTTGCTAGGTCCCGCATGCCAATACTTTAGTTTACCTTAGAAACTTAAACAATTTTGCTCAAACCATTCTGTCAAGATGCAGAACGAACTCAAAGCCTCAAAGCTGACAGTTGATAAAGTAATTTTAACTTACATATATTCAATAAAAGTTAAGAACTATAGAGTTGCTTACCCATACAACAGGTGATGCTCTATTGGTGCACAGGTTAGTAGTTATATATATTAGTTTGGTTTGAGGTCTGGTACAAAGATAGAAATGAAGTGTTCAGGATAAGTCAGTTCTCTGTAAATTCTAAAGAAGTGCTAAGAGGGAATTCTGTAAAGATAAAGCCTACTTTTAGGTGACAGTTGAAGCATAACAGACATGAAAAGAACACAGACGTTTACAAAATAACACTCTCTGGACACAGTAAGATCAGGGAGAGCAAGGGAAGACAGATAATTTACTAAGGTTAACTGAAAGCAACTCTGTTCAACTACAAATTACAGAGTAGCAAGACATTTGGGAAAATAAATGTGGAGTATTTTTAAACATGCTTTTCCTCTTAGGAGGAATATAAACAGTGTAATTTCAGAAGGCTTGTCTGATTGTTACATGTGTTAGTGCCCACAGCCAAAGAAAGAATCACATTCACTAAACACAGATCTGCTGAACAAAAACAGTTGTGTCACAGTTCTGTCTCCAGTTGAAAATACTACCTGAAAAATAGAAGTTAATGTCTAAAAAACTCTACAGGAGAATTCGGAGATATGCAGAAGGAAACAAAAACACAGGTAATCCTGTACTTGGGAAAATCTTAAATTGCAAGGAATAAAATCTGATTATAAGAAGCCCAAAAATCTAGCACTGGACAACATTTTCAAAAACTCGAAAATACCTGTAGATACGTGATATGGAAATGATATTTTTTATTCTTTTCCATAGAAACATATTTATTAATAAACATTTACCCTTTTTTATTTCATACAGCACAGTTTGTAACTCCCCATTCTTCTATCTCTTTCAAAATACCCACCTAAAGGTAAAAACAACCCATTGAAGTTCATAACAGAGGCAAAAAGAAGCCACTCAGCTCCAGGTTTTAAACTATCCTCCTGAGACAGTATCTGGCAATTGTCTCAACTGAACAGAGAACTTGGAAATACTTCCTCGTTGCATGGTTGTCTAAATCAAGAAGTAATTAGATGTTTTGGTCTGAATACAGTAATGAAATTCAGAAGGGGGCACAAATTTAGAACTTCAAGTGGGCTTCTCTCAGTTTCCTTAAAACAGCCCACAGGGATTGCTTTAAACCTGGCACAATCACTGTTACCAACTCCTATGGCTCTTTGCTGGTGTGAAGAATGGATTAGTCAAGGATGATCACAATAAACAATTTTGTTATGAAAAACTTAGAACCCCGACTGCAACATGATAGACTTTCTTCAAACTTACCAAGATCCTGCAGCTCTTAAAATTTACACAGGATTGACAACTTTGATAGCTACTGACACCTGAGTAGCTTGTGCTACCAACTGGAAAAGGGACTCTCATGCGAAACCTTCAGGGCTAACAATATACATTTTTATTATAGATTTTTTTTTTAGTGAGAGCAAACATTGAGAGATTCATATTCTTTTCCCTTCTATAATACTGCAGAGAAACACTTCAAAAAGCAAATAATTAGCTCTGTGAAACATCAGCATTGCTACCATCTTTTCACAGCTGTTTTGCTTAAAGATGATGTGCTCAGCTCTAGAGTCTTGTATTATTTGATGGGGTTTATCCCTGTGCAGTGCACAGAGATGAAAGAATCCTTGTCTTTACAGGGACAGAGAATTTTTAAGACCTTGAAGTTTATTAATCTTGTTCATTCTGATGGTCATATTTTCAGGACTAAATCATAAATAAACTGCTAGAGGTGCTATTTAAGTGGTTAGCATAAATATACATACTTGGTTTATCTTGTACATTATTTATGATTACAATGTTCTTCTCTATTAGCTCTTATACTAAGTAAATACTGGAAAACTATTATTAAAACAAAAACTTTCATATCTTATGATTTACCACTAAAGAGTTGGAAGTCTCATTTTTAGTATCTGAGACTTACTGTAATTCCCTAAAAAATAACTTTGTAAGGTAAAGACGAAAGAAAGAGGCACTTCAAAACACAGAATTTCATAAAATGATCAGAACATTACTAACTTTTATTCTTCCAATCTGAAAATTTACAAGATATACATCACGGCATTTCTTAGGAACCCCTGGGAAAAGAGTCACTAGAGAACTATGGGTAATGGGAACAATAACGCCTGCTCTAAAAATTCCTTTCCCTTGCAAAAGGAAGACCAATGAAAAGAGGTTTTTTTCTGTTCTTTTATAAGTAGCATGATCCAGGGTTTCAGTTAGTTAGGTATTTTCATTCCAAAAATTTCATACAGTTATTCTGAACTAATATAATTTTTTTTTTCTCCTGTGATATTAGAGACTGCCTTCTAAATAGAATGAAAAAAGCAGGAATAAAACCTTTCTTATTTTGCATTCATAAATGAATCATTCTATATGAACTGTCACGGAAAAACAATGTTCAAGAAACTTAATTCTTTTCCCAATACATTGTCATGACTGTACAGGTAAACTGTCATGACTGTACAGTCAAAGTACAAGGAACAGAAAAATTTTGACCATTCTACCAGCAATTTTTATAAAATCCCTTTGTTGGTAACTCACCAAATTCTGTACTTCACAAATTATCTACCTTTAAGAAGAAAAGGTATCATACTAACCCACAGTGGGCCTAATACACTGCTGTTGAAAAGGGGTCACTACACACATACATATACTGGAAGTGCTTTATTTTATACAGAGAAAATTGTAGTATTGTTCACAAATAATATTTCTCAACGATTTCTTGTTATAACTCAGCTTTCACTATGTCAACCTTACAAAAACTTGATCAGTACTGAAATCGTCTATCGTCTTAATGAAGATTTTCACTTTCTAATCATCAAAGTAACTTCAGAAAATGGCCTAATAGCTTATGAATAACTAGAAAAAAATATTTCTTTGATGAAAAACAGTTCTCAGCATCTTTGCATTGAAAAGTAAAGGGAAAAAATCCTGTTGAGAAACTTTGTTTCACAACATATAACACAAATTTGACAGATGTGGGTGTAGCTTGTGCAGAGATTTGTTTTTTGTCATTCTTATGGTAGTCTTTACAAAAAAGTTTGGATATGTTCCCTAGAGATGTAGATTTTAGCTGCTAAACTTCTTGGAGCTTCCCTTCACTCTTTTTACTTTATATTCCTTGTGATCACAGCTTTAGTGAGTATTCACAAAAGCCTTTCTCAAGATAAGCAGTTTACTAATCTAATCTGTAGCATACATTGAGCCATTTTATAGTTAATAAAACAAAGAATAATATTTGGATTAACCTGAACAGAAGGTCACAATTGGATCATTACAGTGTCAGTTGTGCTCATCCTTGAGAACTTCTAATGTGTAAATTCAAACTAGTGGCAGGGCTCAGCTGGCCCTAGGAGTTTTCAGGATGTCAGGCAGAAGATGCTGCACTTGCCTGACACACACATGTGCGGTCTCCACGCCTTTCAGTGACAGGCCACTATTTCACAAGACACTTAGTGACTGCTACATGAATATGTCTAGAGATTTATAGCCTCACCAGACATAAAAACACTCTCCATACACGCACTCTTACTTTGTAAAGAAAATATGAACAGGAAAAGAAAAAGAGAGAACAAATAATCTTTCACAACTGTAAGTAGCTAAAACCCTGTTTTGATTAATATAAGTAAACTTACAACACTTCCATTGAAAACCTGTATCTAGCTTTATTTCAGATACTGGCAACACACAAAAAAAATTTTATATTTAAAGGGTTATTTTTAATTTATTTTCAGCATTTCTTTATAAAACAGTATCACTTAAAACTCTTCTAATGAAATATTTTCCTTTCTACTTTTGCACATGCACATAACAATGCAGGACTACATCTGAGCATCATCAATATAAATTCTTCATAGTCATTGCAATTTCTTCAGATATGAACCTGACTGAGGGCTTATTAGGCTCAGAAAAGCCAGAAAAGGTTACTTACTAAGATTGTTCTGCCAAAGCCTACTACAATTTCATGTATATATTTGCATTGCTGTGATGTAAAAATAAACAATACACCAGTCATCATCTTACCAAGTCCTTTGCTGTCATCATCAAATCATTTTGTGGCAATACACAGGAACACATGGTGAAATGTATGACATGCATTATCAGATCCCTATCCTGCTGGTTTGAATTAAGCCATAATTCAAAAATCTTTTTATTGTACTCCTATCTTTTATAGAAGTTTGGAGTTACATTATTAACTACCTTTCCTTTGGAAGAAATAACATACAAATTAGAACTATGCATATATCTGTACGAAACTCTTCAGCTCCAATTCCTGACTATTTGACTACAAACCACCAAAATAACGGTGTCTTGATGTATTCATCTCATATGGGTTTTTTTCTACGTATTTGGCATCCTTCGGGAAGCAGAAAATATTGCTTAAATTCCTGGGATCTTTGAGTAAATCTTAAGCATTTCAAACAAATTCATATGCATAGCTGATACTGAGTCATATTAATGAAATTAATAAGCTTAAAGCAGAACTTTTTATATTAAACTGGATGTGAATTTGAATAATTCATGTTCAGATAGTTGCAATTTGCACTTTGAAAAAATAAACAGTAAATTAATCATATAATTTTAGAACCAAGTGAAATGTAAAACTGCAATTTACAAAATTAAAAATTAACATTTTAGCAGTACAACAATACATGAATTGGTAACTTCAATAAAATTAACTTTTATTAGAGACAGAAAGACAACAAACTTTTATGAATTCAATTGTTTGTAACATCAGTTACAAAAGTCCAGCAAAAGTGTACACTTGAAATGGTTTAAAACCTTGGCAAAGCATGATTTTCACAAAGGTTGTAGTACAGTTCAAAAGGTAATGAATACAACATTGACTTTGAGGTTACATTTAAACCACTTATCTGTTTTAAACTCTTTCTGACACTGTCTTCACAATACACTAGATTCTCAAATTACAAGAGTGAAAGATAGCTGGCATCTATTTGGGCCTGGATAATAAAATTGTTTCCTGTTCTGACCTTTATTTAGATCACGTCCACAGAAGAACACATGCAAGAACAATAAGAGAAACTTTCTTTTGAACATAGATGCATAAGTCAACAGCTGAGACACCAGCAAATTATACGAGCTCAAAATGCTTCTCTTTTGCATCCCATTATAAAACCTAGTATCTTTCTCAAAATATAAAACATAATGGAAAAATTGACACTTTCTTTGTAGAGTAGGTTACTGTGCCAGAGAAGAGAACATGTAGAAGCCTTTCTGTTCAGAAAGACTTTAATGGTTCATCATGCTGTAGAACCTGATGAAGCTGCTTTCCACAAGAATAAGGTCTAACTCATGCCTTTAACTTGGCACAAAACATGATTTTATATTTATCTCTAAAACAGGAAGTGCTGTTCTGAGGCAGATTCTTTGACACACTATTCCCCCACCCCAGAGTGGAGGGCAATATATAATCAATACTATAGGAAAAAAACCCAAACAACCCCAAACTCCATCCCACATTTTATGCTGAAACTGGCAGACTTTGTTTTACAGCAAATCATAAAGAAAATCTTAAAAAAAAAAAGTTATGCTCAAACTTTACATTCCTTTATACGATGGGAAGGAAACAAAAAGACAATCTCAATACTAAGAGTCACCTTGCTGTATTATTAATATACCTCAGACCAGAAGTTCCTAAAACTGCCTTTTCAGTGAGTATTGAAATGCCATTAACCACAAGTACCCTAAGTGAATGAAAATCTAAATTTAATTTTCTCTCAGGCTTAATTTATAGAATAGAATTTGCCATGTTACTTTATGTTATTGCTTTAAAAATGACACCACTCATAAAGAAAGGTCTAGGGCCAATCCAATGTGAGTAGTTTCATCTATTATATATTTTCTAGATAGCCTCTGACATTATCAGTGCCAAAGCTGTAAAATCAAAGCTAAAGAAAACATTTACAAAATTTATGTTTGCCATGTCTCCCAGAGAGTGTGTCAGAGTGCAGACTGAATTTCAGCACATTTTGTAACTCGGACTCTGTGCAGCCACATCATCACCTGTAAAATACCTGCTAATTCGGGAACAGCATGTCTAAATGGCCCAAGGACAGGCCTGCCACTGCAAGTCCAGCCACACTGCAAGCAGGGGAGACACAGGGTGAAAACACAGCATGCTTGTTCTTTCCCCCTCGGTGTGCTGCAAGGCTTACCATAATTGGATATAAGCTCGAGAAAGAACTCTATGCCTCTACTCTGAAAGTAACCCAATGAACACCACAATAAAAATTATTTGCTGAGCACCATTGACCACTATAGTTAAGTTAACAGCTCAAAAAGACTAAACGTGAAATGTGAAAATGCAATAGAGAGTGGGTGTTAGTTTAAGGAAAAATACTTTCAGTTCTTCTCACTCATCTTTCGCAATTCATGTATCACCAACCATTATCTTTTGTCACTTTAATTCAGTATAAGGACTAACACTTCCAAACCAGATTTAAAAACATGTTGAGCTAATTCCAGCTTGTCATTACACTACCAGCTATGTTAATGCAATAGGAATTTCTGTGTCTGAGCCTATCATCTTAAATCAGTCAAAACTTTCTAACGTAGAATAATGAGGTCAGTTGGTTTTAGAAAAAATGTGTGGTTTGGAAATTATTTTATTTGTTTTGAAATATTTTTAATTTACTGTTGGAATAAAAAACGGATTTGGATCTTCTTTGATTAAACATATATTATTTTAAGGATCAGAACTGTAGCTTTCGAACACCTGATATTTCATGTGTAAGAAATCTGTAACTTATATAGTAGACACCATCTCTTTCTTATTTATATTAAGGTAATAGCAATTAAGTACTGATTCTTGCCAGTACTTTCTGAATTAATGCAATTAAGTGTGAATCTAAAACTCTAGTCATACAGACATGATACAATTGCCTTCTCGTGAAACTGTGATGAATAAAATCAAACAGCAGGAATTCCACTGGAAACAATGAATAGTAGCAATCTACTTCATCTTACATTACACTGACTGCTTCATATAATTTCATTTCATTTCTACATAAAATAGAGAATTCTATTGTCTGCTCTGCTGCCATTTCTTTTGATATTTGAAATATATTTAATTATACAAGGTCACATCTGAAGAGATAAAGCTCTCTGGAGAGAATGAAATTGAACTTTTCCGTATCAGACCACTTCTCTCTCCAGAAATGAATTCTTTATTACCCCAAAATTACACGGTATTATCCTGAAATGACATGATATGTCTTATTTCTCATCTAGCACATTCCTGGAATTAGGCTTGAGCATAAAAGAAAACTAATGGTTCTGAGAATTGGCTGCTCCAAAGGCTTCACTCTTTCATTACTCACTCTTGATAATTGGCAGTCCACAGCAGGAGAAGCAGGAAGAAATATGCCAGTTGTATTTAGAGATGGGAGTTATGGCTTTTTCTTTATGATGTTGCATAAAAAATTATGGCAAATTATAACAGCTGTTACGGATGTGCTAAAACTGCCAAAGCTCTATTTCTGCTAAAAGATTGCTTTTTTTCCCCCCAAATTATAAATGTAGACTTCTTCAGTCCTTCAAAGGCCTAAAAAGTGTTTGGAATGGGGGTGACAAAAATTGAAAAAGAGTAATTAATGGGAAGACAAATATGACTGAAGATAAAAAGAGACTAAAAAATTTAAGAAACTTCCTTTTTACCCCCACATTAAGTATCTTTGAGAAGTCAGACACATCTCATAGCTATATATTTTAGTAAACAATGCAAAAGTTACACTTTTTGAATTGTATCACCCACGAAATGTGTAAATAAAAGAAAATGCCTATTCCGTTTTTCATCTAGATTTTTTTTTAGCTATTTACTATGGTTTTATAAGGAAGTAACTCTTTTACAAGTAATATTTTTAATGACATCTATTTAAACTATGGGGAAAAAATAACCACAGTAAAGATTACATAAAATATAATTGCTTATGATGGCTACAGTTTTCCAAATTTATTTCCCCTATTTTCCAAAGGTAGGAGACAGAAAGTTCCAGGAAAGGAAATTGGAGTTGCAGAGCTGTCAGGGTTTGATACCATGCAGGTGAACTCTAGCTGAGTCCCTAGTTAACCTCTGCATGTTCAAGCATTTACAGACTTTTGAGAGGCACTCTTAGGACAGCTTGCGGTACTCTTCATAAGGTATTGTTTTTGTTGCTAAGAGTTCAACATTTTTAGATCTGTTACGGGTTTGAAATTAATCACTAACAATGAGCAACATCTGCAGCAAAATGCATTTGCAGATCCAAGGTGCTACAAATATCAGACTGAAAGCACAAAGAAAATAAGAAACTGCAACTAAAGGCAGAAGGTTTTTCATGTGGGCACAAGATTACAATGCTCACCTTTCAAATTGCTCATGCTTTTAACTGGCAAGCCTTATGAAAGCTGTAGATGCAAACTCTAAGAGCCTATGTTCTGCCAACTAATTCAAATTAGCATGCACTGTCACAGCACACATAAACAGCAGAACACTTATTAAAATTTTCTTCATTCATTAAACTTTAATTAGACTTTATTTAAACTTTCATTAGACTTCAATAAATAGTTGGAACTCCTGTTTACATTAACATATTGTTAAAAAAACCAGATTTCCCAAGTTTTAGAATAACGGGACTACTCTTTGATATGTCTCTGTTACAGAGTTTTCAAGGCATTATGCTGTGTACAAGTTTTTGTTCAGATGTTTCATAATTTATTACTGTTTATTATTTATATTTGCCTGTTTAGCAAAGCTAAGCAAAGCAACAACAAAAAAAGAGATGTAGAGATAGTTACAGACTGACTTCTTTGAACAGCTTCAAAACCGTTTAGCAAAGCTAAAAAAAAGTTAAAACTTATGCAATCCTAAAATCTGAGAATGGGTCAGAATTGTTTTCACATCCAAGAGTAAACTATGATAAAGGGAAACTGAAAATGGTTTTGAAATCACTCTCATCCATATTTTTTTATTATTTTTCTTATTTACAGGTACACTGTTAAACTGTTTAATGGAAGAAGAAATTACTGACTTTCAGAAAACCTTACTTTCCAAAGGGGAAAAATTTCACTAAAATATTATGAAGACTTTCTATGTTATTTTCACAACAGAAACTATTTTCCTTCCCTTGGCTAACAAATGTCAAAATTAAATTAATAGCTTTATTGAAGAATCTGTAAATGTCAGTCAAAAATATTATCTGAAACACAAACAGAAAACTCCTGAGGCAAGAACAGTCTTTCTGTTTTTATAATGATCAACGTGTTCTGTATACAACTACAGTACGAACTAAAAAATAGCAGTAAATAAATTACAATTGGTCTCAATATTTAACCTTGGCTCTGTATAAATTACATGGGCTATTTTAATTTCTCAAATTATTGACAGTTTTCAGAGCCAGTCTGAGACATAAACATTCATATAGTGTGTGGTGAATAAATATAGAAAAAACACTGATAATATAATTTACATTTCAATAATTAGAAAGTAACTATGAAAGGTTATCTACTGCTTCTTTCTGATTTTTCTACTACTCCTTTATGGGCTTTCTACTACTCCTTTCAATACACCATGAGCTCAGCTTCTGTTATGTCCAGACTAACTCCACTCCTTGGTAGATAATTATAGTTTGCATTCTTTGAATGTTAAGCCAACACCTCCAGCTTATTTTTTTCCTGAAGGGTTATTCCTTTATAACAGATCCCAAATCAAAAAGAAAAATTACCAAGACAAGACAATACTTTTTTTCACAGAAGTGAGATATATTCCACATTTCATGGAACTGGAAAGGGACCAGGCCTCTGAAGACTAACTTCTCTATGATGTCTGCTGTGAAAAGAAGGAGTAGGTGACAATGAACTACACTACATATGAATTTCTTTTACCTTCTAAAGAACAGATTATTATTTCGATTACCTGGCTAATCTAAAATACTATTTTTGATTATTTTATTAATCTCTTTTTCCCAAGTAAAAAGAGGGTCAAAACTGGACCTTGATCATCTCAGAGCAAACCTTCAATAATTTGAGACAAATCTCCAGATTTCTGTTTGTGAGCAGCTGAATTTAGTCCTGAACCATTAAATTTAAGAGTTTTCACAAAGAATTAATACAATGGTCATTTAACAGTAAATCTTCATCATGACACCAAAATAACAGCAGGAAAACATAAAAATGGCCTTCCCTTAAACTCAGTCCCTTTCACTTTCTTAAAAAAGCAGCACCTCTTTTCCCATAAACATTCCTCTCCCACTAAATATTTACTCACTGATCTATATTTCATCTACTCAGGCCATACTTTTAGAAATTATTTTTCTTGGAAAAATACAGTTTTGAGTAACTCTGCAGTCATAAATTAGGGAAAATTTCATTTACTTCAGAATGGGAATATAAGTGCTCTAAGGCAGGATTACATGCCCAGCTTAACACAGCTGTGTGACAATTTCTAAAACTGGATTTTATTGTATATTATTCATATTTTATTTTATTGTAAAAGGAATCTTTAATGTGTGTAATTTCTCAGCTTCATTTTTCAGCCAGTTTGGAGTAGAAGTCCTTTGGGGGTTTAGTTAGCCCAGCATCTTCTGAATGAACAATAACAGGTAATTTCAGAAGCACATGAGAACAGGTGAATTTGCCACTATATCTTCCCACACCTCTCTCTACTTCTCCAGGTAGGAACCTTAGACTGTCCAGAGCTGAAGGGCTTGCCTATGTATTTATGAAGCTTCAATATTTTGCCTCAAATTTTTCCAGTCTCACAGGTCAATACAATCCTTTAGCATCTGTGACACTTGTAGGAAAGCAATTTCATAACACTGAGCATTCATGCTACACTTCTACACATCTATCCCCCATTTTGCACTGCCATTTTTGAAATGAGAGCATTCCACACAAGTTTCAACTAGTAGCTGGATCAAAGGTACATTAATGGCATAACAATGTCTTTGTTTTCTTTACTCAACTCCTCTGCTAATTTTGTTTTTTGGCCACTATTTCAGAGTTAACCTTCCAGTCAATATTACCTGCTTTTAGTTATACCTCTAAGCTGGTATCAGCACATTACACATTGAGGAGGAAAAAAAAATCTTAAAACCCCTAAACTATGACTCAAGGAACTGAGGAAACTTCATTCTTACAGTAAATACTGTGCAGATATGAAGGATTACATCAAAATCTTACACATGCCCTAGAACTCCAGGCACTGTGCACAGGATTAATTTTATTCAGGATAGCTCATCTTTTAGTCAGCAAAACATCAGAGGGTATTTTTAAATTACTATCTATTTTCTGTACCTGGTTCATTTTTAATAGCTAAGAAATAACCACGCTGTCTGTCTTTGATGACAAAGAGGATTCATCAGATCTTTGACTATTGTATAGTGTCAGTTTCTTAGATAACAATTCCTATTCTCTCCTCCTTCTCTCCCTCTCCTTTGAGAAAGAGTTATGGAACTTTACAAAGCTTTGTAGAAATTTACTGTGATAATTTACTGCCACTTTCTCTTAAGGAACCTTTGATTTCTGGAACTGTCAGCAAATCTTACTGACCAACATAGTTGAAATTATTTGTCTTAATCACTGCTAATACAGTATGTCATTCACACCACCCAGACATCAGCAATTATCTTGTCCTTTCACCCTCCCATGGCTGAGCTACTACATAGCAGTAGCTCATACTGTATGAGAAACTATCGTAACCCTCCAGTTGACCTCCAGTTAATTTTTCTGTTAATGAATTTTGCACATCAACTTCTATGAACTCTGTGGATTCAGACACTTAAGGCACTTTCTGTAAGAAAATCTGCCTCTTCCTGATAAACTTTCCTCACTTAATGAGTAATACTGTAACATACTCAAGTCATCAGGCCCAGTGCATATATCAGCTCTTGAAATTAAAAGAAAACCCCTCACAAAATCTTTTCATCTTGGAGGTATCATATTCCCTGGCAATTCTGAAGACAAAGCAGTATTATTGTCTTTGTGACTGCTGACAAAACAGTTTACTTACTTCCATCAGTTGTGCACTGCGTCTTGTCACCAGGCTGGAATTTAAAACCCCCACAATTTCACCTTCCATAGTTTAAACTATAAATAATAAACAAATCTACCTCATATACACTCACTTCCCATCAACAGACCAGGAATTTCCATAAGGATGACCTTCTAGATAGGCAGATTTACAAAGGAGTCTGGTATTTCACTCAATAGGAAATACACTATTTTTGTTTAATGCTCAGCATTTGTTCTGAAGATTCAGATCATAACACACTCAACTGTTTATTTAGAAGTACATAACAGACTGTTGCCCTTTCTCTGATTGCTCTGAGCATAAGAAAAAACTCCTATTAATATGCAACATCAAAAGTATCTCTTGCATATGCTCCATGCAACAAAATCAGAACACAGTCACTTGTATTCTCACACTCACAGGAAGCAAAGAGAAGGCTGCATCTCCAGACTGACCTTTCTTTCTAAGAAAACATTATCAAGCACTATTGTCTCTCATAAGCTTAGAGGCACGGCAATTTTAGAAGTTTTGTGAATGAGTACATTTCTACTGAATTGGGTTATTGATGGCACAACTGAATTAGTACTTTGGTGATATAACCCATTGATTATAGTTGTAATCACAGTGCACACACACAGAACTACCTTGTATACATAGTTTTCTTTCAAGTAGCACAAGAGTTGAAAAGTATCAGGTGGATGCCATAGCAAATGCCTAAGGTTTGCAACAGAGGCCAGGATCAGCACGTGGAAACCAAAAAGAACTACTGCCACACTGTGGTCGACCGTTAAAAAAAAAAAAAAAAAAAAGAAAATTTCTGNGGCCGCTTAAAAAAAAAAAAAAAAAAAAGATAATTTCTTTATCGAAGTAGCCTGCAGGGTATCTCTGGTCAAGGAAAAGTTTTTTCTCCTGTGTCCAGTCTGCTTTAATAAAGTACCAAAAATAAGGACAGAACTGTGAAATTGCATGAAACACCACAGGTTACCTCCTGTGAAATGGCTGAGCAGTACAATGTAGCAAACAATGAATCAGACAAAGGAGCTAGTTTGCTAGAAAGATGACAGCTTTTGACTAAACATCTCTCAAAAAAGAATGAGACTATTTAACAGATATTTAAATGAAATACTACAGTTTGTAAAAATGGCATGACTACGGAGTACAATCACACACGCTACATATGGCAGCTGAAACACTTGTTTCTTCTTTAGGATACTAAACAGGCTTTAAAAGGTTAAAGAAACCTGAAAGATGCAAAACTGAAGCATATTTTATAATATAATTAATTTTTCATTAAAAATTTGTTAAATATTTTTTAAGCAACCTGTCGTTTGGACTACAACATAGCAGATGACACTATGAAAAGCAAAGACTATGATTCTTAATTATACCTTATGTCCATTACACAGGATGAAAATATAGGATCAATAAATGATATAATTGTTTTAGGTTGGAAAAGACCTATAAGATCATTGCATTAGAACCAGCACAACCAAGTCCACCAGTAAACCATATCCCTAAGTGCCACATCTACATGTCTTTTAAAGACCTCCAGGGTGGTGACTCAGTCACTTCCATTGGCAGTGTGTTCCAGTGCTTGACAAAACCCTCTCAGTGAAGAATTATTTCCGAATATCTAATCTAAATTGTGATTTATATCTACAACCCTACATGCACATACAAATCCTTTTACTCAAAAATTCTTCTCACATGCATAACAGAAAAAAAATAACTAAATCATGCAGTTGTTTTGAAGGAAAAAAAAAAGCCATCTATTGCAACTAGTTATTTACAGACTGCCTTTGCATTTTAAACTTTCAGCATTAGAGATTGTTCAAAAGTACTCCTAAAAGATGCAACTACTTTAGAGAGAGATTGGAAAAAGGGCTATCTGTTTGAAATGTGTGGAGACATGGTGAATCACATGAGAAATACCAGAGGAAACAAGTTTTTAATATTTTGTAAAAATTTCAAAGGAAGTATCTAGCACTAAAGCTGCAAGTAGATGAAAATCAGTCTTGACAGCTCTGCCTATCACTACAGGGTGCTGAGAAAGCAAGCTCTCCAGAGGCTGAGACCCAGAACATGAAACATGTCTGAACTTACTAGAATACACTAAAGTGTGTTTTCCTTAAAAAAAAAAAAAATTATAAAGATGAATTTTTCCAGTATTGATACCTACTTTTTCCAAATGGGTTCATTACTGAAGTTGTTTAATTTGCAAGTCAAAAAGTACTTTTTGCCATTTTCAATGCTATAAAGTCTAGAATGGAAATCAAACTACGTTTGTTCAATTTTTCTACTATTGTTAGAGAAGGTTTTGCTTTTGTAAATTAACTAATAGTTTTATTAATTAAGTAGAGTTTTAAAGAAAATAATGTCTATAAGCTCTGTTTTTCTGCAAAATATAGGAAATGTATTTCAATTATGCAGAAACTGAGAGACAACAGAAGAATCATATTAGTGAAACTAGGTAAAGAATTATATTTAATTGATAATTAGTTTCTCAAGTATATCTGATACTAAAATGAGCACATGAAGTTGCTTGAATCTTTTAGGTTCTTTAGATTCAGCTGCTGTGCAAAGTTAGTGTAAGCCAGTTCTCACAGAAGAAAGAGCATGGAGTAGAAACAGCTACTGAGATGACATGCTAAACCAGGTACAATTTTGTCTTCCATCCTCAAGAACTGTAATGGCATAGTAAAGTACCACTGTAAGTAGAAACAAAGGCATTTAAAATTATGTGCTATACCTTTTTTCTTTGTACTTTAATTTTGGTGCATTTCCATTCCCACGTGTAGCTGAATCCAATCCACCGATCCTTATTGCAAGAGATGTAACTATATTATACCGAAGAGTGGAAGGATTCACTCCAGCAGTGTAGGAGACCTGTGCCTTTGTGCCTCAAGGGATCAAACATGCCTTATTACTATTTTTACAGACTTCTCATTTTATGGACTCTTTATGCTGAGCTCATAGAGCTTTCACCTGCTATGAAGATGCTCAGAAGAAAGCTGGCATATTAGGCTGCAACTTCTGAGATTGACCAATGGATAAGGAAAAGAAACATCTTAGGTAGAATCCTCCCTGAGAGAGAACAAGTCCCTACATGCAGGCAGCAGAAACAAGTAGCTCCTCCACTCCTGGCCTAGTCTAAGCTGGGGCTCTGCAAAGACATTGAATAGTGACCATCTTACAGGGACTATTTGTATTGTCCCTGTATTATTCTGCATCCGTAGTAACATGCTCTAGGGTGAACTTGCTTGAGCAGAGAGGTTGGACCAGATGACCTCCAGTGGTCTCTTCCAACCTTAACCGTTCTGTGATTCAGCTGCATATTCAGCTGAATATTATAGGAACATTTGAATATATAGGAACATTTGCCTCATGAAGATTACTACCACAGTTACAAATTCAAGGGACTAAGGTTCCAAATTTATCCAAAATATCTAGTAGGAAATTGCAAACTAAAACAAACATAGCACCAGTGACAATGCTGGTTTTTGTTGGTGGTGGTGGTCAGTTGCCGCAGTCCCAGGGTCGGTGCCACCCTGTTTTTACCCTGGCTAGCTTGAACAGCACTGGCCGGATGCACCACGGTAGATGAGTGGGGCGGCACCCAGTACAAAGCTCCTTCTTCCAAGGAGTCTAACCAGGTGTTGCCTCAGGGTAAGCAGGCTTGATTTAAACCTGCTTGACTCTGCCAGGACGTGCAGCTACAGCGAGCAAAGGTAAACAGGCGACTCTTTGTAGTTGAAGCAGTTCGTGTTTATTGGCTCTCTGTAGCCAGCGTGGCTAGAGAAGCTTCTAATCCCAAGAGAAGGCAACCAGAAAGAGCGAGGGCACTTCCTGTGCACCCATTTATCACAGGGGGTTGAAACCAGGGGAGGAGTAAGGGAATAACCAATGGGAGAGAAAGGTAGGAGTGGTTTAGGGAAGGGGTTACACCCCTAGAAACCAGAGGCCTGCTAATCAAACCAATGGCCAACTGTGTAACATGGAATGTTCTGGGGAATGGGATAGGTTGGATTACATATATGGGGTAAGGTGGGAGGGGTAGGGATAAGGGATACATTTGAGGAGAGGATACAAACTTTGGGATAAACCAACTGTGAATGGAACAGGCGGTTAACAGAACAGTCCAATATGAACAGAATTATACATTATAAAAATGAACTCAGAACATGCACCACTACAGTCGTTTTTTTGTCTTGTTTTGACTATTGTTGTTTTGTGTTTTTCTTTTGTTGTTGTGTTGTTGTTGTTAATAAAAGGTACACCCTCATTTGTTTTCTTCTGCATAGGTCTCAATAGTGTTCCTCAGATAACATATTCTTCAGTTCTGAAGTGCCCACTAAGAGAATTTTGATTTGCATCTGTATTGCAACAAATCAGTAGAGAAGAATTCCTATTATAATGAAGAAAAAGATGTAAATTTCTTCTCAGATCCAAGTATTTCCATTCAGATATTTTTATTTCCTTTTCAAATATGTTCTGCTTTCAATTAAATTTAAAAAGAGGACAGTGATTAGGAATTTGAAGGGACACAAGATGAGTTGAAAGAGGGTTTGGAATAGTAGTTGATATGCCATTCTGCAGCTGTTTCTAGTTGTAAAAAGCATACTGAGTAAACCCAGAACCAGACACAATGACAGGTAAGATAAAATCTGATTATGGTTTCAGTACTACATTGCTGAACCTCTGCTACAAAATGAATGATGTACATATAAAAGATAATTTCCACCACTTTTCAGAAAAGAATTTAGTATGCTAGTTCTTGGAGGAAGTAAATGAGCCTTACAGCATTTTGCTAAGGCTTTCCAATAGGTGTGTACCAAAATTAGAAAAAGCAAGATTATGAAAGATAAAGGCTAAAAAAAAATCAGAATTCATGTAACTAATATGCAATGTTCGACTTTGCATGTAAAAGCAAAATAGCTTCATTTTAAATCCTGTGCTGCTATTTAATTTTCAGTTCAGCTCCTAAAAGGCCTATTTCCTTCTGATACTGCTCCAGTTGCTCTCTGTGGGAAACTATAGAGTTTATATATTATTCATCCAACTAAAAACCCTGAGGCAGGACCCCTATGGAGACTCTCCAGTAATTGGTCTCCAGATGCTGGTGATATGCAGTGCTCTAAAAGTCCTTAAACATCATGAGAACACAATTCCATCTGCTTTTCAAGCTGCGTATGTTTAAAGGAACAACACTGACTGCTCACCCACATTTCCAGCCAGCTCCTACAGTACCTAATTATTCACAAACTCATGTGCACTGAACTATAATTTATGTGGCTAACACAACAGCATAAAAATTTTCAAATTAAATAATCACTGTATTATTTAATATGTGATGTAGCTGAGCAATCTATCCACAAACCAGTGTACATTGGCAGAGAAATTATCAATTGCTTTAATGTTTCCAGAATACACATAAACAGAGTGAAGGCTGAGAGTGAAAAGCTGAGCAGGAATCATTCTGTATTAACATGCACGGACAAGGTGCAGGTATGTGCAGTGAAAGTTCATTTAGTATGTGCACTTATACCCTGAAACAGTAAAACTCTAGCATTGTTTAAATCTTAATTTCACTATGACTCCGGAATGGGCATTTATGCAATTCATTGAAACAGGGTCTCAAGGCAGCACTAAATAATTTTATTCTAAACCTGAATGGTCAATTTCTGCATTTCCTTGAACCCCTGCAAACTGTGAATAATAAGTGGTTTAGTATTTCTTTTCTCAAGAACACTAAAACTCAAAGGAGACTAGTTTTCAGGACATCTCACTTGTGAGCATTGTTTAAACACTCAGCATGGAAGTTATTAATGATAACTTAGATCAGCAAAGGATGCTGACATCAGTTATTCATCTAACAGCCCGTTCTCCTTTCTGTCTTATTTTGACCTATCTTCAGGGTTACCTAATACAGCCTGCACAGTATCACTGTTCTTTTTTCTAGGCATCTCCCAATACCTTTTGTTTCCCTCAACTGCCATATTGTACAGACTTGAAAAGCAGCAGTTCAAAGCTAATAAACTAATTAAGTTCATTTAGCCTAGAGTTGTTCTTTGACATCAAGGTCAGTAAGATGCAACTGATATAATTTGTACCCTAGTGCCATAAATTTGTATCCTTGGCACATCCAGGTGCGTGAAAGAACATCAAATCAGATGCTACTCGTGCTAGAAACAGCAAGGACTAGAAGTCATAGTTGACAGAGACATGTCTCCTCAAGAACAGTGAAAATAAAAACTAAACTGGCTTCTCATTAACCAGATGAGTCCACTAGGTAATAAAAGGACTGAGACAGATAAAACACAACCTACTTGGCTTGAAACCACATCTTGTCCTAAAATGATGAAGCATTGTAACATCAGAAGCCATGTGTAGGCCTTCAGGATGAGACATGGGGAGACAAAAGCACCAACTGCTGCTCATTGACTGTAAGGGCTAACAGATTTCTCATGATTATCATTGAGCCAGTAAGAGGCAAAGAAATTCTGGATGTAAAGTTTTGGCCAGCTATGAAAAAAGCTATCAAGATGGCATCCTCTGAACAACTGCCTATGACAAAAGAATAAAATAAAAATTCGGACAATAGCTCACAGAACATATATTATAACATCAGTCACTACCTGCAGTACAGCAACCTTGAAACAAACTCATGTGGCAATGGCTTTGTAGTACTTGCTTATGCAAGTTCTTACACCTGTAATGAGGCTGTTCTCTGAACCTCAGCAGTAAAGGGCAAATGTACAAGAATAAATCAGTAGTGTTCTAGACTGGGGACCAGCCTAACCTAATTTAGAGTCAATATTACAACAGTGTGCTCCAAAACAAAAATTCATTTACACAGCCCTTACCTATGGTTGTAGCCATACTGCTACTCATTTTAGAATTATGACAGCATGTATAATTTACCTGACAATTACAAAATAATGTATGGGGAGTTGCAAAGCCCAGCAGAGCTCCACCCTTGTGTAAGGCTTTTCCTTATTACTGGTATGTGAATTATAATAGCTCAGCTGTTGAGTGATTCCGTGATATGAGTGGAACTACGCTTTTAAAGTTATCACATCAGCAAGTATTCTATGCAGAGATGGGACACTGGGAGTGCTATTAAATTCCTGCAGTATCCAAAAGACCACGAAAATGTAGCAGATCTATTAATAAAATACAAATACAAATACAACTTATGGCAAATTTCTATGAAAATAAAAACTGCATAGTGATGACTAATGAGAAAAGGCATTTATGACCCTTATCAGTGGCATAACATCACCTTCATTTACAATGATAATTAATGATAATACAATGGATTATTAGTAATAACAACATCCTTTGGAAAGTCTAAGGTAAGTTTGGCTTCATAGATTATTGACTTCTGTTTACCTTTATTGAGTTTCACTTTTTTTAATGAAGCCTGACTGATTGTTTTTACTGCATAACAAGCTACTAAGAACTATCTTCTACCCAGACTCTCTCACTTACTGCAGCCATCAGTCTGCCTCTCATCAGAGGGAAGCTCAACTTCACAGTGCTCACCAAAAAAGGCAGATGCTTCTCTTCAAAGAGATATTACATCTGGCAGAGGAAATATCAATAAAATATACATGTTTATCTGAATCCAGAAACACAATAGATAGAAAGGGAACCTCATGGTGTTATTCTAGAAATAGAAAAATAAATTTATGATTGATGCACACTTGCCCATTAGGAAAATTGAAGAATACATGTTTGTTACAGGCAATGCATTCCAAGGCAACATGTGTTCTGTACGCATTTACACCTGCCCAAATGTACACACTATAATACTGTAGTGATAACAGAGCTAATATAAAGCTAATATAAGCAATTCTTTCAGTCCTAAGCACTAATTATGAAGTTGTAAAATGCTTTCAAGTAATCTCACCAGCAGGTACTAGAAAATTCGGTTTAAACCAAATCATTACAAACAACAATTGGAGAATATTTTTTTTATCATTGTAGAATCCTAGAAGATAAAGGGCTAATGGGTCTGTCTCAAACACTGATAGTCAGATGGCTGTGGAGCCAATCAAGGATTATTAGTAATAACGGACAAGAATTGTTGGTAATAACACGCTATGAGAAAGAGGTGTACTTTCCACTGATGCTTTAAGACTCCTTATATACTTTATGGATTTTAGCATAGGTGCATGGTTTCTCACATTTAGGATGGTAGAAAACCTCTTCCTCAAAGTCTGTGAAATTTTGGGAGAAACAGATTCTAGCACGGGCATTCTGTTTGGGACATGAAACTGGAGGGAAATAACAAGATATGGGGTAGACAGAGGAAGACAGAAGGTCTAAAATTCCCTGGAGGAGCTCCAAGGGGCAGACCTGGGTGACAGGATGAGGCACGAATG
>WEIV01023923.1:87054-104571 GCA_013390005.1 Calyptomena viridis
GTAGACAGAGGAAGACAGAAGGTCTAAAATTCCCTGGAGAAGCTCCAAGGGGCAGACCTGGGTGACAGGATGAGGCACAAATGATTTTGGGATTGGATGTATCCATTAGATATGATAATTGATTAGTATTGAAAAGGAGTACTGGTGCTATGGTGGGTGGGCATCAATGCACACTGTGGACCTGGAAGCTTCCATTAAAGACCAGCTCTTGGGAAAGTTTTTCTCTCTTTTTAGGCATCACTACAAAATGCAAACAAGAAAATGGAAGGGTTTTGTTTTTTCCTACTCATCCCCTTAGCCTACATGCCTGTCCTAGCAGAACATAGCTTACATAAAACAGCTTACATAAAACTGGTGCTTTTTACATAAAACAGCAAAGAGGAAACCCACCTTATGACAGGTTAAAGAACAGAATCCCCCTTTCCTGAACACTGGAAAATCCAGTTTCTTCTCCTAGGTTATCTCAGATCAACACAGATATATATCACTCCCCATCCCTACCACAACTGATCTGGCAGAAACCTTTTGGGCCTTAGTCCTTGGTATCACAGGCAGTCTTAAGGTCTGGTAAAACAGTCTTTTACAACAACTAAAATCTTCAGCCACATGATAACTGATACCTTTTTCCTTTACTTTGTTCAAACAAGTAAGAATATTCTATCTTTTTTACTTCCTCTTCCAAGAGAGCATACAGTTTCCTGAAACTCCTCCTGAAAAGTCTCCATTTCAGATTTGAAGAGAATAAAGGCATTATTTTTTAAGTTAAGCTTCAAAATTTCTTTGTCAATTCACATTTAGATGGAACATTCAGCAAAATATAATCCTATACAGATTTAGTATGTTGACCACCTTCAAAATGTTTATAGTCACAAGGAATGACAACAAGGTGATGAGAATTCAGTGCCTCCTACTATAAAGAGCACTCACCCTTTAATATTTCTGTTCTCACATCCGCATATTAACTTTTGTCTTAGTAACAGAAATCAAATTAATTTAAAGATGCTTAAACTCAATCCAATAAAAATAAAAACAATACGATTTTTCTGCATAGGCATGAAAAAAGACATATGGCCTTTATATACACAAAGCATATACATGTGTGTCCACAGTCATGCATGCATTTATCATTTGTAAGAAATCTTCTCCTTTATAGAATTTTTATCACTCTGTAAATTATGATTTAGAGTTTTTACGGACAGTTAGGTAAAGAAACCTCCCCACACATACGATGAAAAAACTGACCGCACATAAATTGTAAATAATGTAACCAAATAATTGAGATAAGCCACACAGTGGCTCAGAAATACAATATTTGAAGCACCTGCTATTTAACGTACTTTAAAGGCATTCATGAAGTATCTGATAAGGCATATACAGCAAAGTAGGTATACATTTTTGGACTGCTAACTCTTTGTCTTTTGCACTTAAAGGTATACAACATAGCTGTATTTTTCATTAGAATTTGGAATATTCTCTGATGCAGTGGATCTCTCCCATACATACTTTCCCTACCTCTTCATAAATTATTTTTATAGTCCAAAAAGCTATCCACAAAGTTACTGAGCTTATATTCATGGGTTTCTATCGGCAGGTTACATAGCTCTGAACCAGTCTGACATATCACACCTCTCATTCAGGACAGTATTTTAAGTTTAAAATACAAAGCTACTATTTGAATGTTTCTCGTAAGTGGGGTGGCATTTAGTGATTGTTGTGCTGCAAGGCTTAAAAATATTTACTATTTGCTCTTGTAATAGTAAGAGCACATGGCATAAGACTCTATGCCATCAGTCCACTGAGAAAATGACACTTCACTGTGAGATGACTTCCACATGGAGCAACTAGGGAAATGCATTTTTAATGCCTGGAAAATAAAACAGCAGTTCAGGGAGTTACGGCTCATAGCTGACAGTTTTGAAGAGATTATATTAATTTTCTTAGAGCAAATCACTGTAGTAGAATAATCAAATTTACAAAGACGAGAAATGTATAAGCAAAATAATCCCAGAAGGCTTGGAACATGAAACAATTACACTAAAAGGCAACTTCATGAAATTTCCATAGTTGTTTCCCAAACCCCTTTGAATGAGGCCTATTTCTGAACATAGTTGTTAAGGGAAAACTGAAACAAAGGAAACAACATCAAAGAACATGGAATAAATATATAGAATATTGCATTTGTGTATGTAGTTGGTTAAATAATAGTAATTTGGGATGGATTCTCACATGGACCTAGCATGCATTTGGAAGGCAAGACTAGAGATTTTCTTTCCAGAATTAAAAATATATCTGGAAATCAACACCACAGTAAAATAATAACAATTGCATTAACCTGCTAATAACATGGGCTGATCTCTATAAATCTTCATGACTTTCCTATGTTACCTTACAGGATAAAAATTAACCAGCAGTTGTGGCATTGTTTTGAATTCATAATCAAGAATGTATTCTATAGTTTATGGTTGGCTTGCCTGATGTAAAAGACCTTGCATTAAATCATTGTAACCGCGTTACAGGCTATAGTAAGGAACTTTATATACTCTAATGATACTGTTGATTATGAAAGGTAAGTATAGGTATACAATACTGTCTTTTCATTGGTAAAAATTACAATCAAATTAATGGTCCTCCTAAACAGAGAGTCAAAGAAAAATCTTAGCACTGCTGAAATGTCCTATCTTCTGCAGGAATTACTTCTAGAGCTAAAGTGTTTATTCCTTCAATGTATTATCATGTTATCAATGTTTTGAAACCATCAAGATGCTGCGTTTGTTCCTCTTTGAGACCTTCATATTTCTTTTAAAACAAAAGCTGTTCTTCCTACAGCATGCAAAAAAAGTTTTCTGCACAATAATATATACTAGAACATGTACAATTTTCAACACTAACAACTGTACACGAATTGGGAGGGTGGGAGGGTGGTGTGTGGTGTGTTGGGGGGTGGAGGGAAAGCAGTAAAAACATTCTATAGGCCTGTCAGGACACATTTTGAATGTGGAAAAGCATTTTATGCCTATAACTAAAGACTTGAAAAAATAATCTATTTTGTGTCTATTATGTGTACAACACCATGTACATTGAAATTGCTTTTGCAAAGTTTCAGTGGAGCCATAGACAAAATGTTAGCTATCCATACAATACCTTTTAAAAGAAGCATAAAATCATTCAACAAAAATATATTCACCTACATGCTCAACCTCTCTAAAACACAAAATATCTCAGTAAACAACGGGTTTGCTAGAGCGTAATTCTTTTATCTGAACTCCTCTGAATTCAGAAGATTGTGTCTGATGCTACTCAAGCAGACAGATTACCTATACCATAAAAATTGTTCCCAGTAAGAAAATTTGCATTCCTTCCCTCACATAGCAAACGCATGAATTTATGTAGAAAAGTGTTACAAAACTGACTTTTGAGTTTGGTGGTTCCAAACCTTTCTGGAAAGCCCAAGAGGTGCCTGACTGTGTTGCTGGAAGGCCAGGCTTGATACCACAGATGGACGTAGCTACCTGTGTTATGGTTCTATTTTAAAGAAAACCTTTCGTTTGCAAGCAGGGCTATGCGTGGTGGGTGCCGGGCCCCTGCCCTGGCAGATGCCCGGGGCTCCCATGGTGTACAGCCTAGCAACGTCACTGCCGGCACCGCCCATGGTGGCCGGGTGCTGTTTGCGGCCACCGGCGCCGGCCGGGTGCCACCTGTGTTTGCTGTCCCTTTCACCCAGTGGCTCACTCGCCACCCCCCCTCAGCGCTCAGGGGTGCCGTGCCTGCAGCTGCGCTTCCCCAGGCTGCTGTGTTGGTGGGGGGGTGGCGTGGGGTGTCTGGGCTGGGGGGGCGAGCAGCCGCCATTCCCGCGGCACATGGAAAGGGGGCACGGGAGCTTCCCGCGGGTTTGGGACCGGAAGGAGGAGGGAGAAGACAGACCAACGAGGACGCAAGGTTATGCCCTCCAGGGGTGGGAGAAGCGTGGGAAAAATGCATATACGCAGGTGTGAGATGCAAAGAATTCTGGGCCAAGAAGAAAGGCTAAAAGAATGGCAAGACGCAGACGCCATTGTGCTTCTTGGCTGCGTGGTGGTGTGGAACGGAGCTGCTGCCCCTTCGGATTCTGACAGCGCCATCTTTGAGCACGTGCTGGCGAGACTGGGACCTGCTTCTCTAACACTTCGGAGCTCCGGTGTCGACTTGAATCCTTTTCTCGTTGCAAGATTCCTGGTTTGGGCTAGAAAACCTTACCCTGCCCTCTTCTCTCTTTTTTTTCCTCTTGACAGCACGGGCTTGGGTCCTCCTTTCCCATCCCCATCAGAGTCACGGGAGCTCCAAAACCCAGTCCTACCCCCTGCGAGCCCCCAGAAATCCCAGGGGTGGGAGCTAGCCCGTCTTCCCATCTCCACCGGGCTTCTCGGGGTCCCCAAAGCCTAGCCCTGTCCCCCGCAGGTTCCCAAATCCCAAGGGGGGAGGAATTAATTCCAGTTTTGCTCTCTCTCATTCTCTACCTCCACCCACTTCTCCTTCTGTTCCTCGGGAAGTCCCTGGAGGAGCCCTGGTCTTCACCAAACCCCTCTCTTGCCTCCAACAACCCCCTTCTGGCCACCAGGAATCAGCTCTGAAACCTCCCCCTCATCCTACACATCTGCTTTACAAGCAGAAATTTGCTTCAGGCCAGACAGGCTTGTGTTATTTCATCAAGAAGGACTATTTTGTTGTGTGTTGGCTACTTGTGTGGTTTTTTACATCAGCTACTTAATTTAATTGTTTTTGTTTTGGTGCTGATATTGTTTGGATAAGGGTGCTTTTTAATACATAATAGACTTTTTTTTTTTCTGTTTTTCTATTCTTATACTCAAACCAAGTCTCGAACAATTTGATATTGGATTCACTTTAAGTCGCTTCAACTGTCCCCACTCAAATGGCGACAACCTGTCAGGGACCAGATCTGCTTCACATTCATCCAGGTTTCACTGAAGACAAAACTACATCCACCTATGACCAGTGTACACAGCATAGTGGTGCACTGCCACATTTTATTGCTCAGTAGCAGAGAATCAGAAGGAAACAGCTGGGTATAGAGCAATCCTTTTGCAGTAATGCTTCCCTAGCATTGGGGGGAACTATAGGCCAAGTTGCATCTGGAACACCATTTTTCTCAGTAATCAATAAATCTGGTCTGTATAACTTCACCTGATGAAATTTTTGCACATCCACAGTATCTTGAAAGGATGAGTTCCATGTTGCAGTTATACTTCATAGGATAAAGTGCAATTTTTTTTTTCCTTTCATGCTCTCAGCCTAGTAATTTCTTAATCTCTCCATTATTATATCAAGACAATGAGAAATATAATCAATTGCTTTTTTACCATCTTCTTTTGCACATACCTATGTAGACCAGGACTAGTTAGGTAATTTTTAACCCTTTATTGAGAGTGGTGAGACAGTGGAGCAGTCTGCCTGGAGAAGTAGTGGACGTCCCATTTCTGTCAGTATTCAAGGCCAAATTGGATGGGAAATTGAGCAACCTGGTTAGTGGGAGGTGTCCCTGCATATGGCAGGGGGCTTGAAACTAGATGATATTTAAGGTCCCTTCCAACTCAAACCATAAATAATAACAGTGCAGATTTTGGCTCATCAGCACCTACTATTTGCTTCTGCAAACAATTTTCCACTGCATTGCATTATGTGCTGCAGATTCAGATCCCTCCACTATGTGAGAATTCATTCATATATAACCAGAGCCAAAAGCGCAGCACTGGAGACAACATCAAGAGGAACACCATGGCATAGTTTTACAAAATGAAGTTGCTAAGAAAACTAGAGACTTTAAGCAAGGGTGAAAGTTGCTAGAAAGGAACATTGAGTATCTTCCTAAAAAACAAACCTAATGTTGTGGAAAGACACTGTGATATTACGTATATAATGCAGCTGCTTTAAGGAGATCTCCATGACTCAAGAACACTTGAATCAAAAAAAAATCATAAGAGCAATAAATTCTTTATAGATACTCAACAAGATTAACCTTAAGGACAAAAGGCCCAGCCCAGGTCAGCCCACAGCAATTGATGGAACCCTCCGTAGAGTAACTAAGTAAGCATCTGAACCAGTCTCTACAACATCACTGTGAACTGAAGGAGGAAGAGAATCCCAGAGGACTGGAAGAGGGCAGACATGGTACCTGTTTTTACAGAATAGGAGAACAATTGAGAACTTGAGAATTTATAGACTAGTCCAAACAGATTTGATCCCTAAAAAAATATTAGAGGAAATGAAATTAAAAAAAAGCCAAACCAAAACCAACAGAAACCCCCCCCCCATGAGCACCTATAAAAGAAGATGAGAAACAACCACAAGTTTGACAATAGAAAAATATTGCAAACAATGCAGTTTTCTTCTCAAGCAGATAAACTGTCAACTGGATAAGACACTGTAGGAACAGTGCATTTTAGCAAGGTTATTTGACAAGATGTCCTAGGATTTCTTGTAATAAGCATTGCCTGGTACCTACAAACATTTCAGAACATTAAAGCCTTACGATGTAAAGTAACTTCAATTCTTCCTTTCCCTTTATATAAAGGGACACAGACATAATTTTTTTTGAAGTACAAAAACAAGCACACAGATGAAGCAACACAAAATTAAGAATAAAGGGATTCACATTCATTTGTAGTCAAGGAAGACAGGGCACTTCATAGCTGCTCATGGGAAACAGCATCATAAAATTTATAGTTATCAGAGAAAGATTTGAAGAAAATTGTGAAGCATAATGTAGGATATCCCAGATTAGACTGAAAATTACCAAGATTCTGCATCAGGAAGTTGGCAAGGATAAAGTCTGGATGTGAAAACTAAGAAAACAGCCATGAGCAAGACTTGTGTTGAGGATGGGGGAAAAAAAAAAAAAGTAAGGACACCCCCACAATAAAAACATCTGTAAAAACCACTTCATTTCATGTGTCAATATTTTAAAGGATTACACAGGCTCTCTTAAATATATGTACACAATCTGATTAGGAGGCCTTACTTGTGAACACAGTTTCAGTAAATACAACATGGTATCTGGTGCAAATGGTAGTTACATATTTGCAAGTACATGTAGGAAAACATCAGATACACAAACATACACCTTAAAGCTGACTCACAATCCTTACAGATTTGACAGTCTTCTAGCAATCATTTTAGAAACCACCCCCCCTCCCCCAAATATTAGCACTCACAAGAGCAGGTGCAAATACTTGCAAATTCTGCTAGGCACTGAAACATATTTGATCTTCTTTTCGGTTTCATGAAATAATACCACTATGGTGAGAGCTGTGATACCAAAAGTCCAAGAAGAAAAAGGGTTGCATTATCACAGGAAAGAGACGAGGAATCAACAAAGATAAAAAATTCAGAAAAGCATGCAATAGTTTAGACACAAGAAGGGGAGAAGAAAATCTGTAAAGAAATCAGAAACTCACCATAAACACACAGAAGTACTACAGCAAATCTACTAGAAAACACATAAAAGGGCTTTTTTGAGAAAAACGCTGAAGAGAGTTACTGCAATGACGTATAAAACACAGATTGGGGCTCTCTTGCTTGGTGACTCACCTTACAAGATTTATAGAGTATTACTGAAGAATAGTTTAGACACGTGGAAAAAAGAAAAGGACTGAAGCTGCTTTCTTTCAGATTTATGTACACTTCAGAAGATGAAGCAGTAACAAGCTGCAGGCACTTAAAAGGGAAAACCAGAACCCATTAGCAATAGGGGAATATCACCTCCTGGAACATTATACTTGTGAAGATGGGAATCCCACGGGAAAGATGCTGTGGAGAAGAGAGCACCTTCTTTCACAATGAGAAGTGTTTGTCTGAACAGAACATTATCAGAAACAAAGGTAATACAGGGCAATATGGTAATAGACTCCCAGTGGGAGAGCCGTATGTCTGTTCTGCTTTAGGAGGACATGCACATTCACTCCAGAGAGGAGGCGACACAGCAGGACAGGCTGTCAGCTCTGACTCCAGTGGGTCACAGGAGGATCTTCTGCTCATGAGAACGTATAGTGCCTTCTCATTTTCTGTAACAGAAACTGAAAACTGCCTACCCTTGTTGACCTATGGGAAAATGCAAACTATATGCAATCTGACACGTATGTTTATTTGTGGTTTTCCCGCTCTATTGCTGAATTTTTAGATACTAAAGGCTGGCTTTCAGGGAAAGGGAAATAGCAAAAAGCCCCTAGATGAACAGTTCAACACAGCAGCATGCATTAACACCCAAATCCTTTAAGTGGATGATTAAGAACAAATAAATATCCTAACTTTAGAGAGAAAACAGTTCTTAGCCTCATCTATAAGTAGCTACCAGTGTTTTTCATTACTGGTTTAGGATTTTTTTCTTCTTTTATTTTTGTAGCTATAAATTTTCTTTCTTTGCAAAGCTCAAAAAGACTCCTTTCAGAGTTGGCATGGGTTTCTATATTGTTTCAACTTCCTTATCCCAAGAAATAGCAGGTGGGATCCATTGTCATGGGATTCTCTTGCACAGAACAGCAGTAGCAGCATTTCACTTATTTTTCCAGCTACTTCTGGAGCATAAGCAGATGGATAAGAAGATTAAAACATGTCATTAAGGATTTTTTTTTTGTAGTAAGTTCTGCTCTCAGCAGTGGTCACTTTCCAACCAGAGGCTCTCCATTGCTGCTTTCTGTTTGGCAGTGGAGAAGCCCACTGAAGGAGGCAGCAAACAAGCACAACACAAGCACAAAACATGGCAGACTGTCTCATTCACACACATTGATAAACACATTTTTCGCAGGTGTTAATTGTTCTCCATTTCCAAGTGTGTGAGCTTAATTTCCTTTAATTTACTCTCCCTGCATGTAGCTTTGTTTGGACCCATCCCTACCACCATTTTACAAGCCTCGAGGCAAAGGTAATGAGGCAAACTCAATGAACAATACATCTTTCTAAGTTGGTTTACTTTTTAAATCAAGAAACTGAAATTAATATTTATATTCAAGAGGTTTTACCTCTTTCATTGACCTCTATTTTATTTTTTTTGAGGACTTCTCTATATTCACAACCATGCTACTATCTTACTTAACAGGAGGTTGCTTTTTTGTCTGTGTTAGAATTACTTTCACAAAAGAGGGCAGAAATTTTAAACCTCAGTTGTAAAATCTCTTGAAACATTGGCTTTTTCTGTTGAATCTCAGTGAGTAGAAGTTAATGTAGTTCATTTGGAGTTAACAGAGAATTGGTCCTAATAATGAAAAAATAATGAAAAAATGCAATAATTTTGCTCAGACACCCACAATAATGAATTCCATTCTCAGTTGTAATAAACTAAATCCACATGAACATCAACGACGAAATAATTCCAATAAAAAAATGGTGACAATACATTAGAAGAGGCTCCACTTGGAACAGGGGAACATAATAATTCAAGGCAGGCTTGAACAGCAAAATATATCAAAACAGATTCTTATTCCCAACTTTGCTTTAAAATTTCTGTGGATATACTGGATATTCAGAAAGTAACACATAGAACATAACCATTTATATGAACTTTAAAAAAATTAATATCTGTAAGTATTTTAAGACTGTGAGTCTGTATTGGCTGACTAGATGAAAGATGCATGGAACAATGGCACAAAAATTCTCAGGAAAGGAAGAAGAACCATTTTATAGCTTATTTAAAAACGACACATACATACAGCTGTAGCTGCACCGACTCACTAGAATTAAGTAGTATATCAAATGAGGACCTGCTCCTGGGTGTGCTGAATATGTGGACATGTCAGGTCAATTTCACCCAGAAACTAAATGGTAAAACTCTATTCACTGTTTTCCTAGAAAAGCAAAACTAACTGAGGATTCAGTGGAAAGAATTTAGTTCACATTTGAAAAAAAAAAATTAAATGAATATGGACACACATATGGAAACACACAAAAACACAGAGACTTGTCAGAATAAAATGCTGACAATCCTCTCATAGGATGCAATCATTGGGTGTTTCTTATTGATCTGCATATGGAAATGTGACTGCCTTTGGCAACATATCAGTTTATGCATTGTGTGTAAACATTATTCTCATATAAAGATATGAATTTGCAGAGAGATGCACTACTTATAGTTGGAAAGAAATTCCACGATCCATCATTCTCCTCTCCCTCATTTGAATTATACATATTTTCATCAAATTTGTCATATGTATGAAAATTGCAGACATGTTGCTGTGCTAATTTTTAAGATACTTTTCTGAGTTCTTTTCTTAGACTACACGGATGTATAGATTTCAACTAACAAAGACCTGGTGTTTTGCAAACAACACAAATGAGACTGCAAAGCAGAAAAAATTTCCTCTGCTTTATTTTTACATCTTCTTCTATCCTTTGATACAGTTTCTGCATAATTCCAAAGTATCAGAGTTGAATAAATGAAGAAGTTAAAGCCTGAGAAGAAATTATAGACACAATTGCCTCTCACTTCTTAAGAATCATTATAGTTTTCACCCCTTTTTCTGTATTGGCATGCTCACGCCACATTGATTATATCTCATGTTTACTGCAAACATGCAGAAGGAACACTCAAATTCTGTAGTTTAAAATGAGTGAAATGATAGTACATATGTGAAAGGAATTCCTCATCTTCTCTTTAAATATATATAACAGGATAAAAGAACAAAACAGCTGAAATTGTCAAAAGACATGTAAAATGGCCCATTTCCCCGTTGAAATGTCGCCACTTTAGTCCTTTAGTCCACTGTCTAGTTTATTCAGTATAACCTCAAGGATGCACACTGCATTACAGGCTGGGCAAAGGAAGTCACCACCTCATACCAGACTGTGAATGTGCTAAAGGGCTGAATATAGAAACAACTGTAGGCTTTACCTAGTGTGACAAATGTATCATGTAACATCTGGCCTGATGGGCTGATCAGACAGAAGAACCACCAGGATTCTTGAATCATGAGTTCTTTTCCCTTTACGAGTGTATGCACCATGAAAAATTTAATTACCACTTCTATAGCTGTTCACTAGGAATCAAGATAATTCACTGAGGTTGTCTTCTGCTTAACAACATTGCTAAAACACATACCCTACTAAATGACACTGACCCAGTAGTTTTCACTATCATCTAAGGGTTATGAAGTGGAAAGGAAACCAAAGCTGAAAATCAAGAACCAGACTGTGATCATGTTGGAAAGTTCTCTCCCATCCTCTTGATCCAGACACATCATCCACAAGTCTGATGACACAAGGAAGTGTTGAACAGACTTGCTCATGATGAAGGTGTCTGAAAAAGTGACCATTTTCAAGCAACTAGCATGCCCCTAGTGATTCAAATAGCTAGGCTGGAACCAGCAGACCAAATCTTGCCTGTCTGCACACCAGTACCTACAGATCTGAGAGGCAACGAACTCAAAGCACCAAGAAAGAAAAGATTTTAATGGTGACCATTCTTGACATAATTCAGGTACTAAGATTATTATCACCTGATTATTTAAGATCTATGGAAATACATAATAACACATGCTTTAACAATATTTTTCTTCTTATTTAATTCAAAACTTATTTGAGTTAAAACCAAAGATCTCACTTGAATGATTTTAACTAATTATATTGATTACATTTTAAGAACTGCATTAATTATTAAGGACATTAGAAGCTAAAAGGACATGTCTACTGATCTGCTTTTTTGTGGCACACGGGCTGAATTATTAACCACAAAGAAAAAAATAAATGAAATCACAGTGATTAACAAAAAAAGAACACCAAACAATAGGAAGCAAATGAATTTGGAAAGAGAAGGAAAAAATAAAACAAGCATTTATTGAGAAGAGTTATTTACTCCTTCAATTTATTATTTTCTTCACAGTTTTGTGATGGTTGAATAGAAAATATTTACTGATTTATTTTTTCCACAGGGAACCACAAGCAGTAAAACTGACAAAATGCACCATAAGGTTCAGTTCCCAAATACCAACTCACCAGATAAGGGAAGAAGAACAGTCTACCTATTTAGACAGTTCCATTAGTCTAGAGATTCTGATAGCATCATTTTTTCTGGCTGCTTTCACATAAATGATGAAAGCAAGGGTCTTTGACAATTTTTTCCCCTACGCAATTAAGTTTAAGCCAAAAATGTTTACCAGTAGTATCATTTGTTCTGCAAACTTGTGTTAAAAACTGCAAAGCAGCTTTTGCTCAGGTCAGTCCATCAATTACTCTTTTATCCATTTCCCACTGAAACAGGAGTTTCAGTACCCAGCTGCCTCTCACCCCTTAGCGTGCCAGATGAAAGACTCTAGTAAAGGTTTTACAAGTCTCCAATATTAGTCCAAGGAGATAATGTTTCTAAAAGCTTTGGAAGCACTGCCATGAATAGTAGCAGTGTGGTTCTGTTCCTGCCAGCATCTTCACACTAACAGAATCTTTGTTTTGATCACTAAGATATTTACATACATGGTATTATTTCAGCATGTGTTTATTATTTGCATACATGCAACTAATAACAGATGAATGTTCACAATGCAAGACTGAGATGTCTGCTCATTAAGTCAGTGAACATTTTCCATTCTTACTGTCAGGTAAGAATAGTTTCCAATTGTTTAGGACACACAGAAGTTAAAAATTAGAGCTTCTAAAGGGAAAAAAAAAGAAAAATCCTTCAAATTCTGAATGCTCACTGCCTGGTTCTCAGTATCTCATATTCCCCTGTGCAGTTAATGATTTTCTTGCTTTACAAAAGAAAACACGCTTTCCAAGGAGAATAAAGAGGGCTAATAGGGCTGAACTTAATTGGAAGACTAAATTTACTCAAAGGGTCTCACATGTCTGCCAGATTCTTCTCAGTGACATTCACTGCAATCTTCAAGAACTAAAAAAATACAAATAAATCACAGTGAACCTCCCAAAAAATTAAGTATGATTTTTGAAAAGAAAAAAAAGTTTCCAAATTAGTTTTACAAACCCATCACTGTGATAATGGAAAGTGTGTCTTTATGAAAGCACACGAAACTAAGAAATAGATTTAAAAATTCTGCCACCTCTGAATAGCAGAAATTATGAGTCTGCAGGCTGGCCAGCTAATAATTTAGCCATTATTATAAATTGTTCAGACTATTCAAAGACAGCAATGGAAAAAGGACATAAAATGCACATAAAAGTAATAAGTGAACATCTCTCCTTCCTTCAAACATCATTCTACCGTATTAG
The DNA here is from genome assembly GCA_013390005.1 of Calyptomena viridis. NCBI lineage: Eukaryota > Metazoa > Chordata > Aves > Passeriformes > Eurylaimidae > Calyptomena > Calyptomena viridis. The sequence goes on from WEIV01023923.1 coordinate 100,255, forward strand.
TCTCTTACAGAGAAACCAAAACAAAAAAGTATTGATGATTACAGTGCATGTACTTATATTTACAAAAAAAAAAAAAAGGGAGCTGATAGACTTTCTAAAAAAAACCTTTCTTCAGCATTATCTTAAAGCTTCACTCTTTTCCATTGCAGTTGTATGCTGTACGAAAAGATTGTTATCTTATACACATCAGAACATTAGAATATAGTCAAATACAAGAAGAAATCTGCTCCAAATACAGACACAGAATTTTAAGTGGAGCCAGGGATATTTACATAGATGTATAAAGCTGTTGACACTAAAATTTTAAACAGTTTTTCAGTCACTATATTTAAACAAGGAATAAGTATCCTGGGGGGCATCAGGCAAAGCATCGCCAGCCAACTGAGGGATTGTCCTGCTCCGCTCTGCACTGGTGTGGCCTCACCTGGAATATTGTGGCAGTTTTGGGCACCACAACGTCAGAAAGATATTAAACTGTTAGAGAGAGTTCAAAGGAGGGCAATGAAGATGGTGAAGGGCCTTGAGGGGAAGTCGTATGAGGAGTGGCTGAGGTCACTTGGTCTGTTCAGCCTGGAGAAGATTAGATTGAGGGGAGACTTCACTGCAATCTACAGCTTCCTTAGGAGGGGAAGCAGAGGGGCAGACACTGATCTCTTCTCTGTGGTGACCAGTGATGGGACCCAAGGGAATGGCCTGAAGTTTTGTCAGGAGAGTTTTAGGTTGGATATTAGAAAAGCATTCTTCACCCAGAGGTGTTTGGGCACCGGAACAGACTCCCCAGGGAAGTGATCACAGCACCAAACCTGAGAGGGCTCAAGAAGCATTTGAATTATACTCTCACACACATGGTGTGACTCTTGGGGATGGTCCAGTGGAGGGCCACAATTTGGACCCAATGATCCTTGTGGGTCCCTTCCAACTTGACATATTCTGTGATTCTGTACATGCACTAAACATATTCTGTGATCAGTACACACATGCTAAACACTAGGCTGGAATCACACCCATATCATTTCAAAACAGATCACACTTCCAGTTAGATGTGGTACTGTGACAAGGTTTTTTTGACACTCTTTGCAGTCACTAAGACTCATGGATTTACCCCTTTGTCATCAGAGTGGAAGAAACCAATCAAAGCACAAACATAATGATACATAAAGAAGTGTATATAGCCTAGGTAACAGAAGATCTCTTTCCCTTCCTTCTGAAAAAAGTATGTTTTCACAGTGCCCAAATTTATAGAAACGCTGAAATAATACCATGTATATCTGGCTCATCTGCATTTTAAACAATGTAGTGTTCATATTTCAGAATTAGGAGATGTGAAAGTTAGATTAATTTTACTTTGCTAACCACTGTGCATTCAGCAGTTTGGTCTTTTCAGAAATACAGTATTTAAAGCCATTAATTTCTCTAGAAGCAGAACCTGATGGACATAGACAACTATTTTTCTCACACTGTAAGCTTCTTAGTGCACTAGCTTCTACTGAACAGAGGGGAGAAAGAGAAAACAAAATAACAATGAACCAATTTCTAATATCTCTGAGCATTTAATTGACTGAAAAATCCTTTAAGCACAAATGTAATTTCAAGCATATGAATAGCACTATGACTCCAATAGAAATTGCTTCTAGAAGTGTAAGAATTGTCTAGAATAAAGATTAAAAATTTCAAGCATGAAGTGCACAGTAAAGATCTCCCAGATTTTAAGTAAGAAGTAATCTCCATATTTTCTTACATACTCTTTCATGGACTTTATAAATACTTTTTGGTTTTTAAGCTACTGCAAGTGTACGACAGGGATTCTGAACTTTTTCTAACTTCCACTTAGAAAAACTGCATTGAAGACAGACTAAAAACCCTATAGCACAAAAATGTATACCAGTTGGGCATTTCAACATTCAGAGAAGTATAAATAACCAAGACATTAATTTGCATCTGATCTAACATTAAATTCGCTTCAAGATTGTGACAAATAAACCCCAACCAACAAACAACCAAATTCAAAACCCTAAAACATTCCTTTAATTTGGAGTAGAACTTACAGAGTTGCTGTAGTTAGTCTGAAAATGAAAACTGGACTGGACTTATATACAAATGGAACAACCTCTTATTTACTTCCCTTTTCTGCCTATTTGGGTGGAGGTCAAATAATAACATCTTCATCCAATAAAATCACCTCAGGAATCATTAAAGAGGAACATACATGAAGATGGGTTAAGAAATTTTTATCTACAGGAGTTAATATAAGTCTATAACAATTAAAATGAATAATAAAACGAAATAATTTTCAAATTGAATGAAAATTGCATAGAATTTCTATCTTGAGAACTCAACTGTCAGCCTTTTAGAATAAAATTCATGCTTCAACATGGTCCCAAGAAAGGACAATAGTGTGATCAATAGAACCCTTCACATGTTAGTGGACTTTAGTAATTCTTAGAATTCTGGCCATTCAGATCACTGAAATGCACTTCACATGTTGAGCATGCACTGACCCACATCAGAACAATAGTTCAGATTTCATTCTGAGTCTCATTACATTGCTAATCTCAAGGACTAAGGATGACAGCAGTTAATTCTTATGTTTTGATGCTCTTTTAATATTTTTCTAAGGGGAATAAAAACCACAAAACCTCCAAAAAAAGTAAGATGTTTTAACAACTACATGTAGTCTCCTGTTTCTTTACATAGTTATTAAAACTTGAATGAAACTTGGTTTTTTACTATTGAGCCAACCCACCATTAGCAAATTTTGCAAACCTTGCAGAACTGTACTACACAAAATACTCTTCCCCCAAAGGTGTATACTATACTTATACTATATATTCAATTTATACTATAAATTTTTAAGCATTTAATAAAACAGTCAATTAGCCAGGGCCATCTCCTAATTTAAAGTTCTCAATATCTTACCTTTGACCTAATTGTATTTTGCTACTTTAGGTATTTGTATGAAAGACATGAATGTATTTTATAATGACAGTAGTTTTAGAAAGAGATACTCCCTCAACTATGATCACTGCATATTACTCTGTAAGATTGTTGCTTACAATTTCCTCTTAGACTACTAATATGCAGAAAATCTGAGACAAACACAGCAGTCTTTGGCTTTGCAGCCAACAATATTTAACACATTTAAAAAGAAGGAGCAAGATGAAGAGAGCACAGATTGCTGCAAACTAAAAGTAAAATAGTTTATTTATCCAATAGTTTCAAATAGAACATCATGATTTGTAGCAGTGTATGCTGTGTATTTATTTTATGTTATATATTAATAATATATGTTTCTGTTATTCCCTGTTGGAATGTTCTGTTACCCCTGTTATTCCACACCCAGATAGTTTGTTCCAAGGTTGTATTCACCCTGAAATGTAATCCTCTCCCACCCCTCCTCCCTGTCTCCAAGCACCCAACCCCAGAAACTTCTACTGGGGGCGTGACCCCTCCCCAAACCACTCCTACCCCTCCTTCCCATTGGCCATTCCCTTTCCCCTCCCAGAAATCTGACCCCCTTTATAAACCTGTGTAACAGGAAGTCAGGGCTCTTGCTTGTGTGTTTCCCTTTGGGATAGGACCTCCTCTCATGCCTGCAGGCAGCAGAGGAGCAATAAACCAAAATACAGCTACAACAAGAGTCGTTTGTATCTTTTCACTCACCGTGGATGTAATTCTGGACTAAGCTGGCCAAGCTAAAGCTCAGCCTGCCTTCTTAGTAGGCAATACTTAGCTAGACTCCTGAAGAGAAGCCTGCTGCTGAGATCGCCCCACACGCATGGTGTAAGGATACCACCTTAGGTTGGTGTCCTAAGGCTAGCCAAGGTGGAATTGGACCAAGAACCGAACCAGGAATTGCATCAATGATTTGTAAGTATGTGTCAATGAGAGTAAAAGAATATGAAGAAAAAATCATTTAAGTGTATGAATGCTTTGAAGGAATGTCTTTGCTGTAGTACTACCAGAGCTGCCAAACAGTGTCTTCTTTTGTTAGAACTTACTCTTCCCAGAAGTAGGCAGGATTTCGATTTAGATCATACATGAAAAGAAAACCTGATTGAACCGAGAAAAGGGTTGGCAACCACCATGTAAAATATTCACGGAAGAAACAGGCACACTGGAAAAACATTCCATTCTTATAAAGGAGGGCTACATATATTACAAGGAGACTGAAGCATCTCTCTTATGAGGAAAAGCTGAGAGAGCAGTTCCTGTTTAGCCTGGAGAAGAGACAACTGAGAGGAGATTTTATTAGTACATACAAATATCTTAGGTGAAGGTGTCAAGAGGATGAGGCCAGACTCTTCAGTGGTGCCCAGT
>WEIV01023923.1:104667-130064 GCA_013390005.1 Calyptomena viridis
AGGAAGGCAGGAAGGCAGGAAGGCAGGAAGGCAGGAAGGAAGGAAGGAAGGAAGGAAGGAAGGAAGGAAGGAAGGAAGGAATTCAGTATAAAGGGCAATGGACACAAAGTGAAACACAGAAAGTTCTATTTCAATATCAAGAAAACTTCTCTACTTTGAGGGTGTCAGAGCACTGGAACAGGCTGACCAGAGATCCTAAGCAACCTGTTCTAGATAAACCCGCTCTAGTTTAGACTAGATTTTCTCTAGATGTCTCTTCCAACCCCAACAATTCTGTGATTCTGTGATTTTTGCTACTGTGAATAAATATTCCTTGATTCATTAAATATCTAATCACAGTATTAAGCAATTGTACCTATTGATCTTTCACACTGGTGCAAATAACACACTTGGCACAAAACAGACTTTCACATACAGACTGTCGGCTGCAGCTATTGACAATCAGAGAATTTTATGGTACTCAGATATAACTACAATAACTAATTTACTTACTTCTCATTTTAAAATCTTTATCAAACAGACATATTTGGAAATACTCCAAGACCTTTGAGTACAGACTTCTGGTACAAATAATCCTTACAAAAGGAAAAGATCCACTGAATTGTATAGCTCAGCTTTTTCCTTAAGTGCCAGCAGAATTGTATAGGAATCTAAAATTGGCACATGCTGGGCTGCCTCGCTCACGGTCCCCCCAGATTAATAGGCATGAGGGGGAAGTATTTGTGGAAAGATACAGCTCAAGCACTGTGTCCAAGTGCTCAGCTGTTGAGGGCTGTGCTAAGCTAGCAGGGAACCTTCAATTTCACATGTGAAAGGATGAAAGGATAATTCCTATGCCAAACCTAGGCCTCAAATTAAGAGTCTGGTGCGTTTCTAATTCTATTTGACATTAAACACTCTCTCAGAAGAGTTGAGTAAGTATATTAAAATGAGCTCCATTTACTAGAATTTTATGTGTAAGAAACTGGAGGGACAGATCCAGCTGGAAAACAAAGTTTCTTCTTTATTCCCCAAAGACTGGGAAAGAAAGAATTGGCAGAATTTAGCATTCTAAATTAATAAATAATTTATTAATAAATTAATAAATAGGAAATTCTATTCAAATGGACCAGTTAGGTGTTAACAGGTAAGCACAGATAGAAAAATAAGGACTCAGATGTCAGCATGTTGAAACAAAGGTGCATCAAATTTTTAGCTCAGAATCTGGGCTCCTGCCCCAATTAAAGAGAGTCTGGAAAATACAATGCTCAATAGGACACAAAGGTAATGCTATAAACCTCTACACTGTCTGAACAGGTGACTAACAAGTATTGAAATAAGGCACACTGTGTCTAAGGAAGTTTTCACTAAATCACCGCTGTGAAGAACCTTTGAGCATGGAAGAAATAAAGACACTAAATACATACTTTATTAAATACCGTCTACACAAATTTCTATAAAAAAATAAAGAAGTTCCCAGAGTTTGAGATGACCACAACTCTTCCCTAGCCAAGTAATCTGGAAGTTCTGCTTGCTTTAAGACTTGTGTTTGGAAAAGCATCAAGTAATACTTTTTAGTTGTAAATCAGCTAAAATCAAGTTTTCAAATAATATCTCCAAGGTTTGCCTTTACATAATAGTTAATTGTCATGCACGCAAGGTACGTGAGAATTTTCAGAAATCTACAAAATCTTTACATCAGAAGGATTCATCTGTATGTAGGAAAACAAGATGGACTTAAAGAAACTCCAGATATTTTAACTGGGGCTATTTACCCAGGAAATATACAATCAGAATTGTCAGAGACCTCTTGTAATCTTCTACATTCGCCCTTGGAGTGCAAAACTACCACTATGCAGGACAAAACCTAATAATATCAATCCATATAAATAATAAACTAATCCAAGCAGACATACATAAAGACTACTTGTGTGCATTACAAAGTCTGGCATAGGAGGAAAATGGAACCCAAAGTTATTATTTTTTAATTTTAACTTTAAACTTGTTCCCTGTAAGAACTATCTCCTGCCAAACTTCTAAGATATCCAAGGCTGGAAGCTTTCTTTGGATGAGACAGCAAAAGGCTGTCACATAGATCTCCTACTCAAAGCATTTAGAGACAATTTAGAACTTCAGGTTGTAATTTGTTACCAACAGTGAAATAGCAGTAATGACTGAGACCTCCCAGCCACCTGACTTGTGGAAGTCATTATATGTTTGACTGACATGGCAAAGGGTCAAGCAAATGCTCACCTTTAGTGATTTCCCATAAGAAATACAATATTATACCCTCTTCTCTATAGAATGTTCTTTAGTCCCCTTTACCTCCAACTTGTCACAACCCAGAGGTTCCACTTTCTCTTCTGAGCTGTGTGCAACTATATTCATGTCCTGCTATTTTTGCTATTCTCTAGCCCAGAGGACAAAGCTAATAGAGCCAAAGCCTTTTTCTACCACAGCAGTGTGAGACAACTAAGCTCCACTCTGAGCTACAGTAATTAGCAGTGACAGCCTTGAGTGCATCACCATCCTGAGAAGTGGGATAATGCCTTTCTCTGCTTTCTGGCCATTCAGTTGATGTGTGTTGACTCTCAAAGAAGCTGCTGAAGCACACCAGAAAGACAAGTGGATAGTGCCACCACAAATGACTAAGAGATGAAGCTATTGTCTCCTTCTTCCCAGGAAACATTTGGATGTTACAGTTATTTCTTTCTTCCTAAACCTTATTTCTTTCTAAATATGCAAGAGAAAAAGCTCTTTAAAGAATGACACAAGCTCAGCAAAAGCACTAGGGACATTACAAGCCAAGACAGCAACATTTTAAAGTAGACTGTAATAAAAAAAAAAGTCCCTGCCCAAGGCTATTGATGAAATCACTTCTCAAAGTTAAACTAAAAATTTTTTCCAGAGATCAAAAGCCTAGTCTGAGAGATAATCAGGGAGGTCTAATGTTTGTCTTCTAATGCAGATGGACCTTCTACATCTGCTTGTATTCTGCAACACTGTGGCTGTGAATGGAACTAAATCCAGCTGGTGGCCATTCACTAGTGGTGCTCCCCAAGGCTTAGCATTATGACCCGTCCCGTTTAACATCTTTATCGATGAGTTGGACAAGGCGATTGAGTGCACCTTTAGGAAGTTCACAGACATCAAGTTAGGTGGGAGTGTGAGACTGGATTGTTAGGTCAATACCAACTGTACAGGTTCAACAAGGCCTCCTGAAATGAGGTTGTAGTGAGGTGGGAGTTGATCTCTTCTGCAATATCTCAAGTGAAAGGGTGAGAGAAAATGGCCTTAAGTTGTACCAAGGGAAGCTCAGACTACAAACTAGAAAAAAAATTTCACAGAAAGAGTGGTTAGCCACTGGAAGAAGTTACTGTCTCAAGACAGTATTCAAGAGTCATCTGGATGTGACATCTGGGGATATGGTTTAGAGGTGATTATGGTGATGCTAGGTTAACTGTTGGACTACATATCTTCAAGGTATCTTTCAAACTTGATGATTCTGTAAACATCCACAGAAATTAGTTATTCAAGCTCCTACATTACCGAAGTTCGTGGAGCTCTGCATGAACAGCATCTGTTTTATTATCTTAAAATATTGCGGGCTATCTAGAGTATCGTCAGCTGCTGAGGTACAGTAACTGTTTCCCAATGCTGTATACAAACAGTGATGCATTTGTTAAAGAATACATTCAGTGCAGGCAGCTCGGTGTGCAGCTACAGTGTGAACTGCAAGTTGAGCTGTGCGGGGGCAGGAGCCCGAGCCTAAGCCCACCCTGGAGACAAGAGGCTTGAACTGCCCAACCTCTGCATAACAAAGGGCCCAGGGCCCTGTGGTCCAGCCATAAACATTACTCCAGATTTTCCCACACTTAGACTATGAGGGTATAAACACACAAGAGTTCCTTTGTTCAGGGCTCCTCCTCCTCGGCATCCCTCTCTGCTACTTTGTTATTTTGCTCTTGCACAGTGATTAAATTATTCTTAGGACCTGGTTATCTGAGACTCTGCTATGGGAAACCTGGGTCGAGCTAATAAGGAAACCTGGTCTGACTGTGTGAGTGTGGGTTGTGTTGCTGTGAAGGAACCTTGGTCCCAGTTCAGGTGGTGTGAGAGTGACTGCCAGAGTGGCTCCTGAATGGCAGGACAGGGAAGCTTCCTTAATACATTACAAAAGAAAGAAGTGGAAACTGTAAAAATAAAGTTGTTTCTTTTTTCAGAGGCCATTAATACCAACATAATAAAGAAATGTTTTTAAAGAACATTTACAGATAAAGAAAAACACTAAGAAACTGTTTTTCAAGGTCAATGAGCAGCCTGCTTGACGATTCTGTTCAGCTGCTTATTACACAGCTGAAAAATCAGAATTCATACATCAATGGGAGGTGAATTTGCAAGACCTGAAATGTGTAGCAAAATTTCTTCTTCAAGGCAGAAAGAAGGCAGATGAACTAGAATTCAGAATGACTACCATGCTGACAAAATATTTTCTAGTAAAATTATCATCTCTTGAATCTCATTATAAAATAACAATGTGTTATTTTATTTCAGAGCTTAGTAAGAGAGACCCTATAACACTCTGACATAATACTTTCACTTTTTAGCATTTACTTTAACTGCTGGGTGACATCTGCAGTAACTGAAAAAAAGAGCAGAATTGGCTACCAAGACACTTCGGCTACCTAACCAGCAGGTTAGCTGCTTTTCTCCTTCTACATAAATCCATGTTACACACAGTGGTCTCACTCCAGGTCTGCTACTACAATTGTTGACTCCTTTCCTTTTCCATGTGATCCCTTGGTTGTTCCACCATTACTGCACAAACAGGAACTCTCTGAAAAGTTCCTGATCTATTTTTACCTGCTGAAAAATTATCACCGAAATATCTAGTAGCAACACTTGCACAGTGTACTGGTCAAAGGTGAATGAGGCTACAAAATTTTGTGCTAACTAAAAAGTTGCTGATAAACTTATTGTTGGGAACAGGCTATTATACGCATAGATCAAAAGTCAGTCTAAAATATGGGGAGAGCTTTTCTTCAGCAAGTTTAGTCACACAGTGTAATGAGATAAAAAAAACCCCAAATTAAATTCTTGCTTATCTGGCCCTGACACTTTCCCAATATGACATATTCTTTATTTAACAGTGTAAGTCAGTAATAATGAAATTAGATTTTGCCCGTCACCCAAACAGAGAAAAAACTTACATTTTCTTTTTCTATAAAAGTATACTTATGACAGGGAATAGGTAAGTTCTTGCATTTCATTGCTGACTCATATGCCAAATAGAATCATTAAATGAAACTGTTTATGAAGAGACTGAATTTTAAGTAGTATATTATAGCTGTAAATATAAGTCAATGACTCTTGCTATGCAATCCATTACAAATCTGCTAGGCAATCAAAATTCAGTAAGATTTAATCCACTGATGTTCAATAAACATGTCAAAATAATGCTTATAACAAAGAGTTAGAAATCACTATCCTTTGTCAACCAATGAAGATAGACATTTAAGGCAAACTAGATCATGATGAGAACCTACAGCTCAAATTAGACAATTATTTTTACTAATTCAAGTACTCAATTTGAGTTCAATTTTAAAATTTGGAAGCTCTTTCATTAGTTTTAATTACCATCAGTAATACTTCCGATTAGGATGTTTTATAAATGATGGCTGTTCAACAGTCACTGGTATAATTACAACTCACATAACCGTTCAAGTGAGATTTGAGTAGTCTTATTTTAAGAAAGCTTTAACCTGTGGTGTCAGTCCAGAAGCATTCAATACAACTGCAAAGAAAGCACTTAAGTGGCATAATCTCTTTAACTTTCATGCCATGTTTTCAATTCTTGCTTAAATGAGGGGAATAGATGTTTAAATTAGAAGTGAATTGGTTGGTATCAACAAAAACCACTGCAGAAATCTGAAAACCTTTATTAAGAAGATCATGATATTCAACAAACAAAATTTTACAGAAATATAGTTATAACATAATAACTACTTAAGCTTATATGAAGGAGTATGATTTTCTTAGAAGTGGTAAAAAAATAGAAACCCAGGCCTGAGGAAACCTTACCACTTCCAGTGAGAACAGGTTCTGCTATATTGCACTGAAGTACTTCAAATAACAAACCCAGAAAACCTGGCTAATTGTCTACATGGAAGCTCAGAGTGGGTCACCATAACACAAAGAATATCTTGATATTTAGCAACACTGTTGCTGAAAAATGATTAAACAGCCTATTAACACAGAGCAGAATATATAATCTCTCAATATCATATTTGGTTCTGAAATATATTTCATATTAGAATTCAATCTATACACACAAAATTATTTTGGGGCTTCAGAATGTGAAAAACATAGGCTCTATCTTGAAAGCAGTTTTCACACGGCCTGAAATTTTAGTCCAGACTGTGCAACTTCCTTCTAGGGTTACTGTTAACTCCTTTCCTCTACAGATCCTTGTGACCATAAGCTGGGCAGAGAAAAAGACTTTATATGATGCAGGTCATGTGGAAACAGAGAAAGGAGGAAATTTGAAAAATTTAGCAATGTCAGCGATACCACTCATTATAACAGTGATGCAGTGTATTGACAGGCCTGCCTAAAGCAGCTGGGTGGCCAGAAATCCAAATGTACATCTCAGATTTTATAAACTTACATAATAAAAGTCCATACACTGGATTCAGTATATATACAGTAAAACAGACCACTAAATCTCAAGTACACTAGTCTGTCCTTTGGATTTATGCTCTTTTGTTCTAAATAGGTTCATGCACAACTCTGGTTCAAGGGCATTAATAGGTCTGCAAAAGTAGACTCACACCTACTGGACACAAGTAGCTTGTCAGTCCCACAGCCTGCATATCTCTATAAGGTAAAGATTTTCCCCTCTAGTCTTGTTTCTGAGTGTAGTCCATAACTAACTTAAGTGGCGTAACATGAATTAACAACTCTTCACATGGGAAAGAATATGTTTAAAAATGTTTTAAACCTCAATTTCTAGTTTTTAAGTGATGGTCTTGGTACTTTATTTTCACTCACAATCAATTGAGGGCACAGATAATACAATTTAAAAAGAAGTAATTAGTTAGGCATGTATATCCAGTAATTTGCTACTGCAATTACACATATAAAATTAGAAACAACCTTCAATAAGGACATATTATTAATAGAGCAGCTGACATTGGCAGGAGATAGTAATCATTTATGGTGCATCAAACTTGATGTGTGAAAAATACGAACAATTTTTATACCTGTGATCTGAATTTTTTTCCACCAAAGTGTGGAATAAACAAATTAACGCATAGCCTGTGATATAACGAGTATATAGTTAACTATTGCTATTTTGTATTTCCTTTTTTTAATTTACATATACCAGATGGTAGCTTTTAACATGTCATAAATAAAACAGATCCAATATCACATCTCAAAAAAATTTAGAAAGTAATTTCTGTGCTGAGCAATGCATTTTGATTGAACAGAAATTCATATGAAATTTAGTAAATTGTTCTGATTAAACAAAAAAATGGAAGTAAAAATTTTCATTTAAAATACTTGAAATCCAACAGTTATCTTGATGTACAGTTTACTTTTGTTGCTTTAAAAGTGAAAAAAAGTATTTTCTTTCCAATGAAATTAAATGTTTTATGTAAGGAAGCAAATTAATGCTATCTAATGTTTTACTCGTGTTTTCAAAAAAAACCTAGAAATGTTTCAAGCTGGTTTTTCAACTCCATAATTTAGTAAAAAATCAGTAACAAAATGAAATTATCCAGTTAGACGTATTCATCATAAGAACACTTTAAATAAAATTCAAGTTGTCAGATTTGAATCAAAGCAAATTAAATAAAAAGGTATTAATTAGTTGCTAACAGTCACATGGAAATTGCTATTCACTACAAGTAGGCTTAGTTAAAAGTAAACCATCTATGAGTTCAGGTCTACATTAAAACAGATCTCTGCTCACATACACACACATATTTGTCTGCATGAACGAAAATCAGCAATACCTGCTGTGGGTGTTTTTTGGTTTGTTTTTTCTTTCATTGCATATCATTTATCTAGCAATCAAAACCAATTTCGCACACTCTTCAAATGTCTTTGCTATGTAAGAACAAGTCTAATATTTTTTTTGCCATAATGTGAAGATATGAATAGTAGGAAAGCAGTGTACATTCTATCTTTAGGTAAGTGTTTTACACTACTGACTCTATTTTAAAATGATGAAAAAAAAGCTGAAAATTTTATCTTACCTCTTTTATACTCAAAAAAAATATTACCACAACTTTTAAAGGGCTATAAAATGATCAAACACTTCCTTTCACTATCACTTCCACAAACATGTCTTTTTCTCCCAAGAGGCGCAGAGAGGATTAAAATTTTTCTTCAAATTAAGTCCGATTTGTATTACTCAGAAGGGTACTTTCTTTTCCTCACAGCTACATCATTTATTCCATAAGGTTTATTGTATTCATAAAGTCTGACCACATTTTACAATTACAATCACAGTGTAAATCATAAGAATTACGAAGATGTATGTTTTTGGAATCTCGCACATAAGAAAAAGCAAAATATAGGTGCACCAAAACATCATTTTACAATCAAACCAACATTTTACATATTACTCTTTTGATGGACTTAAAGGAATATCTGCATTCTATATCTAAATAAATTTAATTTTAATTACTTTTAACTGGTCTATTTAAAAGTTTGGACTTTGTAACCTGACATTTATGCTTACTAGAGAGTCAGGAATAACCTTCTGGACTCCACTGAAAGTTTAGTCAGGCAAAATTCAGATATATACTACACACTCAAGGTATATTATATATATATTTCAAATTTTATTTGTAAGTTTTTTACTCTTTCTCAACACATATAACAAGAACCTCGATTTTCTAATCTACTTCCTTTTAATACAACATTTTCATTCAGATCAATCAAATACTAAACTTTTACAAGCATTTTTGGTGCATAGAGCCTTTTTTTTAATACTTTAGACTATGACTAATTCTAGGGAGCAAGGAAGAAGGCAACGACAACTTTCTTTCAAAAAGCAAACTCATGGTTCATGGTGCAATGTAAGATCAGGTGTTCAGGATTAGACTAAACTACCACTTGATTCAAATATCGTGCCTCCAAAAGCCAGAAAAAAGTAAAGTAGAAATCAGAGCAAATCTACACAATACTTCCCCCAGTGGTCTTTGAGACTCTTAACAACTTTTGCTAAAGGTAGTTTCAGAGTCATCTTCCCTCTATGTATTTCTGAGTGAATTTTCCAATCTTACCTCAAATCTATCCACACCACAGCAAATGCAGAATTGCCCAGTAAATTCTACAGCTGTATGGTTTGTGTTTCATTACAAAACTACCCTTTCTTTGGCTTGATTAGAAACTAGCTTCTACCAGACTCAACTCATATTTTCTATTGTACAAGATAAATAATGCTTATTAAAGAATGGGTGCTAAATATATTCCCATTGTATTCATGTGAGGATGTGAGAGTACACTTAATTACTGGCAGGCAAACTTGGACTTTGTGATGCCTATTCATCATCAAGATATACTTATAACTATACATTTGAAACAGAAAAATGCCAAATTATATTTCAGTACATGAAAAAAATACTTTAAAAATTAAAGGAATTCAGTTAGAATACGGAACAGTACAGCAGTTGTTCTAAAGGAGAATTCTATGCAAACATGTTGCCATGATTTAGGAATGGTACTCCCCAATTCAGTGTCCCTAACTGACACTCTCCCAAACTGTTCTGTGTTCTCTCCCTCCCCTTCCCCTCACAATTTCTTTTCCTGCTGCACATTGAGTTGAGAATTGGAGGCACAAAAGGTGAAGATCATGGGCTGAGATAAGAACAGTTTACTGGAAACAGCAATGAGATAAGAAAACAAACAATAACAGCAAAAATATTAATAACAAAAGGTATAAGACAAAGAAACGATTTACAGGGAAAGCCCATGACAAATACTGGCTCTCCTCTGGCAAGTATGCTCAACTTGGAAAAAAAAAAGGAATGCCTTTCTCCTCAGCAGAGAGAGTCCCTTTCCCCTGTTCCCAGCAAAGACCTGAGGTGGCATAGAATAACATCCAGGCCTTAGCCATTTCCCCTCCCAGCTACTGCAAAAAATTAATCTGAATTAATTTTCAGCCTGAAATGTAAGACATACTTCAAAAGGTAAAGTGATTTGAATAGTTAAGACAAATACCAAAATCAATTGATATGATTCTGAACATATTTGCAAAAAAATTAAAAATTCTTGTTGCTGTTCAAAAATGCCTCATGACTTCCTTAAAGTGCTGCTGCAGAAAAATAACTCTGTGAAGTACAAGTCTGTACCATAATCTTAAATCTATGATTACAGATTTACAACAGTTACCTCCTTTGTACTGCTGTTGCATTATCTTCCTTTCTTGGTCAATAAAACTGAAAATTAAGACTAAAACTGAAAAATAAAGAATGAATCTTATAAACTCACTTCATAAAAGGAAAGTGTGTATATGTTTATAAACATATAATAAAGCATTTAAACTCTAAGTACATTTTTTTGCATTAATTTAATGCATTTTTGCATTAATTTAATGCATTTTTGCATTAATTTAACTTACATAGCTGTGAACTGATACCACTAAATTATCCACCTGAGAAGCACACAGTTATAACATGACTAGATTTTTTGGCACGCATAACTGTGACATAATTATGAAGAGTGTCCGGCCAGCTGTCCAAGAGAGATGCTACTGAACTGTCAGGGAAATTTGCCATTGAAAGGGAAATAGAAATAAAGTACTGCAGAGCATTCAGTCAAAATACCAAGAAAAATCCTAAAGCATTCTCTCACTGCTCTTTTAAAGAATTTAGAACAAATATATAACTGCTTAAATACACCTGTAATATATATGCTGTAAGTACTTGGCAGTTACAGTTCAAATAATGAAAGTCAATTTTTATATATATATATATAAAGCGCTAAAGTTGTATAATTTTACAAGTTTCATTTATGTTAGAAAATCAGTGACATAAAAGAGCCCCCATATAGTTTCCCTTTGAAAAGAAAAAAGATCCAACATATGACTGGAGATTTTCTAATGCCTTCAGCTGTGTGCAGACAAATGAATTTTTATTATATCTCAACTGTTACAAGTTAGAACTGAAAGACCAGTGAAAGACACGCTGTGTTTCTTTCTCTAGAAGAAAATGGACAACTTTTTTTTAAAACAAAATGAAAAGTCTTGTTCCTGTTGACTTCTACTATCAAATCCATAATCTCTGAAGATCCATTCTCATAGAAAGTCCAGAAAATATAATTTCTTTGAACAAGAAATATTTTTGTTATGAAAAACCTCTTTCAAACTGAACTCAAAATTACACACTTCAGTTCAAGGAAAGGGAGATTATTTAAACAATAACTCACAAAAAATCATATATCAGGACCCACTGTCACTAGTTGCAAGACTGCTATTCCTCTTGAGGAAAGACTGAAAAACATATGGAACCTATGCTGATTTGTCACATTTTGTCCATGTCTATTTTTTGACCTTTATTACTTTTAGTATAGATTCCAGTATCTCAGTGAGGTTTTCAAGAACTACTATACTAAATTTAAAAGCCTTATTTAATGAAAAGCATAAAACTTTTCTCATGAAAAAAAGTCAGTTTCTTCTGAACATATGAACTCTTATGAACAGGTTTTTTTCCCTGTTATATTACAAAACTGTTTTCTCAGTAACATTTAAGAGCAACTGCACAGAAATAGAAGGTTATGCTATCAGGAAAAGAAACTAAGGGAAGGGAAGCAAGCTTTGCATAGGTGTGACATGTTTCAGAACAGCCTTATTTTTAGTGTTTGTGTTAAATTGTTTAATATAAAAATTTTAGAATGAGAATTGGCTCTTTCTTAACGTTAACTTCAAGGTCTGTACTAGAAGTACATTAGGAAAAATGTAGACATTGTAGAAAAATGGACATATCTTGTACTTGCAGAACACTGGATCCTTTCAGTCTTCCTCCCACTTTCATGGCAGAAGAAAGGGCAACTCTTGTGAAATGGTGGCAGTTTACTGTCAGTTGAAAGGGGAAAAATCCCTTTAATATAAATCTAGGGAGAAATTCGCAAGCTTCCTTTTTTTTTGTGAAGGTTTGTGAGTACAACTAAGTAGAGGGAAAAGTACTTTGCATCATTTTTTATACTATTTCTTTTTGACTCATTGGCTGCTTTAGTTTCATTATATGTCCCTTATACATTCATGTCAGTGATAGACTTATAGATATCTACATATAGTAGCTACTAAGAATCACTGTAAACACAGTTGCACACACAGGAATAGTTTCGTCCATGAGTTACTAATTTATGCAAATATAATTTGTGAGTTTTTAAACCGAAAATTGTATCTTGACATTCTCAGCCACAAAGGAAATGATCCATATCTAAAACTCTACTAAAGCATAGCAAACTGTGAACCAATAGCAGCATCAGCTTCAGAAATATTTAGACCAGGAATAAGGCAGGAAAATAAAATAGCTTAATACCATTCAAAAAGAAGTAACATACAGGAAAAAGAGTCAACATATCTTACAGAAGAATATCTATGCTTGCTCAATTCCTAAACCAATTTTTAAGATCTAAATACTGCAACACTATTGCACTATGAACAGTAAGGATCTATAGTGCCCACCACTGGACCTGCTGTTGACTCATAATAATTATATAGCTGGACACAAATACTGAATGACATTTTTCCACACACAGCCCTGAATTTTTTGACAAATTATGTTTGCCAAAAATAGAAAATTGGAATTTACCTGCCTGTTACTACCAGCACACTTACACAGGCACATAGTTTAACTGTACTTCCAAAATTACCCAAATGAAAACTAGAACCATGAAAGAAAAGTGAAAGAAGGAAAGCTCAAACAGCAGAAGAGCTCTGCAGGCTGGCACCAGCTAACATTTCACTTTTTTGCTTCTTTAAAGATGACCTTGTCCTTTTTTTTTTTTTTTGGGAGATCATCCCTGTCTTAGCATATTGTCTTGTCAGAGCCTGAAGGGCAGATGATCTGTATCCCAATGAAATTTGCATGTGATGAATACAAGTCCAGAAATATTCCAGATCTGTAAGACTGATGTCATTTTTATGATTTTAATAATCATAACTCAATTTTATTGACTTGTACATTCGTGAGGAAACTAATTAACTTTTAAATGTAGTGTCTCCTTGGGGGGAAAAAAGAGATGTGTTAGAGATTGAAAAAAAAATTATGATTCACAGCTCCCAACCATGATGGAGTGGTGGTGAAATTAATGAAAGTGAAGACAAAACAGAATCAACACTAAGTGAAATTCGGTTTTAATTCTGATCATATACTTAGAGACTCTCAAAGTCTTTGTCTCAATCCTATGAATTACTAGTCCTTTTTGAGAAGGATAAATGTTTTTTAGCAGTCTTAGATTCTTAAAAACTAAACAGAATGTGAATAAAGCCACATGCGTAAGACCATACTGCCAACAACAATCTAAAGGGAACAAAAATCAAGTTTAATTATCAGTTTTCATAATGTTCTAGGCCCCTCAATTTAGGAAGGATGTTGAGGTGCTGGAGCACGTCCAAAGAAGGGGAATGAGGCTGGTGAAGGGTCTGGAGCACAAGTCCTATGAAAAGCAGCTGAGGGAGCTGGGGGTGTTTAGCGTGGAGAAGAGGAGGCTCAGGGGAAACCTTATCGCTCTCTACAACTGCCCGAAAGGAGGTTGTAGCCAGGTGGGGGTGGGTCTCTTCACCCAGGCAACAAGAAATAGGACAAGAGGGCAGAGTCTTAAACCGTGCCAGGGGAGGTTTAGCTTAGACAGTAGGAAGAAGTTCTTTACAGAGAGAGTGATTTGCCATTGGAATGGGCTGCTCAGGGAGGTGGTGGAGTCACTGTCCCTGGAGGCGCTTAAGAAGAGACTGGATGTGGCACTGAGTGCCATGGTCTAGTAGACAAAGTGTTGTTAGGTCAAAGGTTGAACTCGATGATCTCAGTGGTCTTTTCCAACCTCGCTGATCCTGTGATTCATCCATTACATATCTAGTAGCACTTAGGTGCTCAAAAATTTATCATATGACATATTGCTAAAACTTTAGTTAACCACATAAAATTAAAAGGCTATTTCCAACTTAGTGTTACATCAGTATAAACAAACAGAACAGAAACACTGTTTCAAAATATTAATTACCTGAACTTTAATCCTTGAATGATGTGGTACCAACATTGGACAGTAATGAAAGATGACTAGCAAAAAAATCAGTTAGACTTAAAAACTTTTTGGAGGAGTGGGGAGGTAACATGTAAGTAACATATAAGATGGAGCTAAACAAGTTTGAGAACCAGGCACTGTACACAGTAACAATATAAAAAATATACAATTTAATCAGAAAAGAAGAGATAAAATACTGTTACCAAAATATGCACAGCAGGTCAGTGGCAGAAATCAAACTGCATAGTCACCTGAATGCAAACTCAGTGCTGTTTGCAAAAACCACTCTTCACACATTATCAAATGCTGCAGCAAAAGACAGCCCACAACAAATCTGCAGTTTAGGCTTCTTTTATACTCCTGTGTTTCATCAGCATCTACAATCTCTGTGCTAGTTACTGGCATACTCTGAAACCAATTTGCACCAATTCTACTTCTTGTATTTGAGTACCATAAATTTTTGTCATAACTGAGGGCAAATAAAACAATTTTGTAATAAATACCAAAGACAACACCCTACCTCCAACTGCATACAAATGCAGAGATACTCTTCTGTAGTTGCTGATATTCCACAGATGGCACAGATTATGCCCTTGCAGTTTATGACACTAGTAGTACTGATTATATTGCACCATAATCATGTCCTCAGCTGAAAAATAAGAGCAGCTCTTGCAGCACCTGTACAAGTACCTGCCAGCTATGAAAACACAATTTGGGATCATCGGCATAGTCAAGGCAGGAACTTTCACAAATAATGAATCAGGTCCTTCATTTTTACACTGTATATTTTCACTACTCAAAACTGAATCATTTTGGACGAGAAAATGTATTTTTTTCTGTCCAAGATAAAAATGAATTTATCATTCACTCAGATTTTGAGTAAGTTGCACAAGTTGGATTCGAATTATTCTACCAGTCCCATCATTTTGTGAGTTGGGTCACTCTCTTCAGGATAACCAAGTTAGATAAATTAATTCTTCCTTCTGGTACTTCAGCCATGGTAAAATGTGCATATACAGTAGGGAGTACTAAGATCATTTAAGTTTTTAGTAACTTTTTTTTATGCTCCCGATTCTTCTCCCAAATCCTGTATTCTTTTACAATGGAGAAGAAACAAAAAGTACAAGAAATAAAGTAGAATCCTCATGTAAGACTGATGAAGTTAATGTTGCACAAAGAAATAATTGGTTCAAATGGTACTCTTAAGAATTAACTCTACCTAAGATAACTTCTGGGTAAAAACATGCCTGAATTTTCAAGATCTCAAACAGGGAATTAGTGTGGAAATCTCTTAAGAAATGTCAAAGCATGGTTGACATTATAGATAAGGCTGTTCAAATATACATTATTTCCTCATGTAAGCACAATTTCCAAATACTAACCACATCCAGTATGAGTTTTTGCCTATTTTAATATAAATACATATATATATTTAAGACACAAAATTTTTTCAAATTTGCATGTGGATAATTTAATGTTTTAAATGCATCTTGTTAGCAAATTCATGCACTGAACTGTGCTGAAAACTACAGTAGATAACACTTTACATGTAATTCCTTGAGAAATGTTAAAAGGCAGGCAGGCATTTAAAGGAAAAAAAAAGTGATAACAAAACACAAAGCAGAAAGTTTCACTTTATCAATTAGATATTTTTCAAAGGTTACAACTTCTCTGAGCTGAAGTAAGAGTCTAATTAAGTTGGCTGTAAAAAAGATGACTAGGCATCATGACAAATCCGTAATACCCCTTTTCATCTAACTGCAATGCCAAAATCCAACAACGACAGTTTGCGGGAGGAAGCACTTTCTGTCTTCATTTACAGTAACCAATTTCTTTGTAAAGTTTGAAATTTGTTCCCTGTTCTTTAACTTACTAATGGACTCTAGAATTAAATTAATAATGCAGAATTGCTACAGGAGTTTTGTATGCTAATTTTCTGACAAATTCTATTATTCAAGGTCACTCCTACATTTATATTTCCTGGTGGGTGGGCACAGGTGCCTACTTTTTAAGAAAAATCATCTTTTTCTGGCCTGTTAGTGTCAACAAGTAACATGAAATCTAAAGTCTCTTTTTTTGCTTGGCAAAACTGTCACTATGCATGACCTTTCTGTAGCTGAGACAGCATTTGCAGTATTGCACAAGAATGCCATGTAAGAACATGTTTATTTGGCAACTATTAGAAACTGGCTACATGCCATCTTCACAGATGGCTCTAAGTGTTCACCACTATACTATCATATAGCTTAAGAAACGTGAGAGTCAGGGGCAGGGTTTCTTACATGAGAATATTTGCATGTTGTCACATTTAAGTTATCTGCCATTGTAATTCTGCCGTGAGCTAAATTGACCTTCAAAGTGTGAACCTAAATTTTGAAGACAAGTAAAAGAATACTTGTTAGCGTGACCTATGAGGAAAGAACATGAATTCAAGCACCTTCAGTGTTTTCTGCACATTTGCCCTCCAAGGGCTTTAACAGTAAATGCTATCCTATTGTGCAGATGAGAAAAAAAATTGAATGGTATTTCCAAAGATGTAACACAATCTGCTGTGAGTCTTGGAAACAGAAATCAGGTGATACTAACACAGTACTGTATATTTCTGTTCTAGATGTGTCCAGCTGACTTGCACACAAGTTGGATGCTGCAAAGAATTGAAACTTTTCATGTTTCCAACAGCTGCTTGTCAAACCAAGTCTGCTTGCAGGAAACAGTCCAAATGAATACTTCCTGAGACTTAAATGGGATTTTCCTAAGGCTCCAATGAACAGAGCTGCATGCTGACAGGCATTGAGTAGGATTGGCAATATGGAAAAACACCTCATTTAGTTTAGTTATATTATAATAATGTAGCATTTGAGTTTACCAGGATATAAAGGTCAACTTAATTTCTAACACTAAAGAAAATATGCTCATTAATGGCAAACTATGAAATATTTTACATTTTAAATAATACTGTATCAGGAGAAAGAAAAAGATCAGGTGGTGTACTATTTGTAGGAAGAATTTGCCTATACTGTAAAAACAGACACCAAGGATTTTAAGCCAGCAATTTGCCATGAGAAGATTCCAAACAATGCAATTTGTAAAACAGGACTGTAAAACTTTTCTCTAAGTTTCAAGAACTGAGAGAATCAGACATCTATTCCTTCTCCTGCTACTGATATTTTTAGTGATCTCAGAGAAACGGTGACTATGTTTGTGCCTCCCAGTTCCAATCTGCAGAAATGAGACACTAATGCTGGTCTCCCCCGGAAAGTACTGCTCATCCGTAGTTTCAACTGCACTGTGTCAGACTCAAGTATTACAAGCACATCATGAAAAGTGTGTCCAAATGTAAAACAATACTGGGGATCTCTCTGACCAAGACCACTGCCAAACAAAAGAAAAGTAAGAAATTCATTTCCATTTCAGCAACTTGTACCATCCTAGCTTCTTTAAAATCAATATTCATACAGTGCTGCACTGAATTCCTGAATTGTTGAAATGAATTGATGTTTGCCAATTCAGAATACACTTGGCTTCAGAAAAAGCTTTTTGCCCATGGTCTGATTCTGGTGAATGTCTTATAAGAAAATAATACATAATGGCATGAAGTCAGACTTCAAGACTACATGGAATGACTGGAAGATAATAGAGGACAACTAATATATTCATAAATATTTGATTCTATAACATTTGACTGCAATCTCTCTGTAATTAAGTATTGTGGTATTTTTGCATTGTTAGAGATATAATTTATTATTTTTACATATGCCACCAAACTAACAGAAAAAGTTCTGAAAGGTTGCAACTGATCTTTGTAACTTCCCTCAGCCTGTTTACGTAGTGTTTGTGAACTTAGCAAGACTCCCATGTATGAATTTCTAATAACAACTGGCCAATTAACTTACACAAGTAATTTCTGCTTGGTAACGGGTTCAAAGTCAAAACTTGAGCAGAAATAACAAGCTTCAAATCTGAAGTGGTGCAAGTGCAGCTTTTAGTTTCCCCAGAATCATAGTTTAAGAAGCTTTCAAAAAGATAAATCAAGCACTATTTTTTTAAAAACGCTCTGCTTTCATCAGTAAACCAATTTAATAGAAAGCCCATGAAAAGCATGCTCAAAATATATTTACATAATTCAGATAGTTTCTTACTGAAGTTTAGATAGTTTTAATATTTATACTTTGGAGCCAGCATTGAAAACACTGTAAAAATAGCAAAAAACATTTCAGATATTTAACCACGTGGAATTGTGACTTAAGAGTATCCTCTTTTGAAAGCTCAAAACCCATTGTACTGTTCTTCATATCATCTACAAGTTCTCGATCCAAATCCTCTACTAAATTACCATTCATTAAAAAAACATCAAAAACAGGATGTTGTAGTTAGTATTTTCCTACATGTACATCGTAATTTTGGTTGCAATTCATTTATTGTGAAAGAAAATGATAGTTGACAACTGCCTTTTCTTCCCCCTCAGAGAAGAATCTGTTATATAGAAGATGTGGACATGACTACATAATTTTATTCATGTTTCAGAAAAGCAACATATTTACATGTCATTGCTCCAACTGTATAATTTTTTAAAGCTTATGTGGAATTTATGGACGGAATGATTTGCTTGGTGGCATTAAAATTTTTTGTATATTTGTTCCCTTTCACTAGTATGTGATTTTCAGTTTTACTTCCTAAAGGGTGAGCTGACAGTTCACCCAAAACGTTCTGGGCCCTTGTGCTCTAAAGTCTACTCTCATGATATAACACAATATCTCTTTACTATTGGGATACCACCATAAGAACTTGGGAGTGATGACTTTACAGAAGAGTGGAAGGAGTTTTCTGAGCCCTACTGGAATTTTGCTTAGAGCTACAGGATTTCCTTGGGGAACTTAATTTCACTGCAGTTACAACAAAAACTGATAATGAAAAACCTAATTTCCTCCTCTTTTTTCTCCTTTATTCTCTTTTGCCAATACAATTTTTACCAATGATGAAATCTTAAGTCTCCTAAGCTGTGAAAATTTGACACTCACTTTGCCTTCAGCTGCTCACTTCAGTGATGCGTTTCAGCCATCAGAGACATTATGGTGTAAGCAATCTATTACCATTTCTCAAACGGGAAGAAAACTTTAGTACAACTATTGATATATTTATTAGGCAAAAGAACACTCCCAGAAATGATTATCAGCATAAACTCATGCAATGGGTTTGGAGTCTATATATGATCTTCATACTTAAAGAAGAAGCAATCTCAAAATACCCTCTTTTTTCACCCTAGGAAGACAAAAATCCTTAGATTCAAGGCAGCAGAAAAGCCTTGATGATGGAACTTTCTACTATGTTCAACTGGAAATTGGGACAAATATAAATAATTTTCTTTTGGAAAGAGGTTGTATGAACATATTTCCATTTCCAATTATTATTAATATTCATCTATAGTTTGTTCTAGACAGAGAAAACATGAGCACTCTTTTAAAGAAATGAGGATGAGAAACAGCTAGTTGTCAGACTATTGCCAGTGTGTGTGAAAGATGGGGCTGTGTGGAGCAAAAATCCACTCCATATTCCTTTTGAAGATGGCAACTTGAATGACTGAAAAGCTATTAGTACTTCAGTGGTGCTTTTAGTACTTCAATAACACCACAAGATGTGCTAGTAACAAATTGGCAATATTGCAAAAAAGTCTCAAAGCAAAGCAGCTTTTCAACTAAAATGAAATTTCCTTTCCTTCAAGGGACACCAGTACAAGGCTTGGTGAATGGAACAAGAACATTAGTCTTTTAAGGACAGAGTCTTAAATCATTTATTCTAAGGGCTTTCATGTAGGTCCTAAAACTTCAGCAGTGACTGAATCAAGCCGATGTTGAAGAGCCTGTACTGCATGTTAAAATAACATATGTTTGCCGTAACATAACTGTTTGAACTTTCTTCTCTTGTCATTAATCTGCACTGTCTAAAACCTCAGTTAATAGCTGCCCTCTATCACTTCAGGAGGTGTTCAATATGTGATTGTAAAAGGCTTCAAGAGAACTGCTGCACAAGTGTAATACATTGCTACAAAATACTTGGCTTAATTGGGATATGCTGAACTGAGACCGCTACTTTATTAAGAAGTCCTGTGAAACTGATTCAGCTAACAACATGGAATAACAGTATTACTGAAACAGGACACTAGTAGCATGAAATCAGTGTAACTGGGATAATTTTGGATAGCATTAAACAGGCTGAATGAAGTGATAAACAAATAAATTGTTAGCCCTTATCTTTTATACACCAGTTGTCAAATGCACAATTAAAGGTTGGACATAGACTTGAAAGCATGTAGGCAACACTCAAGTACAGCTGGCTTTAGGAAACATCAAACCAAACAGTTCCATGAAAGGATCATGAGTGCAAGATGACTTCAGTCAGAATGATTAGCAAGCTGTTAATCAAAATGAGACAATCTTCTATCAGTGAAAATCACTGTTTAAATGAAAGCACTAATGATATCTACTTAATAGTTATCATAACAGGATTAAATGGTATTGGGTTTTGTGTACGTGTTTTTGCGGCTTGAGTTTGTTTTGGTTTTTTTTAAACAAAAAAGCGGCTTCAGGAAGAAAGAGAGAACGTGACAGATATCTGTACATTTTATTTTCCAAAAACACAAAACCCCCTTATTCTTTCCTCAGAGGAAACATGATTTGGAGTTCATATAGGACAATAACAAAAGTGATAAATGCAAATACCAAAGGTAACAAAGTATGTTGATGCTGATGCTAATGAGAAACTAGACAAAAATTCATGCAGATTCCTCAGGCATCAGCTCATCTTGAGGTGGTTTGTTCTCCTGTTTCATTCTCCCACCTCACTCAAAGGAATAATTTGTTTTGAACTCAACTTTAAAATTAATATTAATAGGAAATCAAAGTAAGAAAATAATTTGTGGAAGGTCTTTCTCTAACACAAGTCTTAGTTAGGGAGATCAAGGGAAGTTGTAGATGAATGTGTGCTCTTTGAAAGTGTGAATAAGGAGCCTGCAAATCCAAAATCAAAAGAGAGAGCCATGAGCCACATCTAAATTAGAGATCAGTCTTCATTCAAGGCACAAACCTCCCCGAGTATGACAGGGTCCTGTTAAAATTATTTTGTACATTAGTCTGAAAACAGAGTGAATAAATTTGGGAAATAACTTCTGCCATGCCTTTTTGACCCCTTCCCATAGTCTCCAGAGAACAAAAAACAATTAAGGAAATATAAAAGTAACTGGTATTCTCTACTGCAATATGTTGGCTATGTCTCATGAAACATAAAAATATGGTCCCTTTGATAGTCTTACTAACAGCTATTAACATATTAGCTTTAGAGCAGAAGATCTGTTTAGTGAAACAGATTTTATGTTAGAATAAAGTGCTGAAATACAGAGCATATATAATATTTCATTGAGAATTTATACTTCACAGGAGGCAAACCACCAGCTAAAAAAAAATTACTATTTACAAAGTATTTTCCATGCCTAAATAATGTATAATTAGACAAAATTTGCATGTGTCCATTTTCTCTCTGGAATTTTAAAGTAACACTGCACATGCGTACCCAGATGGAGTTAATAACTACCAGTAATTACTATATTCTTCCTACTAGCTTTTTTACATTCTTTCTTCACAAATTTACTAGATCTAGAAATTTAGCCTGGACTGTCTTCATGTTACATATGAGCTCCAAAACCAGTCAAAATTTAAAGGCATCAGAGCAAACAGCCACTTTGGAGCTTGTAGAGAAAAACAAAAATGCACTACTTATTTTTGAGTTAAATATAAAATATTTTTCAAAGAAGTCTGCTTCCTATAAGTTCAAGTCCATTGCTCTAATGAGTAACTATTTCTGTATTCAGGGTGGCTGTCCAATTCAAAACACTCATCAAGGGTTATCTGTAACTAAGAAGGATTAGCGAGGAAATAAAAAGAGGCCACAGCTTCATTATTCTGAGTTACACGAGAAAGAAAGCAAGATGGAGATATACAGGAAGAAATTTATTCTGTGCTATTGTGCCAAGAGAGAAAGTGATTCAGACAATTTCATAAGAAATCAGTCCCAGTGCACCATTTAATAGATTAGAAACCTTTGTGTAAAATAGCATTCAATCTACTCTGTGTGTCAGGCTTAAAATCGAACAGGCAATTACACACATCTAATTCAGTAATAAATTATTCTGATTGCTTGAAAGTACCTATAAGAAAGTATGCTTCATGGAACTCAAAGAAATTAATAAAATCCAAAAGATTAACGGAAATTTCAAAAAGAGTAGAGAACTTATTCTGCTGCGAATTTGTACAGTGACCAGTTCATCTTTCCACTTGAGCTGCTTGATCTGACAGTAAACCATTTAAAATTAAATAAAAGAAGCTGCATCAAGTCACCACCAACTGTAACAAACAGAAAAAATATTAAAATGCTGAAATCTCAAAATCTTTAATCATCACAGGGCTGACACAAAAATAACTGTCAGAAATTCTCTTTCCGCCTTGTGACTGCCAAGACGATCCTTGACTGCATGCAGTAAAGGTACAAGGGGACAAGAGAAATTGCAAAAGAACATGCCAGACCTCCACTTGTCACTAATGCACAGGCTCTGGTCAAACAAAGTTTTCAAAGTCTACATGCCATAAATATTAGGAATAATTCTTTTCAAGTCATTCTGTCCTATGTGGACTTTTCTAGGAGTGCCTTTTAATTCCTTCCAAGAAGCAGTGACAAAAATGTGGGGCTTTTGTCGTTTGAAGTAGTAACAATGCAAGAGAGGGAGTTAATCACTCTCGTCTCCCAAAATAGAGAACAGTTGCTGTGCTTTGGGCAGAGTTCCACTGTTGCTTTTCTAAGTGTACTAATGAGCCATTGTCATAGTGGTGCCAACCTGGCATTAGCAGTCACCATAAATTTACTGCAAGAACACTGCTGTTTGTAATTAGCTCTTCATTACACAATCAGGCTGATTTAGAGAAGCTCTCATATGATTTGCTCAGCAAATGAAGCAATATAATTACACCTCAGTTGAAATCAACAAATTAGACTGCTGTTTGCAATTGGCTGTATTATACGCTGTTAGCGTGCTAGCAATTGCAGGCCTGCTGTGGCCTTTAGCACTTAAATTAAGTAAGCATAATTAAAGTACTGAATATTTTTGAATTTGCAAGATCAGCTACACAATAGTCACAATTCTTTGCAATTAAAAAAAGAAGCAAAGTTTCATATGCCACAAACCCTCCATAAGCTTAAGTTGCAATGTTGATAACACCTAACAACACATATAGAAATCACTTAAAATTGCAGAGGATACAGTCAAAGCAGCCAACCTTTGCTTCATCATGATTTATTCCACAGTCAGCAAAGATTTAAGTCTATTCAAATCAAAAGCAGTAGAGAGCTATTAACTTTTGTGTGCATCCTTAATAAAAGTAAATGTAATGATTTTCCCCTTTTACATTTCATAAAACATTTTTGAAATGTTTCTCTTTTCTAGGTATATGTTTTCATGTCAATCTCTTGGATAAGTAAAAGCAACAGAGGACTGATTCAGCTGTACCAATATGAATTCAACTGTTTCAATGTCACAAAAACTCTTAAATGAAGTGTTTATAATCAAAACAAGTGCCTCCCTGACATGATCACTTGGGGCTAGACTGTAACAGGACACAAGAAAACAGAGTGCTGGGTTTACATTCAGTTGCTTATAAAACACACATTAACATCAAAAAGCAAAACCATACAACACAAGTTAGAAAAGGGAGACAGAGGAATGTGTGAAAGGAGGAATAGTTAAGTGTAAGTATACCATGCTACTCTAATCGATGAAATACAAATCCATGTCTAGAAGATACTGTATTGACTGACACTGAAGAGGCAAACACCGTAACAAGTCCAATATTTGCTAATATGAGCCAGTCTGATATATTCATTGCAGTGATGAGGGATAATCAGCTCTTCTACTCTGTTTTTGGCAAGATTTTACCAGTCACCATTTTACATGGCAGGATTACTAAATCCTATGGGTTTGAGATTCTGTTGGCTTGCTCGGAGACATGTCAAGTAGCTCAATACTTAAAGACCATATGCATAAAGATCCTACTTGAAAAAAATCCCCAAACAAATTATAACAACTGACAATCATTTGAGCTGGTGAGCATCACCAAAGCATTCATTTTCTGCTAGTATTAAAAGACTATGGTAAGTAATTTATCAGTTTAACTGGGCAGCTCAATTCTCCCAGTATTTCTCAATCTAGCATCCAAAGTGCAGCAAAGATAAGATTCCTTTATTATGCTAATTTGTTTAGTTGTTTTGGTGAAGGGTTTTTTTTTTATTTTTTTGGTTGGTTAAAGGTTTTTTGTGTTTTGTTTTGGGGTACTTTTGGGGCTGGGGTGTTTGCAGGACAATAAACATGGACTGACACTTTTGGTTTGATCAGGAAAGAGAGTACTGTGCTACAAAATAAATGGTGACCTCAATGACTGACATGCTAATGGATATTAGAAATATTTTTGAGGGAAACCATTATTAAATCAGCAGTGACTTCATTGCCAACCAATTTATCTAAAGTTCAGGTCAGGACAATTTCAAAGACTTATACACGACAAAACAAAAAATATGTTAGCATACAGTGCAGTAAACTACATGAAGTCTTTGTACTGTTTGAAATCACAGGATTAACAAGGTTGGGACAGACTTTTGAGATCAAGTCGAACCTATTTCCTATTACCTACCTGTTATCAACCTATTACCTAACACCATCACATTACTAAACCATGGCACTAAGTGCCTCATCTAGCCTCTTAAACACTTCGAGGGACAGTGACTCCACTACCTCCCTGGGCAGCCCATTCTAGTGGCGAATCACTCTTTCAGTGAAAAATTTTTTCCTAATATCCAAACTAAACCTTTGTCATGGTTTGACTCCGGCTAAAAGCTGAGAGCCCACACATAGATCTAAAATTTCTCAGAGAAGGGAAAAAAACCCTCGACTTTGTGATAAGGATTACAAGCAACTGTTTATTAACTACTTCACACAAGCAAAACAGGCTCTAACTTAGAATGTTAAGAATTTACTACTACTACAACTACTACTAAAATCAGAGCTTAAGAGTTTAAGGGTGAGCAGTTTGATAGTTGTTACAGACACCTTTCTCCCCCCCACCCCT